>RSEF01000001.1:141577403-141598965 GCA_003993805.1 Himantopus leucocephalus
GTGTTACAGCAATAAGTACAAGCAAGAGCCTCTCTGCATACCACTGACAGAAAGGACTCTAACAACGTAGGGATGAATATGGCAGAATCAAAGGAGGTGCAGACGTAAGCTTGGGGCACCACCGCAGGCACTGCACTGTCAAGCAGGAGTCTTAAAAAGGTGTCTTGCTCCATCACCCCCTGCCTTTGGATCCCCTCATCGTGTATATGCATTTTGTACTAGTTAAGAAGTTCTAAACACTTGAAAATATTTTCTTTGCCAGCATTCTGGTGCATCCCCAAAGACATGACAAGTCTCCACCAGATGCGACAGGGATAGATGTGGTGGTGTGGTAGGTAATTAAGAAGCTTTGCAGAGAGGTCTAAAGAGAGGGTGGAAGGCAGGAAAGTAAGGTTGCAAGATCACACTTCAACGCAAGATGCCACTCACACACACAAAGTTTGAAGCACAGAGACTTAATACGATGAAACTACAGCAGTTTGACAGGTGTCCACAAAAAGAAATTTCACTTAATTTGTCACAGGTAGATTAAAAGATTGATTTGTTAAAGTAAAACAAGTCAGATCCAACATCAAGATTATAGTATAGATACATCCCTTTGCTTACTTTATTAGACATTTGTCTTTCAAGCATGTTGTTGAAGGGACCCAAAGCTTCTGTTGATTTTACCTCTTAAATTTTTTCCTCATTTGATTCTACAGTTGAAAAATATCTACTTAGCAATTCTACTTCCATTTTTGCCCCCACCCTGCTTTGTGCCAGCATTTAGCGCACATTTCACTGAGCTGTGCGAGCGTGCCGTTCACTTTTGCTGTGAACAAGGACTCTTCAAGGGACAGATGATGTGGGAGGGAAAGAGGAGATGGCCGTAGGTAGCATAGCTACAGCCATCAGCCCTTAGGTCCTCTTAGACTGTCACTGAACCCCTGGCTTAACTCACCTATAAAGTTCATGATGCCATCCTTTTATCTTGCTAACTAATCTAACCTACTGCAATGCCCGAGTACAGCTTTGCATCAGCAAAGCGAGTTAGGTTAGTGTGCAATGCATCTGTTAATTCTGGATGAATATCCTGTGTATCAGGCAGAAATGAACTGTCCATATAGCTCACAAACGTGACGTTAGCTTCAGACAAAATAGTCACCATGGAACAGAATTACGTACTCAGCTGGCTGACGGGCCCAGAGCACCTACATAAAAAAGAGCTCCCCCCAAACCTCCAGTAAATGTGTGTGAAGTGCAGTTTCTGAAGTGAAAAACTGCATTTGGACTAACTGAGCATCCTTTAGCATGGATTTACGGGCATGCTTAATTAGACCATTGTTAAACGAAATAATCTTAGTTCAACTAGTCTGCAGTTTTTCCACTTTGTAAGTAGATGAGACAAAGTATTTTTCAATAGATGTGGCTTAGAGAAATTTTACAGTGGTATGAATCAAATCAGAATGCTTCTCAAAGTCAGATTTCTTTATTGAATTTTTACTTTCCAATAAGATACACAAATTTGAGTAAGACATTTAACAATGAATTGCTTATGACTATAAACATGTATTTAGATGAGGGAAAAAATCGTAACGTGTCTAAAATTGTTACTGTTGTAAGAAGCATTGTAAGAGTATTGCACGCTCTTAGAATGCCAATAAACTACAAAAACTTTACTGGAATAATTTAATGGAATAATTCCTTTACTGCAATAATTACTACTGAAGTATTAAATATATGTATTAGAATTAAAGTATGCAAGTTTTTTGTTGTGTTAAGTTTACCTTAGCTAGAATGTTTCATGCATGTCTTCCTGTAAATTCCACACATTAATGGAAGCTTTGCATATGTTAAGTATACTGAGCGTATGCAGCTTGTATGCTAAGAACATTCAGTTAAATATGCCAGTTAAAGAACACCTAAAATTTGAATGCTTTATCCTGAGAGTTTTCTGCCACTGTAAATCTGTCATCAGTTAAGGTTAGTTCTGATTTTTGCCAACAAGAGTTAAAAATCACATCCATATATTATCTGCTCTGGTTTATCATTCACACCAATTTACTAAAAATTTTGTCTCCACCTCTGTGAAAATATCAGTATTATAGCCAAGAAAGCCCTTCCTCTGACTGTTGCTTTAATTATTTTTTTTTATTTAATTAGTTTAAAATTATTTGGTTTACAATGTTCTCAACAAGGCTAATTCTTCTTTCTTTGTGAATATGTCTAATTGTCAATGGGAGTTTTCTAGTTTTATAAAAAGGAAGTCTTGCCTCAAATTGTAGGCTCTGTTCATTGCAGTTAGTTGAAAGTTTGGCCTGGAGAGGACAGACTGCAGCTCTCATTTAAATTCATTAATACTGTTACGAAATCACTTAGCTTTCTTATGTATTACAGCAGCTGCTAGTGTAGCTTAAAATAAAATGGGAAGGGAGCACTTTGCTTTCAACAGAACAGTCTTTACAGGCTTGAATTTGGTAAAGACATCATGCTATCTTTTGATGAGTGTTCCCTGGATGACTATCTCCCTAACAACAGATGATGCTTGTGTAATATTGTCTGAAACAAAAGGGCTTCAGTTTGTAATCCTACTATCAGCACAGTTTGATTACCAAAACAGGCAAGACAAGGAGCCAGATTACTTAAAAGTATCACCCTCTCACCACCACCCCCAAAAAAACCCTGAGCTTCTCACTCAGAAGATTGTATCTCACCATAACGACCTCACTTCTTAGAGTACAAGAGACCAGTTTTAGGATCAACAGCTCTCTCTTCTTGCTTCCCCTTACCTTTTTTAAAAGGCAAATTGTTTCCAAGAAGATGAGAACTCCTGTTTTATTCCTGTAATCTGCATGCTCACCAAACTCTCTAAGGACAATCATCTGTATAAACTCCACCTGAAAATATTCACCCATTTCGGGTGAGAGCATAGATATAAAATCTCAAGGACTTCTTCACAATGGATTTTCTTGTATTGATCACCTTTTAGAATTAATACGTTCTCAAATGCATCTGTCTTCCAGGTTTCTTACCCTTCATTTACATCAGGAATCTGATAAGGAAAGAAAGTTTTTAAAATATCAACAGTACACATTAATGTCGTTCTGAAAATCTAGACATTTCCTTCACACATTGTGGTTCATACATATCCAAAGATGCGCCCTTAAGCCACTAGTTCATAGTTCTGCTGCTGAATAATGCTCCCAATAAATAGAACTATAACCATAATATTTACGATTTAATATTAAAAAAACAATTTTTCATTTCTATAGGGGTTGCACACCCTCATAGTAGCCCCCATCCAGAACACAAAGGGCAGACTTGAAAAGAGCATGATACTAATACAAAATGATAAATTAAAAAGAAGGGAAGAAAACCCCTAACAAAAAAAAAACAAACCCGAACAGCAATATTTGCCAACTTCACACTTATTCAAAGGTTGGAAAATAAAAGCAAAGCTTATTTGAATATATTCCGAATGACAGCCCTTGTGAGAGACTGAAAGGAGTTCATGAGATTTAATAATTAACCTTCACAGAGGATGTACACCATGCCAGATTTTTACTCTTCCTATGCTCTGTCTTGTGCCTTTAGATTTTTATACTCCAGGCAAAAAGTCAATGAGGCAGAGATTTCTCTGAGAACCCACTTAGAGGCCCCATTTTCATAGAAAAATACATTTGCCAAACAGAATCACTTACTCTTAAGCCAAAAACAATGAATCATTTAGGAGTCTAAATTAGAAAAGATCAGAGTAATAAAACCTTTACAAGCTGTCAGATGGTTCAGTGTTTGGGTATATGACTTCTGTGAGGGTAAACTTGGAAAATCCTGAATAATTCTGCTGTAATGCTGTTTGGAACAATCCCTAACCTTTCAAGCAAATCAATTATTTATGAAAGAGTGAATGCTTTGTTTACAATTGCATCTATATTTTTAGGAAGTGCTGAAGTAAACATGATTTTGGTGTTTAATACCAGCCTAATAAATTCTGAGTGCTACAGCAGAGTGGACAAGAGAGAGAATAAATTCTCCAAAGTTTTAATTAAACGCTAATGTGTTTTAAGATTGTAAAAGTGTTTTGATAAATTGACAAATACAAAACAAAGAATTCAATTACCCATTCTTGCTTAGATTTTAGAAACACAGTGTGTGTGGAAGGAAAAGAAATTAAATAACAAAAGGATGTCATCTGTCCGATCTACTAGGGACCTCAGGGGAGGGACGTGCTGAGCCTTGCAGGGAATCTCCATTATAGTGCATCATTCCCTGCAGGCTGTGCTATGGCATCTGCAAGAACACACTCTGAACTTATCTTTTATACCTAGCATAGTTCTGAGTACACGTTGTTTTCTACAAATGGAAGAGGATTCTTATATTCATGTTAAATTGCCCAATTCTGACTTGACTTTAAGGAAGATGTTCTACATTTAGGATAACAACAATAAAAAAGCAAGTTTCTTTTCAAACTTTTTATGCCCTTTTCCTGCTTGTTCAAATGGAAACGAATAAATGATGAACTCAGTTTCATGTTTAGAATTACACAAAAATTTATTTTTAATTTCTGCTTAAATTGTACATGTTCACCCATCAGTTATTAATTTTAGCATTGCGTGTTTCCCTTAATGTTTCTGTGTGCCCTTAAAAGGTTTTCCTGTGCTTTGAGATTTATTGAACATCTCTCCAATTACAGAGTACATATATTTTGGCCATTTTGAGATAGAAACTATTTACTACATAGGTGTAAAAAGGAAAGTACATGATCTAAGTGCTAGTCTTTCCACTTTGTTGATACTCAGTGATAAAAGACGTAGTCAATAGTAGAAACTGGAGTGAACAGAAAAGCTCTGTAGTCAGAATTGGCTTGATGCAACAGAGAAGCCGTGTCTTTATAATCTGCTCCTTAACGATTACAAAGGGCAGAATGGTGGGCTGGCAAAGTAATATATTTGTCAGCTCACAGCAACTGTCCTCATGGGAATTAAGAATGACCTCCATAGCATGCCTTATTCCTAGATAGTTCCTGCTAAATTGAAATAATTTTATGCCATTTTAACAACCCAAATCACATTTAGTATTTCTTCTTGTACACAGCAATAAAAAGAATACAAAAATTACCAGGGTAAGCTTTCAGAAAATCACCAATGACCCACTTGATAAAAGAATGCTACTACATTGTCTTGAAATGATTGCTGGGCTTAGAAGTTTGAATAACTGCAGTGGTATTTCTAAGGAAGTGTTCGTTTAAATTGCTAAGCCCCCTGAATAGCCAGCAATCATTAAAAGGTTTTCTAGTTTAATGGCATTATTTATCTTCATGCTGTGAACTGTACTTGGCAGCAGATTTCTAATGTTTAAAAGATACACAACTTCTCATAAAAGCGGAGAATAATCTTTTAACATAGGAAATGTCTAACGTTTATACTAGCAGCTGTATACTCTTTGAAGGACTATAGCTGATGGACGAGACTGTAGAAATCTAATAACAACAATAAGGGAGATCAGTTGGAATAGCGATATTCTGTAAACTTTTTCAAAATGCATCTTTCCACAGGATCGTATTTAAAAAAAAACAATGAAGAGAGGACATGGAAGTCTTTTTAAGGCATAATCTCTACAGCAGCACTAACAATAGCTGTTCATTTCAAACAATAAATAGTTTCCAGACCGATCTGGGTTTGTTCATTCCTTTTTCCAAAGATGACCATTATGTCCTTAACTCCTGCAGCAGAATAAAAGTAGTAAAAAACACCCCTGCATATACCAAAGTAGGTGTGAGGATGCAGAGTCAGATAATGGTCTGGTAGAGCAGTTGGGACATTCCACCGATACCACCTCTTTGGTGGCCTCTGGATAACATATTCTTCTAGGATAGGTACAAATTTCAATATATTCCTCTACGGAAAGCCATACAGCGAATTGCTTGAGTGTACTCCCTTTTCTTTCATTTACATAGCAATTTGACCAGAAAGATTTGTTTCTGTGTATCAGCCCAAGGAGACAAGAAAATCATGTTGAAATAGTCAGACCTCCCTGCCCTCCTTTAAAAAAATGATTTTTTTTTGTTGGGGGTTGGGTATTTTTGAAGGTCAATACAGTATGAGATCCTCCAATAACTTAGTTCCTAATCTAGAGGAGTAAAATGTACACGTTTCTGTTATATTTTTGCAAATGAAGAGCTGCTTCCCAGCTCCTGGACTAGTAGTTGTCTTCTTGATTTCTGGCTATCTTACATAGAAGTTGTTTATATAAAATATAAAATTTCCTGTCCTCCCCAAGCCTTTCAATTCCCAGACTGATCTCCCTGATAGCGTGTCCCCCATGTGGTAGTGCAAACTAATCATACTGTGTCATGAAATAGTGATGAAACAGAGGTCGACCAAAAGAGTAAGATCCTGCCAGAAGGGTCACAGATGGAGATGGCTTGGAAACTATTTAACTGTCTGGTTAGGTAAGAAAAGTGAACAGAAAATTGGTTCTGTTTCACCTCAAACCAGGACAAAAAGCTACATGAGGAAACACAGAATCAAGTATTTAAGCTACTTCAGCCCTTTGCCTGGTGCCCACGTATCTCTGTACTACGTTACACGTTTACATGTTGTTTAACCTCCCATAATTACGGGAGTCCAGTCTGCATAATATTACATCGTCTTTCATTGACTGAGTCCTCGCTGAATAGGCTGATATTCTGAGATTTATATTTTGATGTTCATTTTTCTCAGTAGAATTCTCAGAATACTTTCTTTTATATCCATCCCTGCTTCAAGCACTGAGAGGAAGGACTGCAACATCAAATGCGAGGTAAAGTATGACACAGCACCAGGTCTTAGCACCACAGTTTAGACCAGAAAAATCACCCTGGTCAAGCTGTAGATCTAAAGAAGATATAAGGGGAATGCACAAGTGGAGATACAGCAGGAGACACCTGAGCTGATACAGCCCCCAAGGGACTGTGGCTCATGGAGGAATCCATGGTGCAGGAGTTGAGTGACAAACAGGGAGCAGCAGAAAGCAAAGGAAGCACAACACGCTGACCCCAACCTCCTGTGCTGCCCACCCTCTCACCCAGGGGATGGAGCATAAACTGTGGCGAGGGGACTGGAGACGAGGAAGTGGGGAAGGCAGGTGTCTGGAGTGAAAATGAGGTATTTTTCTCTAAATGTTTAATTGTTTATCTGTTTATTAATACCAGAACCAGTAACCAGAAGTTTATGCTAACTTGCAATACATTAAACTAAATTAAATTAAGTGAAATGCCCCAATTTGAGGTTGATTTTGGCCCACAACAGGTATTGTGAAGGAAAAGTTGAGGACTATTAATGTACTTTATTTCATGACTTTTTTACATTGCAAGAAAAGATAGTTAGCTTCAGAAAAGCTGTTTAGTTCAATTGTATAAAAAAACACAATTCCCCAAAACCAAATTAAAAGCATTCTTAAATATCCAGGAAAGAAAAAAAAATCATCCTTTATTAAGCACTCCTACAAACTTTTTCCTCTTGCACTTCAAAGGTTGTAGGATCCACCCCACAAATGCTCAGATTTGAAACAATGACCTTTTATCCACTGTCTTAACTTCTGTGCAGTTTAATATTCCTATTTAGTAGCCACACCTATCTTCTTTGAAAAAGAAAAATAGAGAAAGAAGAATGGGGTAAGGGTGAATAATCTTTCTCAAATTATTCTTGCAGGCCTATGATATTTACTGAAGTTTTAAAGGTAAATAGAGCTCAATATCACAACCATTAAAAAGAGAAGAGTATTATTTAGGTGAAGCAAGGTGGCTGGCATTCATTAAAGAAATGCTAAGACTGCTTAAGCAATTCTGCTGGTCACAGAGCTCTGCAAATTACTTTTACAAGCTGTCTAGTGCAGATGAGCCAGAAAAAGCTGTATCAAATGATTTTTAATACACATAAAGAACTCGTATTGAACAAACAATAAATGAATCCAAGTGAATGAGACCTGATGTGTGTAAACAATGTAGTTCAACTGTCCTTACACGGTATTTCTTTCCTATGTTATAGTCAATTTTCTGACTACTGTAATAAATTCTTCATGGAGAAAATAAACGGCTAGAAGCTTTCCATTTATACGTCAAATTTTTTAAAGAAGTGTTTAGAACAGTAAAACTCACGTTTCTGAATTACAGAGCACAGTACATTGCAACTTAATTCAGATGGGCTTTATCACACCAAGAAAACAAAGTTTTGTGGGAAGGAGAACATGAAAAGAGAGGAAGAAAATGGTAAAACTTCCTTCGTTATATAGGGGGAAATGGAATAGGGGAACAAGATAATTATCACCTTAGGATAGTCTTGACACATACAGCAGTAATTATATAGCCTGCTAAATCGATACATGGGCTAAATAGCAGAAAACATGCTGCGGCCAGCTGATACTAAAAATCCCCAGTAGAAAGTGTACATGTAATGAGGTGACATGTACTAGTGTAACAAATATTTGGGTCATAGTGTTACTGGTATAAATTTGTGCTATTTTGCTGACTTGCATGGAGCTGCAGAAATCTCCGTGAGCTAGAGCGTGAGCCGAGGTACATGCTCATTTTACAGTGGAGCAATACACGTCTGATTCAAACAGCCATGCAAAGACAACAGATGCTCTATAAGCTGACTTTACAGAATATAAATAAATAGTGAAACACTTAATTAAACCCGTTCCCCTAACATTTTGTCTGATGAACTTCTATACCATTCCTTTGGATATTGACCAAATTGGGAATTGTGTCTAGATACCTCAAGATAACTCCCATGCATCATACGATATCCTTGCACGGTAAGGACACAACACTTTCCTCCATCAGCAGTACATCTCTGTCTAATACTGAGATCCCATATGCTCCTTGCTAGCTCCTGCCAAAAATCCCACTGTACTGTGGAGAGAAATTCAGCATGGAGAATTGGCGTCCCCGAAAGACAACGCTTATTACGATAATACTCTGAGGGGAAATGCTTCATAGGTTTGGCTTGTAGAGTTGGGTATTTGTGGGAAACCACTCATTAACTCAGTTTGCTCAAATAACAGAGACGACACCCCCACTCCCAGCATCACTCCCTCTGTCTCACACACACACATGCTCACTCACAAGCATAACTGTGTTCCAAAGACTTCTTGACTTAATAATTTTCTAAGAATCATTTAATTACATTCAGTAGAAGATGAGGATATGGGTACGTAGTTAAGTAATTGGAAGGAGAAAAAAAAAGGAAACTCAATTTCTTCTTCAGTTGGCAGCTTTGTCTAAAAGTAAGGCTGTATGTGAAGCACATCAAAAAGCCAGATTATATAATTAGCTAATAGCCACTATTGACATGTAAAATCAATTTATGACAGCTATCCTAGCAAAGCCAAGCCGGCTTAATGCAATAGATTGTGCACCATTCACTTTTAAAGTTTAATCGTTGTTAATATCATAAGGAAGATATATTATGCGTATACACTCTGTATGCATACGTAGAGTAGGTACCCAGAAGTCATGACACAATATAACCTGGAATGCCAGCCTATGTATTGTCCTTGAGAGAGCAGAAAAATTCAGCTTTGGCACTGGCGTTTTGCAAATAGTTGTCTCCACTTTTGAGAGCAGAACTCTTTGGTAAAGTCACGCTGGTACAGAGCACTGTTGCAGAACAGTCTGGGGCTAAGTGCCAAATATGACCTCAGTTCTTGCCCCAACAACGAAGGTCATTGTTAAGGCTAGTATTGACAACGTTCACATTTGCTTTCTTCTTTCTCCTACCATCAGCAAGAAACCTATAATCCGCCATGACTTTCTTGAGAGCAAATGCTGTACAGTGCGGTAAACAGCAACGTTGTAAAAGTCTGAAAAGCAAGTTACAATATTAAAAGCGAGCTAGATTTGCTTTTTCATAAAAATTGTTCGTCAGTTTCTAATTGGCTCTCTACTTCTTAAGCCACACACTTGTCAGCTTTCAAAATACATAATCACAGCAGGGAAGAGTTCAGCTGGAAGGTTTTATCAGGTGAAACTGAAGCAAGCCTTTAGCTGGGGGGCAGAATACAATTGTCAAGATCCAGCCAACCTTAAAGCATGTGCGTAATTGCATTGTATCTGGGAGTTTTAACTTCAACAGGATTGCTTGTGCAAGTAAAGATTATACAAGTGAATAAGCATTGGTGAGTCAGTCCCAGTATGTATAATCTTTGAAGTGCATCCATTTCTAGAAGAGAACTGGGAACACATCTCTTGCATGCAGAAGTATACTATACGTTTTTATTTCGCAACATTGAAGATGTGCTAAAGCCAAAAGTTTTACATGGAATTATCATGTTATCAGAAACTGTATCACAGAGATATTTTTTCAAACATGTGAAAAATACTCTCTAACACTTCACTGTTACAAAAGTTATTGGGACAAATTTAGCACCTGGTATATGATCTCTGGAATTCCACATATTTCATTGAGATCGCAGAGGCTATAAGCCAGCACAAAGCATGTTCTTTCTGCATTCAGTAGGCATGAAATGAATGTATCAAGGAGACAGGAATAAAGGTTTTGAAAGCAATTAGGAGAGGGAAATAGACATATATCTGCCTTGTATGTTATGAATCTTTGAGACTGATAACATTGAACTAGCACTGAGTAAATAATTTAATTTTCTGTGTACATTGATTTTACTCAGCTTTCAGAGTAGTGTTGATAACAAAGCAAAAGATTTCAATGAACATTAGACTAAAGATACGGTGTCCCTCTAGCATGGAATAAATTAGTGCCTTCACTGGGAAAAGCTATATAGCATTCAACAGAAAGGAAATTCCTCACCTGGAAACAGCAATACAAGGTGAATATACAGAAAGGTGAAAAATAAGCATCGATACAGTCAGACAGAAGAATTAGAACAGAAAGCTAGTATGCATTGGTGTAGAACTCTCATCTTTTCCAGTGCTTTCCACAAACTGTTATTTTCCCTTGTCTGTTGAGAAATAAAGTTTGCCTGTGGTTTTTTTAAGACTCATGATGTAACAATTTGCATTCTCTCCTCAGAGGTTAAACATTTTTCATGAAGCATTTCTACAAAGGCAAGAGAAAAAAATAGTTGTCTACTAATGACAGCTGTTCTTCCTGTGACCAGGAACATCTCAAAGGACGGAAGTATTTACTCTGATTCTCCCTGATATGCACAAAAGGCAAATAAAAAAATATTTCCTAAGTGAATTCTTACAAATCCTGGAGAAATCCTATCTCCAGACAACTACAAAAGTTTTAAATTCATGTTCTATTTATCATTTCATGTCTGCATGATCCACCATTTTCCCAGACCTCTCCCGCTCTACCCTGTGATACATGCCTTGTTACCTCCATGGCATCTCCTGTTCCAGCTTGGAGCAGATGAGAAACAGAAAGGCCCACAGTGTCACTATGTCCCTTAATCTTGTAGGTGAGTACGTGTGATGGGGCGGAATGCACTTCAAACTTAATATTCCCTAAATTTGTCTGAGGTGAGCTGAGCTGAACTATGGCTGTCTGAAAAATTCAGTAAAACCTAATTATGTTTTCTGTATCCTGAGGACTGGAACACCCTAGAGTTTATCAGGTCATTCACAGATGGCTTTATCAACATGTATCAAAGATGACTGTTACTTATAATTCATCAACACAAGCTTTGAAAAAAATTTTGAAAACAAAAGTAGAAAACAAGAGAACATATTTCTAGACTTTATTTAATTTTTATCCAACCTTGCTGCTTCAGCATCACCGTCTGCAACTACCTGGCCTCCCTACAGCACCCCCCAAGCTCCCACCAGAGCACCCCTGCAAGTACTCCCTCCAAAGCTCTTAAGCAGTACGGCAGATCGGAGGCACTATACAAAACGCGGCCTTCTTACTTCCAACAGCTCCAAAACTGTGCAAATGGAGCTTGTAAAACAAACTTATCCAAAAATTGTTTGGAAACATATAATGGATTTTTTTTCATGATGGATATAGATACTAGATACAAAGGAAGATGGCATACTTGGCTACATCCTAGAATAGTGTAAGACTTTAGTTATTCATGCTAAAATGAAATCTTAATGTTGTTTAAAAATACTTTTGGGACATAAAGTTTATATTCTTTCTTCTCTGTTTTAGGCAAATGAAGCAATGACTTTGTTAACATAGAAATATCCTAACCTTGAATAATCAGGTCAGTGGACTTTATGTCAAAAAGGCAGTAAAAGGTAGCAGTACAAGGTTGCTAACTTCTTTCATAGAGATCTGCTGGAGTGGCAACATGAGTTTTGCCAGGACATATGACAGCTCTTTAATGGAGCTATTCACAATTCCACATTTCCCGGACTTGCAAGTATCAGTGCTTTATTATTTATAGAAAGCTCTTCTTCGGTTTCCTTCTCCCCTAACCTTTTCTGACATCCATGGCTCCTGCTTAGTCTGTGTCATCTGTACTTCTTAGTCTTCTGTACTTCTGACCATATTCCCAGAAGCACTTGCTACTGATCTCATTTCTGTCTCCACCTACCATAGTATTCGTATTTCCTCCCTTTATTCTGCCACTAGACAATTATTTTCTTCCTATGTGACCACAAATATCCTTGCCTAGGACTTCAAGCAATACAGAACCTCCTGGAGGGAACAACTGCAAGGAAGAGCGGTTCAACTCCTGCAGTCATAAGCCATGTGAGGTCAGCATAAAAATGCTCTACAAACATGAAGCATCAGTAGATTTTTCAGAGACTTTGAATTACAGAAGTCTGTGTAGCTCTGTAGCATATGCAGACTCATTAAACATAACAGGCACTTTCACACAGGACATGTTATATATGAGGAAACTACATTTATCAAATTTCAGATTCCTTTTCAAAAGGACGGCGGTACTGGAACATTTGAAAACATATGCAGTTTTTAACTTTTTTTTTTTTAATTTGAGTGTTGCATAGCCTTAATAAAGGTGATTTTCATTATCAACATAGTCTAAATATAAGTAATTTTATAGCCACTTGTATCCAGGCTCTCAGATATAACACTGTAGCATAAACTGGGGATAAAATTTACACTAAGCAGCCATATACACAGGTGACATGCAAGATACATCGATAATTCCTTAATTTTTTCCATTGACCCCTGTTTCTAAACTTAGTCTTTTAATATACAATAAAACTACAGAGAGGTTCCTCTCCTTTAATATGAGAATAAGCAGCAACAGAGTCATCAAAGCAATACGAAGTATTGTGATTTCACTCAGTTCCTGGAAGGAAAACAGATTTTTATGTGGTACCTGTAGAGGCACGCGTACTCTCAGCATTTTCTTTAGCATATTTCTTATTATAGCTCAAAATATGAAAGCTGGGATCTGAAACCATCAACCTGCAGTGGTTGATGGAGACAGAAGTAGTTGAAATCACATATATACAAAATACATTTCATACATACATAAATTCTGTTTTCTGTATAAGAAGTCATCCGCATATAGACTCGTATTGTTAAAAGAATAAGTTTATTGAAAAGTAAATGAATGAATGCAATTAGTTTTCTTTCCTTACCGCTTAAGAGCTATTATCAGATTTTCATAAACAGAGTTTGGCCTCCATTTAGGCTTTACAAATCTTGTCCTTTTGAGGATGATGTCTGTTTTCTCCATACTGTTTTCCCTCTTCCAGAGCCTCACAGCATTTCAAGAGTCACAGGTGTAACTGAAGCTAAGTCAGTGAGCTCCAAAACCACATTTAGATCATCCTTCCCTTTCCTCCAGCTCCTTCTTCTTGGTTGTGGGGGTGGAAGCTGGATGGGATGAGGAAGAAGGAGGAAGGCAGAGGATTTAAATGTAATGCTTTTTTTCCGGGTCAGTCACCACTCGTGGTCTTTCTCAGTCATCAGCTCATGATTCACTGATGACTTCTTAGCCAGCTTTTTTCCCTGAGGGGAAGCACATTGTCTCCTCATCTTTGCTGTTACTTCCACGCTTTCTTTACACTAAAAAAATGCTTTTTCTTCTAACTAAGCCTGAAGGTTATTGCAATCTGCCGTGCCCATCACTGACAACAAAAGGGGCCAAGGCCAGCCATAAGGCTTCCCTTAAGCATTCTCACGCTCTTTAATAACTTGCATAGGTGTTTGCACACACCTGGATGGATTTGCAAGCTTAATTCTTGCAGAAAAGGCTTGTTTAAAACAATTTCTTCTTTTGCATTTTCCTGCTGTACTGTGTCACTCTCTTTTTATTTAGAATAATAGAGCTTTATCTTAAACCGAGACAGTTCAGCACACGTTGCAGAAGGATGAGTTCTGGCAAGGATCAGCAGACAGTAATAGGAACGGTGCAGCCTTTGTTCATCACTAGAGCCATTCCTGTGACTCAATAAAAAATGGTTATGAGAGGGGGAGCTTACACACATGCCAGAGAATGAAGTTCTTGGAACAGGTAACACATCACCCCAGCAACAGCACTAAAGGCAAGGAAGGAGAGGGCTTCTTATTATGTCAGGTTTTCTTTCACCCAACAAATATTCACAAAGATGAGGGACTGCATTTTATTCTTTCCTCTGCCTCTGAAAGGCCTGAGTCATTGAACTTCCTAAAACTTTACCTTCTTTCCCGGTGACTTCCACCCGTCTGAAAAGCTCTGTCTTTGTTTCTGAGGCTCGGGAAGGAGCAAAGAGCAGGAACCCAGTAAGACTTTAAACATTATTTAGCATCATACACAGAGAACAAAACACACAAATGCATCCCCAAATCCCACTGAACCCCTACTTTTGAAGTACCTTCTCACAATGTAAGATACCCACCCCAATAGGAATATAAGAAATTAAGTTCCACACTTTCTCCAAGCCATTCATCAGGAAAACACGGTCAGCTCGCGGCGAAGCCTGGCAAATGGGCAGTGCTGGCAGCCCCTGGAGCTGCTCACTCTTAGAAAAGCTTAGCCATACCTGTGCAGTGGCACAGGCGTGTCAAGTGTGACATCTTGTAAGATGGTCAGTGGGGAGGTTTAATTCAGCGGTGATACATCAATCAGCATCATAAAGAGCAATCCACAGTGAATTGAACTGGGCACGCAATCTAGATCAGACGGTACAGCCGCTGGTCTAATAAGCTGCTTGCTTACAGTTCATTGTACCTCTATTGCGTGTTTCATCCCACTGGAAAAGATGCCAATAGCAGCACAGCCGAAGGCTGGCTGTTGGTTTGCTCCTTTTACTCTGCTCCAGTGCCGAAGAGGAGAGTTGGCCACCCTGAGAGCAGCTTCGCACGTCTGTGCATCCTTCCTTTGGAGAAACCTGCTTGGGAGGTGCAATAAGCAGGTGGCCTGTATTGGAGGTACGGGCAGTGCTACAGTGCTACAGGAGCTAAAGTAAATCCATGTGTGTACTGCTGTCTTCCTACCGCTACTGCTGCTTATCTGAACTGGGACACTCTTGAGGGAAACAGAGTACTGCCTGCAGTAGGGAGCAGATCCACAGCAAATTTTCAGAGGCAATGAAAAGAAGGTGTGACCCTTATGGAGCGGGAGGCATGGCGCAGCATCTCTTGAAACGAGAAACTCATAGCAAGTTTTCAGGCTGAGACCAAGACTGAAGGAATGGATTTTCCTTGCCTTGACAAAGCCAACGTGGGACAGGCTGGTTTTCAAGCTTGCTATTATACACACAAAAAAGGAGAAAGCGATCCTTCAATAATTTGCCTACTGAAGCAAAATATTAAAGCTAAAACAAATGGAATGCATGCATTGCTGTGGTACTGTGTACCTCACTGCTATTTAGGTAACAACAGTGCCAGAATAAAACCGTCCCTGATTCACCTTCAAGTTCAGACTTTGCAAAGAACTGAAGAAATAGAAACAATATGGTATACTCCTTCCCAGAGACTGAAAAGCCAATGATCTAATTTTGGAAGTGGCAGAATTACTTACTGTAACGAAAAAAAACCCTATTTTTTTTGTGAATGATAGTAAAATGTTGTTCACTGTGGTCCTGATTATAAACAGGTAAGATATTGTAAACTATTCTTTTCTCCTAATTAATTTACAACTATTTCAGTTTATAGTTTTGAAGAAAAAGAGCAATCGGAAGTCTGCTACACTCCTTTATATCATTCCAAATCACAGTTCTGTAACAGCACAGCTACCGTTTTAGTTGACTTAGGAAAAGGCAAAGGAAGACAAATTAATTCATAATTAATTCTCAATGATCAGGCAGTTAATATACTGTAAAATGTTTCCCAGGAAAGCGTGACGTCTGTAGAACATGGTAAAAGCAGTGTGGTGCTTTCACACTATTTTATACATTAGTATTTCGTACCACTACATGAATTAGTTGCAGGTTCATTAATCATTTTTGCAGCTGGAGTGTTAAACTTAAATTAAGCCAAAAGTGAAAACAAAATAATTAAACAGTTACAGTGTGTTTGTGAAGAAAACAAGTTAAAAATGGTGCTCTCTATATATTCAGTGAATTGGGTATTTTGTTAATTTATTTATACGTTCCACTCTGTGAACTGTGTTTTAGATTTCTGTGAACTACGTTTGAGAGTTACATCCAATGGATAACTACAGTTCACTTCTGAATCTCTGTTTTACCCCTGAGAGACAGGTGATTGCTATTCTATCTTAGAAACAGAGTTGCTGCAGATGATTTTTTTTTTTTCATTTAAATCTGAGTGGTTGAAGCAGCTCAAGTAACCTATACTCAGCAACACCATAGAAGATGATGAGAATTTATGACTCAGCGTTCCAGGGTCAAACCCATCAGATTATGTTGTTCTAGGCAGACGTCACAGGTCTGCTCTGTTCAAGGCTATTTACAACTGGCTGTATAGTGTTGGTCACGTAATTTAACAAAGCTCAGCGCAGGTATACCAGAGAGATAGAAAGTTACTGGGAAAGAACAATGGCTTTTTTGGGGGGGTTGGGTTTTTTTTTTTTTTCATTTTTCCAGGTATGAACTATTTTAAATTAAAAGGATCAGGAAAAAACACCCAAAACTTTTATATAATGGTGGTTTCAAAGTTACTATTTTAAACACTTCAATTAAAAATTATGAAGGCATAATAACTGTAGCCAAATACACAGTTTATCCAAAGCCCGAAGTAAGCCAGAGAAGTTTGGGTTGTCTGCATTTCATTAACTTGAATGACATATCCAACTACTGTGTATGTACATTATATAACAATGTATACATTATTCTCTTTTTGAATCAGTTTAGTATTATTTATTTACCAGGAAAAAAAAAAACATTATAAACTTCTCCTATGGGCACAGTACATTATAATATGTTCTAAAAGCTCAAAACACTATACGTATTTGAAACTGAATTCAAATTTACCACCTAGTTAGCAGGACATTTGTCATAAACTGGTGATGGAATCTTTCTCTGATTATTTGAATATTTTCAGAAAATTTTCAAGGAGGCAGAGGGAGGAGATAAATATGTTGGCCAAGAAAGACACATCCAAAAGGAAAAACAACCTTACCTCAGAGAAAACGGATTTGAATACTTCCTCTTATGTGATAAAGATCTGGGTCCCCTATTATGCTTTTTTTAACATTTACCAAAGATTTATACACCTAATTAGCACTTTGATAAATTCAGATGCATTCATTTTACAAAATTAATAGATTACAATACTCTACCCTCAATGATCCCACATTTGAATAGATACATATCTCTAGAGAACATTATGATGTTTATTAACCATTATGGTATTTATAATGCTATGCAGGAGGGGTCTTCTTTTATGCATGGAATGTTGTCTTTTTGTTTACCTTGATTTTTAATCCCAAATACTTCTCCTGTTCTCCTAGTTCCCTTCCTGGGTAACCATAACACCTGAATCTTGCCAGCTCTTTTACACAGAATGCACTATGCTTTTCTTATTAAAAGATACCAAATGTTTGAAAACACTTGCTCAGAAATAATGATAGAGTTGAGTAATGTTATCAGTATATGCCACATGTAGAGAAACTCTTCACAAATGCAGAACAGATTAATTCATATTTCTTACAGACACCTTCAGAAGTGCTACACCGCTATTTCTTATTGCTATAGAAAAAATAAAAATAAAAAAAAAAAAAAAAGAAAGAGAGACCCTTGCCCACCCTTGAATTCTGAAACATAAAACAGACCAAATCCTGATAGGTACTGAGCTCTTCTGTCTCTTGACTGGAGCTACTGCTAGTATTGAATGCCCAGAACCTCTTGAAAGCTTCATAAGAATTGGGAAAATTGAGAAGTAAGGTGTTCTCCAAGTAGCGTACTGCAAATCCAAACCCATTATTATTCCGTTGCTGCATTAAATAGCACATTCGCATGTGTTCTGTTATGATTATATGTGAACATCAAAATATTTCAATAAAGATGCAGTATCTGATTTCATAATCACGGAATCACCAGGGTGCTGAGTGCTATGAGCTGAAGCCAAAATATAAGGGAATCAATCGCAGGAAGTCAGTTGTAGAGGTAGACATTGTTGGGTTTGTCTTACAACAACTTTTGAGCTGCCTGTAGCTATTAATGGGCTTTTTATTCCTATCCGTCAAGTTCTTGTCTAAATTTTCCACCAACAGGAGATTTATGAGCTTCAGGCTTATTTTTATTCTTTTCTACAGCTGTATCTCCCTATAAAACTTGATTACATTTCTTTAATGTTTGATTTACATTAAAAAAAAAAATAAACCAAATTAACAACTGTTGCTTTCATTTGAAACTAACTCCTATGCTTAGAAATGCTACAGTCCATCTTCCTGTAGAAATGAGAGAACAGTTCTCACCCTTTCTCTCCACATGCAGACTTATTTGTTATATTAATTCTTCTTGAACACCTAAAATTCATACATCTCTGTTAACACTATGCTGCCTGGTAATATATCTATCTCTTTCCCTCCCACTCCTCCCTCTCCATATGTTATTTTCTGAATAATCTATTACAAAACTGTTTCAGAGATGACTTCACTCATACCCACTGTTGTGTGACAAGAATGGCAATCTATAGTTAATAGCTTATAATGGTGATGGAAATTGAGTTTGGTTTTCATAATCTACTGAAGACGTGTATAGTTAAGAAGCTTAAATTATACTCAAATCCTGGAACATACTAATCCTTTGTAAGAGTAACACCAAGACTGTATTCCTTTCTTTTTGTTAGTTGTGATCCCACTGGGGACAAGCCCAAAACCCAGTAGGAGTTAAGATTTGAATCTAACCAAGCCTAACCCGTATTTCAGTTGCCAACCATGCTTGTTTAGCTACACTGAAGTACAAAGCTTTTCTTGCCAAATGATGGAGCTTTCCCTGCCTTTTTCTGAAAGGCAAATGATGACTGTAACATTAATTGTTTTGACTTTTCACCAGTCACCTTCTATTTCTCTGCACTTGCAATCCAATAAAGTTTATTCAGAACTATGAATGAAATATGTCTCCATTAAGTTATCCTAGGTGTATAACAGTTCATCCTTGATACGATACTTCCTGGCCTGGCACACAAGCCTTTTGTGCAGCACTATATCAGTGCTTTTTAAAGTCCACAAACTTCCTGTACATGCTCTTCTGTGCCTTTGCTCCCTTTTCACACCACGCACGTGCACACACACATACACACACACAGAGACACAAGCTTCGTTAAACATGAATCTCTCCATTCATTTTGTACCTCTTCACCTTAATTATATCCAGCCTTCAGGGGGAAGAGGGGTGTGTGTGGAATACTGCGGTCTCTGAATATTTCTTTATTTCTTCCATTTTACTGCAGGTAAGAGTCTTTGTATCCCTGCAAACTGTTTAGTTCCAGTGAAATGTTATATATAGGCAACTCCCAAAGGTTGCTGCAACTTTTTTAGCATTCTGGATATGCCTCATCTGTCTTTGTCAGTCATTAGACATTTTCTTGATCACTTTTTTCCCTCCATGAACCTGATTACTGTAATTATTTCTCCATACTTTTCTTGAGACAGGTATTACTTCTTTTAGTATATGTCACTCATCACCAAAATTTCCAAATACCACAGCAAATAACTTGCTATTTTTATTCCAATAAGTAGATGTTATGTTTACATGAGAAGAATCCCAAAGCACCTAATCTTTAAAACAAACCACAAGCCTGCAAATAGGCAAGATTTCTTTTCCCAGTGGACAAAAACATCCCGAGAAAAATACTCATCAGCTGTTCAATGTCTTTTCTCAAAGACGCAAGTTTCATAGCAAAAATAAATTACTTAAACGTAAGATCACTGCATCAGTCATGACCTTTCCTCTATGACATGATTCCTACACGGTAATATTTTTACTATTATCTGCCTAAGGCACTTGCTTTGTCTCCTCTTCTTTTCCTTTCTACCCTGCATTTGGAACTGCTATACTAGCTTCATGTGCTTAATTTTAAGCGCCTTCCTGAATCAAGATCCACATGAGCATTTAATTCACAAGTATAACAACTGAAGTAAAATCTCAGAATTCTTCATTTTCAGAGGAAATTTGAAATTGAAAATCAGAATTCAATTTTTGTAGTGGTTTTACAATGTACAATATCAGAAATAGACCAGAATTTTGCAGATCACTAATTTCAGGCTCATTTTTTGTGACTTAATAGAATTTAACTGAATCCGTGATGCTTAAATGATATGTGTTTTAAGGAACATAGGAAAGACATTAATTTCGTCAAGTTCGAAAAAGAAAAATGCACTAAATGATCAAAACTAGGAGACAATTTAGCAAGGCTGAATGTAATTAACAGTGTGACTAGGCCCTTCTTTGAAAACTGCCTGGAGATGTCCAATAGTTTGGATCAGGTAGCCTTTTCCTACTTATGCTGAATATTAACCCTGAATATTATTTCTGTCAGGAATCCCACTCACTTATCACAATAAGCTAAGATATAGAATTTGAATAGTTCTAATTATAGCTGAACATCTTTTTCTTAACATGCTTGCTTAAATGTATGTTGAACACCGACTACTTTGAACTGCAGTTTCAAATAATATTTGCTCTTCCATCTTTTGCATGACAGTCGTGGGACTTCAGGTAATGGTCTACCTGGTTTGGACATGCAAAAGGTAATTTTAATACTTTGTAGTAAGGTATTTATACTTGACTGTGAGTGACCGTGAAAGGTGAATTACTTGAAATCTCTAACAAAAAGAGTCCAACCCCCCTACGTTTCCTACTTCCCGTGAAGTTACTCTTCTCTGGTGTGGTGCATTGACCTTGATCACTCCACGTCCTCAACAGAATAGGGGGATAAAATACAATAAAAAGCTCGTGGATTGACATAAGGACAGGCAGATCACTTATCAATTACCATCACGGGCAAAACAGACTCAACTTGGAGAAATTAATTGAATTTATTACCAATTAATAAGAGAGCAGGATAATGAGAAAAAAAGAACAAAACTAAAAACCCTCTCCCTTCTTCCTGGGCTCAACTCCACCTCCTTCCCCCGACCTGTGTAGGGGGACGGGGAATGGGGATTGCGGTCAGTCCGTACACATTTTCTCTGCTGCTTTGTCCTCCTCACTCTCTTCCCCTGCTCCAATGTGGGTCCTTCCCGTGGGCTGCAGTTCTTCATGAACTGCTCCAGTATGGGGTGCAGTCCTTCAGGAACAGACTGCTCCAGC
>RSEF01000001.1:141599065-141636148 GCA_003993805.1 Himantopus leucocephalus
ATCACTGATGGGCTCAGCCTTGGCCAGGGGCAAGTCTGTCTTGGAGCTGGGTGGAATGCTTCTGTCAGACAGCAGGAAGCTTCTGCCATTTTCTCACAGAAGCAACCCCTGTAGCCCCACTGCTACCAAAACCTTGCCAAGTACACCCAATATATCTGGTTTAACGGCTATAAAAGCCTTGGCCTTCTGGTCATTACAGCCTTCAGAAACCACAGGTTTAAGTCTTGAAGGACCCCATCACTAGTCAGTACTAGTCAGTCAGTCCTGAAATCACCAGAACTCACTGGCTTTTGCATTATCTGTATATCTGGCTAAATAGTTATCTATTTCTGTCTTTAGGAAGGATTTTTCTTCCATATCTCCAGAAACAAAGTTTTACCTTGAGAGGATGGTATATTCATGCAAATAATGCCAGGTTACTCTACCACTAATCTTTCAGAATCATTTATTGGAACCTTTTGGATTATCTTTAAGTCCATCTCTGATCATCTTTCAGAATTTGGCAAATGAAGTTCTCTGTTTTCAGTGACAAGGGTAGGAGTCATTTCGTTATGTTTTTATTTGTTATCACATAAAAGAAAACAGCTTACTGTTATCTTGCAGACACTTCTGTCAGTTCCATCCTGCCCTAAAAAGAGGATGAATCAGAGATGGATATCTTCCCTGAACCATCACCTCTCCAGCCCTCATATAGACATCAAAAATAAGTCATTTTTCCTGTACACTAGCCAAGGAAAAATAGTTCTGTATTAGAGCATTGCACCTCAAATGTAGAAGTCTAAATTAATTTCTGATTTGTTTCTTGTGATTAAATTTCATCTCTAGAACCCACACACAAGTTACAGGGTTTCTTGCACATCAAGTTTCAAAGCAGTTCAAAGTCAGGCAACGAAAAGTTACATATATAAGCAAACAAATACAGAAATATCCAGTATTAGAAAAATTTCAGCCCACTGTTCCAAAGACCCAATGTCAGCAGTCGGGTGACTAAGAGAGTAATTTACTACTGATCAAAGCATCAGAAATCTTTGTATGACTTCTAGCAAGCAATATGGATCTATTTGTCCCACCTTTTTTCTCTACTCATAAAAAAAATCTTCCCACCTGATACAATCTATCCTGCCTGTTGTAGCTCTGATGCTTTCAGCTACAGACTATCACTTAATTACTTCATCTGTTAACCTTTACTTCTCTGAAACACTCTACTGAGGCATGTTTGCTTTCAAATACTCTTACTTATTCTTGAGTTGAATAAAACATTAATGACTATTCTCTAAATGGTCTATCCAGGGAGCACTTTTGTTTTCTAGAAGTCTGTAAAGCATATATTACAGAGATTCTATATACCCTATTCCATAAATACATTTTGTGGTAACTAAACTACAGCCAGGGGATGTGTAAAATACATACTAAGCATTTATTAAGATCTTGATATGTAAAGATGGAGAAGATACACCCAACCGTTTATCTAATCATTTGGAAATGACTCATTTAGTTACATTACAAATCTTCATTGCATTATCAGTACCTAAAACGGGTAGGTTGACATGTTGATTAACATTCAACTGTTAATAGTTTTGGAATGTAATAAAGATGGGCAAAAATATAGATAGCACATTTATATCCTTTTGGAAAAAAAATACTGACTTCTGTGCTATTTATGATACTGTCCAATCACTGAATATCCCCATAGATGATTTACTCCTACAGGAACAAGTGCTGAATTCAAAAAAGGTTGAGTGAGAAGTAAGTATCCATATGAAGTTTTGCACCAGAGGACACTTTGCTTTCTGTTCTCATAATTACTCCTCTTGCTGGCATTCCCAACCTTCTATTCTACAAGCAGAAGAAATATGAGATGTTACATAAGGCATGCAGATCACAAGTAGTAGTAGTCTAGAATTATAACTGAGATAGCATCACACTTCCCAAGTTGAAATACATTCATATAAAATGTTTAGATACCAATTTTCAAGGCATTAAAAACCTGATCGTGACTACTTAACCTCACTTTTTTTTTTCTTCTCTCCAGGACTTTTATAAGTATGGTTTGACCAAGATCAGGCATCATGAACATTGTTTGTGTTTGCTCGTAAAGGATGTTTCAATACATTGCCTTCAAAACCTTTTTCTTTGGGTTTGTCAGGAGGAGTAGTTTGTTATTAAATCATTCTGTTTGTCACAATTAAAAAGCTGTACTTACCTCAATTTTTCTGTAGATCTGTCAAAGCTTTAAAATTGTAAAATACCTGGAATTAAATTCCAAGGGAATGAAATAGTGTGTGAAGCATTTTACACTTCTTAAAACTACTCCCAATAATATGGAGAGGCCGATTCTAGTCAAGTTCCCTTTCCTTGCATTCACTGTGCATTCATTTTACACCTCGTATTTTACAATCTACCAGTATAGCACCACAAATGCCAAGAATGTTAAATAGTTCTCTTATGTTGAATTTGATAGTAGCTTAACGTTAACTTCTGGTATTATTCCTGAAGCCCAAAGAGAGCGCCTAGTTGAATCTGTTTGATCTGAACAGGCACTCTAGGGTGCATGTAGTTAATCTTTGAGAAAACAGAGAAATGATTATGAGATGAAGTCATGTGCGTGTCAAACATCTGACATGTCATGCCACCAGCTAGAAAAAAATCTTGGTCTGTCTCTAAGGTATGTTGCTTCACATCAGTCAAACAGATACCAAAGGAAGGAACCGTTTCATTTGGAATGGGTGAATTCCAGTGTCATCACTAAGATTTCCAAGCTCACTGAGGAGCTGGTCAGCAGCGCAGCGAAGTCACTAAGAAGCCTTCCCAAACAGCTGGCACCAGACCAGAGGCAACACACAGTCTGGGGAGTTTGAGTTGTCAGGGTTTTTTTGAACTAAAGAAAAAAAACCCAACAGAATTTACTATTGCCTTTGGGACAGAGAGACAGAATCCTTTCCTTTTAAAAAAGGTAAGAGAAAATAATTACAACATTGACATAGCACTGATGGTATTACAAAATACATTATCAGATGGAATCTGAAAATCTGAATCCAGACTAGGGCTAACGCAGTACTATCCAGATTGTTGTTCACGCTTCAAGTCATCCAGAGATGACAAATCCACATTAGAGTATCTAAGATTTCCCTTTCTGCAGCTGCTTAGTCCTGGAACTAAATGTTATTTAAAACATAAGAATCCCACCTACTTTAAATTCAGAATTTTCAACATACCTACATGAAAGAATGAATGATTCTGGCTTTTAAGAACTGAGATACTATGCAAGAAGTGCCAAACTATTCCAGATGTGATACATGATAGGAAAGGATGCTTAGTATTCTTTTTAATTAATCCTTGTAATCTTTTAGTCAGTTGATTTGGAAGTTAAATGTAGAAATTAGCACACAGTGGTTTCATTTCAGAAAACACAAATTCAGCTTTTAATTTAGGTCACTTCTTCTCTGCTTCCTTCCCATGTACTCACTTTCAGAAAACTGGAACATAATGTGACTCAGCTTGACTCTTCTGGCAGCATCTCCTCAGCAGAGGTTCAATGTTAAGACATTTGCAGGTCAGGGCTGATATATACTGGTGGAGCATTGCAGGCATTAGTGTGCCTGTCTGCTTGCAGTCAGAGCTATTAATGCTTTGCTTTTTATCACGAAAAAGTTCATTCCTTTTCCTATTTATATATTGTTCCAATAATTAACTTCATCGTGACATTTCTATTTCCTTAATGGCCCTTTTTTGACCCAATTCCAAATACTCCTGCAATCATTAACCCTCAGCCTATATTCCAGATTAGTGTGTAAAAGACTTTCTGCAGCTTACTGCTTTAACACTTTACCAGCCAAATGTATTACTTCTGCTCTTAACCGGCTTTTTAGACTAGAAGCGGGTCAACTGCATCTGCCAACTTAAATTGGTTACATGCAAGCATGCATGCACAAATGCAGGTGCATTTGCGTGTCTCTGACTTATTCGTGGAGCAAAGGGTTTTGGAGAGTTAAACTGCGATTCAGGTCACTTTGAGAGCATGCTCTCCTGTGGCAGGAATATAAGCAAATATCCAGCATGTCACTTTTCACAGCCTTCTCTTTTTAACTTTGTCTGACATGTGCCTAAAGGAGTGATCAAGATACAAGTGTCTCTTTAAAGAGAAAAGTAGTAAAATGACATAAGTGAGAAGAGGGAAAAGAGACATCAGGCAATATATCAAATAGAAGCTGAAAAGCCACACAGACTCCAGCAGCACGAAGCAACATCAGTACATGATCGCCCCACATGGAAAAAAAGAAAGCTTCAATAGAACAGTGACAGCATGAAGTAACAAAACAGAGTTTGCACAGTAATGATTTTATGATTTCCTTTCAACTTCACTCAGGGACAGGAGAGAGCACTCTCCAGCTTTGCAAAACTGAGCACTCTGCATCATGAAGTACTTGCCTTTTTTTTCCCCCCTAACAATTCCATTCAGTTTCTCATTCTGAAAGATAACGTCCGCAAAATTTGTACTTTTAATCTTTTTTAATTCTCTTCCTGTCATTTTTTTATCTGATTGTAAACTTGAAACTCATCTTCTTGCCTAAATGCACTAAAACTCCACCATTAAAAGCATGTTCATACCAGCAGATGTTCAAAAATCTAATTCAAAGTTTTCCATGTAATGTTCCTTGAGCATTACTTATTTTTTCTTAATTTTGAGACAATCAAGTTATAGTAGTTTGATACTTTTTCCTTGGGATTCCCCTATTAGCTGATTTTTTATATTTCTGGTGGTTTTGAGTATTATCACAAGTTACATCAACCTANCTAGCTGATTTTTTCTATTTCTGGTGGTTTTGCGTATTATCACAAGTTACATCAACCTATAAAGGGCTCTGGTTATGTATTATGTGACTTATCTGTGCGTTCTTTTACAGTGGGGCAGAAGGGCCACTATGTAAAGAATAACACCGGGCCTAAAACACCCACGTACCACTGCTGAAACAATCCATGTGATTTCAGTACGGTGCCTCAGAACTTCTGACTGCTGAGAGTCAGCAGAGTGAACCTACACACTGAAAGCTGTTGCACGGGGCTTTTATAGCGCCGCCCCTCTTCACTGACAATTTGCTTTTCTAAATCTCACCAGGTTCACACTCTTACTCATCATTCTCACTAGCATGTCACTATTACTCTTCAAGATACCCTTCCTACATTTCTATAGCAAATTCTAAGTTCTACGCATCTTATTCTTCATACAGTTCTTGACCTTATGAATTCTACAGAATTAATACTTCTGTGTTTGTAGTATGCTATGCAAACTACTTACATAAAAACTCTGGGTTTGAAACCAAAATGTGTTAAGAGTTGTCTCAAAATATACAGTGTGCAAATTACAACAGTTGAAATACAATGCCCTGAGACCAGAAGAAAGATCTTACCAAAGCACCCCTGTGTGATAAATTAAGTTTATTTAGTAAAGGTAATTAAGTTGAAGGTGTATTTTGACAAAAGAAACTGCAGATTGTGAATACTTCCATATAACCAGTGCTACTAAAGAACACTTCAATAATTGCAGTATAAAATGAACATCACACAGAGCAATTAATTTCAATGAAAATAAAATGTACGTGAAAATATAAAACATATACTCAGATCCTTAAAAAAACCTGAACCAACCATTAAAAAAAAAAAACAAACGCAACACAAAAAACCATGAAAACCAAACCTCAAACCATAGAAAACCAGAAAAAATAGCACTGCCTGTTAGTCCTGTTAGTCAGCACTGTCACATCACTTAGGTACTTGTCCTTTGAAATACTAGTCCGGTGAAATTCACGTCTCTTCTGCTCATCAGGCAGGTGCAGCCTTACTTCATCTATATAAGGTTTATTGCGTACTTTCTTCTATGTTCAATCAATTTCCTTCCAATGTAGAGACCAAGAGGTGAGAAAAGCACAGGGAGAAGCTTCTTCACAATCACTGACAGCAACAGTAGCCTTAAATCAGGCTGGCATTCAGGTAAGTGGGAAAAAATATGATAACCCTAACCCCTGAGCTATGAACATAAATTAAAGAGGAGCTAGGGAGGAAAAGATATTTTTTTACATCCTTCCTTTCTTTCTTATATACTAAAGAGATTCATTTTACAAATAGGCCCCCAAAGGCTATGTTTGCAAAAGCATTTACTGCAGTTTTTAAGGATGTTATAACTTGTTTAATAGGCAAGGTAAAGCTCATTTCCTTTGGGCTCAAAGTCCTGCTTGCACGAATCTTTGCAAAAAGTTTGAGCCTCGATTTCTACACGAAGAGTTTGCAGCTGGTAGTTTTCTGGCAGATGTAATTTGGAGCAGGTACTTCCCCATCACTTCCTGTTTGCACATGCTTAAGTCTTGTTGGTTTCAGGATGTTTAAAATGCTGGTGAAGTTTGCCCCGTCTGGAACAGCTGAAATTTTAAGTGTTTCACTGAAACTCATTCCACACCTCTTACTGCCTGAAGGAGACTGTACAAATTCAAATTTACTATACTTTAATGTTAAAACAGTTCCTACTCCTACTCTACTTTCCCCGAAACTGACTTAAAAGTCAAACTGACCCCAAACTGACTACTTTTCCCCCAAAGTGACTTGTAATTTGCATATAAAGATTTTATAGACAACATAGTAAGACTTTCACCTTGGTAAGAGGTTGATTGACTGAGGAAAATCCACATTTCTATATGACTAAATTTAAGCCTACACAGACATTGACTCAGACACTCAAACACTGAACGACAGAAACTAAGGTGTGACTGTATTGTAGTCTGCAACTTTATAATCATATACGTGTAGCTGAGCAGTCATGTGCCTTATGGAATGAGTATAGATGGTGAACATAGCTGAAAAGCTGGTCTGCGTGTCTCCTGAGGTTTCCCTCCTCTCCTCGCCTTTGAGCAAAATTTAAAGTCCACTACCTGATTTCCCAACATTTTATTCTATTGTCTGTACCTCGGCTCATAAGCCTGCTGCTGAATCTCTTACTTCTTAAGGCTGGCCCTTTGCCATTCAGCTGACATGCACTGTATACTGCACAGAAAACCTCCTTATTGATATTGGACAACTGTAATTTTTTTTTTCCTTATATTTAGTAAGTTCAGTTGGGCATTACACAATTTAAAGAGAGGGTTTTTTTGCTTAATCCTTAGCTAACAGATGAATAACATCATTACTAAATTTATCCAGTCAACCACAGCATATTTCCTTGCACACAATTTTTGTATTCAGCCATGTTCGCAATCTAGTATTGAGTGTTTGTCATCCTTGTCATTGAATCCTTGTCATCCAGCACAGTACCTACCTCTCTCAACTGTGTCACTGACCAGATCAGATACTACAGCACTATCGTAACCCATCCAGAGTAATCCAGGAAACTTCTTTCCAACTTAATTCCATACCAGTTAGCTTTCTGAAGTTTTTCTCATCCCATTGAAAATCTATGTCAGTTATAGGACTTCATGGCAGTAAATACTGATGTTGGTCCTGTCATCCCATGAGGGATGTATCTGTATCACCAGATACAGCTGTGATCTCACCAGCCCTGTGTGGGCATATAGCCACATCACTATTTATGTTTAAAGAAAAAGACAGCTTTTTTCTTTTGTTTTAATCCAGTTCTTCCTACCAAAGTATCCCTGCTATCAAATGGAGAAAAACACCTCTAATTCACTTGCTTACTGATGGCCTTTTATGAGCACCCCATTCCTCTTTAGAAATTTAGACTCCAGCATGACTGAAATCTGACCATTACTTTTATTGCACAAAATAATATTATATTATAACAATAACACTATTACATTGACTCAGGAGGAACCCCATGCTTTCTTGTCATCCTTCATAGCTCTGGTCACAGATGACAATATATCCCTGTGCAACAGCTGTTGTCAGTAATCTGCACAGACTGCCTTGGTGAGGTGACGCTACCAGGCAAATGCCCCACTAGTACTGTGGCTGGTAAAGAGTTTCCTAACTGCTTTCCACCTTGAAAATCAGTTGTTTAATTTGCATCATGAAGGAGGTGGGATTTATCCAGTGTTCACTGCAACCCTGTTCCTGCATATTTGCTTCTGTGCTGACTCCTCAAAGTTGTCATCTCCTTTCCCTGTTTTCCTTCCTCCAGCCAGAACTGTGTTTGACTTCTGTAGGAAGCAGAACAAAGACTTAGTGCTGCACTTCACCAGGACCCCAATTCCGAAACTGTAACTGCAGCCAAGTCAATGAATGATGAGTAATAACCCTAAGCAGTTGTGAATCAATGCTATCATTTACTGAGGATCTGCAGAAGCAAGAAATGGACGTGGGCTCCCCTGGCAGTGTCATTCGGTAAACCAGAGCCTTGTAACTTTAAAACCTTGACCAATTTCCCTCCCCACAGATAACCTCTCCCCAGACTCTCTTGGTGTCCTATTGGCTTTAGCCCTTCCATTGACTGCAAATCTCTAGCCATAATGTGACATCTGACCTCTTCATGTTACACTATAAAAGGCTGTCTCAAAGCCTGCCAAAAGAGAGAAGATTTGTGTATCTGTTTTTGATGGCAAATTTTTAAGGGACTTTTGTTAACGCTCCTTCCAGCACATTGTTGGGTTCGTCTTATATTCTCCTAACTGTTATCCATTCCAAACCCCAGGCAACTGCCATGCACCCCGACTCTCCCACACGCTCGGCTGTTCACTTTTTTTTTGTCCTGGTGGCTGTCATCCTGCCAGCCCCCAGGGAGAGCTCTGAAACTGAGCCCTACCTGCATTTACTGGTCACAGATGACTACTGTGCCCTTGCTGCCAGGAAGGCCAATGGAANGTTTATTGTCTGGACTACTAGCTGGGGCAGAAAAGCAGACCTTCTCACCCTGAGGTGGAATGGTTTGACTGCTTGACAAATAGCTGTCCCAGTAAAGTCTGGGAGCACGTGGGAGGTGCATTTGGGTGGTTATACACTATGCAATTTTACTGTGCTAAATTCTACAGTTATTGTTAAGAGAAATTGCAACAACCGCATCTAAAATGACATTGGAAGAACATCCTTCTAGTATCCTGGTCAGCTGAATCTCAGTTGCTGTGCTGACCGAGTCAGAAAGATTTGCGAGTCTTGCTCCCAAGGTCTTAAGAGTGTCAAATGAGACTGGTAATACTGATGGTCTTGATCTCCATATTCCTGAAGGCACCCCGTGTCAGCTACTTTGACAGGGCTGACCCTGGCATTAACCCCAGTGAAATACCACCACATACCAGCAGCGTGCTTATCCTCATACAAGTATCACTACAAAGGCTTATGTCTGTAGCGTCTCCTAAAGAAATAAGGACTAGCATTAATAGCCATGCAGCAAACATATGGCGCCTCAGAGCAGCTGGGAAAACACTGTGCTCCAGCTTTCTTGATGGAAAGCACTTTTCCTCTGCCAACTGCATTTTGTAAAACAGTTCAAAGCCTTTTACCAGCTTTCAGGGAGCTGCTTGCCACAGGGAAATGCTTGTGAAAGGAGTGGGCAGGCAGGCACCCAAACAGCAGAAGTCATAAGATATCTAGCTACATCTCCGCATCTTCCAGCTTCTTCACAGAGTGCTGGAAATAACTGCTGAGAGTGAAAATTACTTAAGGTAATCGGATACAAGTAAGCCCCCTGCAACCACAGGATGGCCAGTTCACATCATCAGATAAACTGAGCATCAGCCTTATAAACATGCATTCTCTAGGGATGATATTGCCAAGTCAGTCTCTTCCTGCCATCCATTTCTTTTGACTATGCCCCATTGAAATCCTGATTCTTCTTGGCCCACCTTTCTTCTCTGTGGTCAAACAACTCCTGGTCCAGTATCTTGCCCAGTCTGTATTCATACAGTTAACTTCAGGTCTAACATTCAAGCAAATGAAAACCCTTGGTAGGTCCAAAAGGTCAGCTGATTAGCATCTAAGAGCCCCCTTACACCTTCTCCTCCAAGGGAAGCCTAGGTTCTACCAAATACTGCAGCTGAACTTCAGGTAATGGTACTGTCTTATCCAATTTCTTGTCCTAGTTATCGTAGTTCTCCTTCAGGCTTAGAACCACAGAACCATAGAACAGCCCAGGTTAGAAAGGACCTCAAAAGATCATCTGGTCCATTTTTTTTGTGGGAAAGAGAGCCTAGAAAGGAAGGACAACTTTAAGAAAGGAAGAAGAATGTTATAAATATCAAGTCTATCAGTAGAAGCCATCATACAGAGGACAGGGAAAATCTGAATCATAGTCAAAATATTTCTTAGGTCCACTCAATACAAAAATCCCTCTCATGGGGCAGCCACATACCGTTTTACTTTCCTGGCACAGAACAACAGCATCACATGACAGCTGTTCCCTCAAAGAGTAGAATAACTGGAAGAAATATAGGATTACCCACAGGAATCATATGTTCATTATGTGTCCTTAGTATTTTCCCATTCAGGAAGGGGAACCACATTACATATTCCGAATCCTTGCTGAACATAAAGGAAAATTGTAAATCACAGTTTTCCCTCAAAATAAATTAATATCTCCCATGATAATAAAGCATCACTCTAAAATGTTGCAGTGAGACCAGCATCTTTATCAAACAATGTATTAAAATTCCTCTTCTCTCTCAAAATGTTAAAGAAAAGGAGAAAGAAAGGAAAAGGTACTGCCGTGTCCTACATATCAACACATACAGGCTGCAAGAGATTCAGGAAGCAAATTTCTTGGAAAGCAAGCCTTTCCTCCTTACTGTCAAATAATAATGATTAAAAAAAAAAAAAAGATAGCTTGCCACCAACTCATCCTTTCTTAAGCAGGGGAACTAACTTCAGCTGTGATTGTACCACATGGGTAGCCCCGAAACCAGGCCCTAAATCATATTGGGTTCCACAGACCAAGATTGGCATCTTAACCTCTATCCAAAATCTAACCAGCAGTCAGTGAAAGCTACACAGCATTATATGAAGTAGACCTCAGAAACTGGCCTCCTGTATTCTCGACTAGTTCTGTTTCCCAGACAGTGCCAAGATGTTATCTAACCACTTTGCACAAAGAAGAGAGAAAGGCACAAGTATATTCAACTGAATTCAAACAGTATGAAAGCAGCTATTTTCCCTCAGTACCCCACAGATCATATAGTGTACATTAATACATTTATGTTGAAAAAAATCTGGTTCTTACACTTAGAAATTGTGGTCAGGAGATCAAGTGGCACCCTTTCCTGCTCAGCAACAACCACTGGGAGTAAATCTGGACTACCCCAGCTCCTACATTTATTCAATTCAATGTAATCCTTCTGTTCTCCTAAATGTTCATATGAAGGGAAAAAATTAGATCTTACTGTTACGGTTTGAAGAACCCACAACAATCTGTTGTCATTTAGACAACTATTCCATCACCCAATGATCCCTCCTGACCCAGGAAAAGGAGTCGGGGAAAAAAAATGAAACCCAAGGGTTGAAAAATAAACAGATTTAACATAATAATGCTAAATAATTATCATTAATAATACTAAAGAACCAATATTGATCCCGATACCAATATAAAATATACAAGGATTATACTCAGCCAGTTCTATCAGTAGGAAGCTGTGCACTCCCAGCAGGGGACAGCAAATGTTGGACACTGCGAGCGCTGCAGGTTCAGGAGGAAGGGAAGGGCTCAGGGGTCTGGCACCGGGGCAAGAGGTTCTCAGGATCGCAGCCATCGTAGAAGAGAAAAAACCTCCTCAGCAAACTTTCTAATTTATAGTGAATGTGACATTCACGGTATGAAATAATCCTGTTGGCCAGCTTGGGTCAAGTGCCCGGGTCTCGTTCCTCCTCGTCCCTGCACCTGGCTAACTTGAAAACAGTGAGACCTTGAAACCCGCATGCCATAGCTGGCTATAAAGGAAATATTTTCACGCATTCAGACACTAGAGTCTTCTCAAAATGCAGTTTTCCCTAGTATTAGAAAAGACCTTACTGAAAAGTAAAATTACTGCAAGAGAAATTAATCCTGTGACGCTGAAACCAGGACACTTAGTATAAAAACTTAGTTAATATAACACTAATTGTATAAGAGAAGGAATAATATCTCAATTCAAACCATATTGTCTTTGTTCATTAGCATGAACAAAAATGTGCATTTGTCCTTGAAGTGAAACAATAGGACTGAAAATCAAAGTAACAGGGAGCCATCCTTACAACGTGGATTTTAGAGAAAAAGCGCTCTTCAACAGACAAATTCTGTCAATGCCTACAGGAGTAAAAAGAGAAGTGAGTATATAATGAACCTCATTCTCCTTTTAGCACTATTAGTATAGGAGTCATAATTCGGGTAACCTACAATATGAACACCATAAGGGAATGGTACGGCAAATCTGCAAAAAAGCTTTTGTGATGGATGAGCATGCCGGATAGTCACATTTAGTCTTTGAGCGCTGCCAACTACCAGGAGAGCTAGACTGGGAGGTACACAACCGCCGTGCTGGAAACATGACTATGCTGTATAGCAACATTTCATGTATCTCCTGATCTGTTCCTGCGCTCCTCCTAGAATGCTCCATTGGGTCACACCTTAGAATCATAGAATCATAGAATCATAGAATCGTTAAGGTTGGAAGGGACCTTTCAGATCATCTAGTCCAACCATTAACCTAACCTGACAAAACCACATCTAAACCATATCCCCAAGTACCTTGTCTACCCTTTTTTTAAACACCTCCAGGGATGGCACCTTATCCCAGTGTGTGTCGTTGCAGGAAAACTGTATGTTCCTTGTTTCTTTTACCACTGGTAAATATATGAAAAGTAAAATCACGAAGATGAACAGACAAAAGATAACAAAACTTAATGGATGATATTTCAAAGCTGTATGTGTCCACATGTGCATTCACTTCTAAGAACACATGTACCAGATAGTACTGATGGCACTAAAGATTTGTGTGTGTGGTTTGGCCAGTCCCAAATATCTTGTGTTTATACTCATACTGTCTTTTACCTCTCATTTAGTTAAATAAGAATACAAGTTGTCTACAAAGTGTTTGGGTCTGTGAAATAGGCCTAAATTTCTGTTATTTACCAGATGTGTTTCTCAACTCTTAAAATGTCTGATCATTTTGATTACTTTGAGGCAAAGAGCCTTTTTTTTGCCAAGAAAAGGTGAATCAAGCTTGTACAAGACCCATCTAAACAAAAACACCGTGCTTTTGTAATCCACTCATTATTCTGTGATCCTGAAAACAGCCAATACAGTCTCATAAATACAGTGCTGCAAGGACTTGCATTTGCTTAAATTCATTGCAATAACTATGTTGAGAGACAATGCCATTGTTTCAAAGATAACAGAAATTCTCAAGATTTTGGAAAAGGAATGATACCCAATTGACATAACAGAGGAAATGAAAGCCAATAGAATATAATTTTCTGACATAATAATTGGTTAGGGCAAGCACCGTTCTTCTAAAGCATCCCATACAATCTATAATAACCACTTGAGGGCACCTCTTTATTTTAAGGTCCTTTTAAATGACAACAGCTTTCAGAAGCATCTTAAGAAGAGATTTTGGCACTGAAAATATTCAAAGGAAAGACTGCCACCTACTGAATCTTTCTGTCCCCTATTGCTCTAAGTCCTGAGAACATTTCCCATCCTTTAAGCACTTGGAAGGTCCAATCTTTTCTTTGCTAAACTGATTAACTGGGCAGGATAATGCCACAACCAAAAGAAAAAAAAATAATTAATTTCTTTTTATCCTACTGAAATTTCTACAAATAGTTCAAAATTAAATATTGGGCATGTGACCTTCGTTTTTAATCAGTTTTTGTTTTGTGATTAAAAAATACTACTTCAGGATGCAGATACATTGTGCGCTAAATATACATACTCTTAGTTACAGGAAGCTAAAAAAGCCTTCCAAAACCATAGCACTTCTACAGTAACTTCAAATACTACCTTACAAAATAACCCATTTAGCATCTGTACTTGTCTTCCTTGATTTAGTTTTCAAAATTAGCCCAAGGCCATTTTTCAAATAGTAGCTTGGCATATTCTTCACCTTACATTCTAAAAAAACACCCACAGTTCCAAGAGAAATTTTTACATCATGGCTTCTTAGCAGTAAAGACAACAGCAAGATTATCAGAAGAAAAACACACTACATTGGCTTTCACCATTATACAAACAGTGTCTATCAAAAGAGATTAAAATTGAAAGTAAAAAATGTGTGATATGCTTGTACGGTGTTAGGTAATATTCCCAATCTACAGATTACTGCTGATTTCTCAGAATTATAGATTCAGTTATAGATAGTATCCAGGACTGTTACTAGGTTGAATATACCTTGACCGACCAAATTGGTGAAGCTTTTTCTTTCTGTTAGCCCTCAGGTGGATATACGGAAATATTCAGATCTCCACGAATAACAATAATTTAATCAATATCTAACTTATAACCAAAAAGCTATAAAATTGCTTGAAACTGTTTCACATTGAATTCTGTAACAGCATTTTCAGAGAAAATACAGGATTTGTCCCAGCAAATTTGTAACACAGGCACTTTGTTTCCACCCCCTATTTTATATCCCTGATATATCCATATTNGTAACAGCATTTTCAGAGAAAATACAGGATTTGTCCCAGAAAATTTGTAACACAGGCTCTTTGTTTCCACCCCCTATTTTATATCCCTGATATATCCATATTTAAAGGAAGAAGTAAATGTTTCTTTTACTGTCTAATCTGAATGGAAATGTTATGAAGGTTTTCTTAGCATCTTTCATTTGTTTCTACTAGTGCCTAGACAACCTGGATCAAATTAAATAATTTAAAGCACTGTCTTCAGTCAAAATAAATTTAATAGCTCTTTTGTTACTCCCCCTTCCCCTAGTTTGCACTATAGACATTAACAAGAAGACCACAGAATAGGTTTCATAGCTGAGAAATAACTACCATTACTTTTTTCCTATTTTTTTTTTTTCACCTTGCACTTATGCTTGTCATCAATGCATAGCTCCTTCACTTAAATACAGGCTATATGAGACAATGTTTATACAGAATAAAAGCGACCATCTTTTTCTATGGAGATTGCATCTCATAAATAGATGTGGTAAAACAATTTTCACATTTGTGATTATGACAACTTTCTCTTCAAAATATTAAATGATGGCAAGGAAAGGGTAGACAGTACGCCCAAAGAAAGCTGTAAGCATGAATAAGGATGGAATACCAGAGAGGGCAACCCTCCACACAATTTCTAGAGTCAGTGATGGTGTAGCAGCATTTCTACTGGATACTTTTATGGGAGAAGAGCGAACAGCATTAAATTGTAATTACCCTTTCAGTGATTACTGTGGAGAACCTAGTCAAGGTAAGTAGAACAATAAATGTATTACTTGAGAGATGTGATCTGATAGCTAGGAACTGTTTCTGATAATCCAAGAAGTTTTTCCAAGTCATTTGTTCCTAGAAACTAGGCCTTCAGAGTCAGTGAAACCCAGAAGTTTATTATGAGGCAATCAAATCAACATGTAGATACTGTGATGTGCTCCCTTCTTGTGTTTCCACAGGATTCATCAGGAGCAAGACTTTGCAACTTAGTAGCTCTGAAAGTAGTATCATCTAAAGGGATGATGTACGTGGAATGAAGAAATCTATCTGTGCCAAAATTGTGATTTAATAATCTGATAATATTTTACAGAGACAATTCTGCCTCACAGACCAGTATATCCTAAATATATCTTATTATAAAAACTTTTCTTTTTTTCGGGGCTGGAGTAGCTTTCCTTTAATTTTAGAGTCCTTCCCCTCAGATAAGCCCAGTCCAACAAAGAATTTTGAAAACATGAAAAAAAAAAAAGGAATTTCAAAGTGTTCTGACAGAAAAAGACTTGCAAGTTTTTCAGTCTGAGTGACTTTTCTACATAAGAAGACACCCTTTGAGTTTCTACTTTATCACAGACTCGCATATTGTAGAATACAATGATTTTGAACTGAAGCACATTGCTGTAGCTCTATTAACACAAAACTGTATTAATAAGGTCCCCTTTCTATAGATTCCTGACCAGGTAGCATGTATTAAGTTTTAGAGAATAATTTTGTGATTCCTGCATCAGAAATATTCTGTTGGATATTCTGAAAATAATTTCTGTGCTTAGCTAGCTTTCTCATCAGTCACTTTTTTCCATCACTCCCTTTACAGGACAATTCTTGAGGTTCAGACCAGTTGCAGGTCTACACTCAGCTCACCCAGATGGCAGACACTTCCATCCAAGCACCAACTTGTTCTCTAGCTGGCACTGACTGTGTCAACTGGATCTCTTCCAACTACACTGGAAGCATAGATTTTCAACCTACCTAAATCTGGAGTTGAATCCCATACATATTGTCTTTTCTTTAGGTGGCTTGTAACAGTTTTTATACTGGCAAGAGGAGGCGGGGCTAAGGAGGGAGGGAAAGGGAAGGGGTCTGACTGGCAACCTTTTAGTCACCATGAAGATCACCAGACTTAGTTAAACCTTTTCAAAAAGCTAGCTTATATATTCCCTGTTGTAACAACTTATGTTGCTTAATCTGAAAAGTCTAAAATATCATAAATACCAGGTGTCCCCAAAATTCAGCACTGCAATACTATAAATTACTTGTAGATAAAAGAATGTGGTTCCATTAACTGATAGATCCTATATACTTCTACATAAGTACACCAACATACCATCAATACTCTACAACTCCAACAACTCTGAGAAAAGGCCGTCAAGTTTACATAAAATGGAAAAAAACCTATAGCAAACTCTATACATATACACGTGACCAGCTCATGAATATTGTTCCAGTCTTATCACACTCTACACCTAAAGGAGACTAAGCAAGGTACACGCTTTATATTGTACCTAGCAAATGCTTTGTTCATGAAGTCAGAGCTGGTATCTGAAGAGCTGGAAGGTGTTAAGATCTGGAAAGGATTTTGGCACTGTATACTGGGAGAGAAGGTAATCTATCTTTAGATGGCACCATAGCGAAAGGCAGAACCGAATCAGATAGAAAGCCCAGTCAACAAAGATACTCAGGTACTGTAAACCAAGTCTTATAGTGTTTCCCATTTGGCAACCTCCTGCCTAGCTGAGTTTGCATGCCCGACTTAAATGAACAGGTTCCTAACCGACTGTAGGGAGACACTTTCTGACTCTTAAGCCTTGCATGTAGAAAAAGGTAAGAGGAAGGTAGTATTCTTAGTCTGCTCTTCGATTTAGGGGCCACAACCAAGGTAAGATATTAAAGTTGAAATATAGAAGCTGTAGTTAAAACCTGGGAGGAACCATGTTTAGATCCCATCTCTGCTTAAACTGGAAAACAAACTGAGTTTACATCACTCTCCTGCCAGATTAATGTTTTAACCACCAAACCATTAGTGAATTCTGACCATTTTTCCCTACCATGCTCTCATATTTTTTAAAATATTGCTTATCTGACCCACTGGGCCTGACAGATAGTAAGTATCTTTTAGTCATTGTACACATCTGGAAGCCCTGAGTTTCAGTTCGTGCTACAAGCAATACTTCAATGTTTTATCCAATGGAGATTAAATTTAACAGGCAACAGTAAGGAATTATTGCCCAGAACATCCTGCTATGTAGGCAACCATTTAGGATATCACTGATCAAGTTCAGCCACTTGCTCCACAGTACTTGCTCCTTTACCTATGCAGAAGGGATATGAAAAGTTTGTTCCATATGAGTGCCTCAAGCACAACATGAAGAAATTCATCTTCTGCCTCTCCTGAATGTTTGTGTCTAGGTGAGTCATGTTCTTCTCAAGGGGCATGCAACAGGAGGAAGCTGAAACACAGGAGGTTCTCTCTGCATATCAACAAGCACTTTTTTACTGTGAGGGTGATTGAGTCCCGGCACAGGTTGCCCAGGGAGGTTGTGGAGTCTCCATCCTTGAAGACATTCAAAAGCCATTCGGACATGGCTCCAGCTCACCCTGCTTGAGCAGGGGAGCTGGTCCCAATGACCTCCAGAAGTCTCTTCCAATCTCAATGTGCTGTGATTCTGTGATTCACTACTAGTGAACTTGCCTTCTCGACAGTTTAGCTGAAGCAGAATACCTAGTTTGGGAATTTTGACACTGGGCTTAAATGGCAGGAACATAAGCTTCAAGATCTTTTCTTACTTCCAAACTGTCATGTTACTTTCAAACTATCACCACTAGGTTAATCTTTTGAAAATCTTAGAAATATGTAAAGTTGCATTAAGGGGTTTAATGTGACTGCTATCCATAGTTTGTAATGGATTTATCCCAAAACGAACGACAAAGAAATGGGAAATATTTATTAGACTTCAGCCAGCACTACCAAAGTACACAGGAGGAAATATAATAGGGTTGAATGGAGATAAGCATTAAATGGAAATTTTACTTTCAAGGATTCTGTCAGAGATGTAACACAAAACACAATGACAATTAAACATATTGCAATGTTCAGAGTAACAATGCCGCCATTATATTTCTCTATATTCTGCTCTGATCCACTCGGTCCAGAAGAGATTTGCGTTTGATGACAGCATGCAGTGCTAGTGATGTCATACTAGAGTAATTTCTCTATTAGGAAATACCGTAAAATTACAACAGGGATTTAAAAAGAATTTTCAAGCCAGACTATTGTAAGGAATGGAGACATTATTGCTTTGGTCATTCCCTGGGCACTGAAAGGGAATAGTACTTCTCGGGCCATGAAAGGCTGCGGCACACCTGACAGTGATTCTTCCTCCATTTAGCTTTTCACTGCCTCAGAAATCCTATCCCATACAAGTTAACTGGCAGAAGCTGGAATTACCAAGGATTGAATGTAATTGCCTGCTGTTGTACTCTGCCGCCTTTGCATTACAAGACACACAAATTATGTCTGAAACTTGAAGATACATGATATCTTGGTATGAGTGCAGTAGAGTGACAATGTCATTGCTGATCAGTGTTCCAACAGTTACCTGACTTGCTGAAGCTTCTTTCCTTTCCTTGCTTTCCCTTCTTTCTTTCTTTGTCTCCTTTTATTTTTTCTTTCTTCCTCCCTTTCTCCCTGTACACCTTGATTACTTAAAGGATATGCAAAATCACTGCATCGAGCACTAAATGATGCATGAAAAAGAAATGGAAATATACTTGCCCTCTGTGTGGTGCTGTGCAATCACTGCTCTGCTGCTAGGCACTGCTGCATATATATATATATATCTGCAATATTAAGCAGGAAAAAGCCAGACCCCTCAAGACTCATGTAGAAAGAAAATAACTAGCTGTTTTCTCATCCCTCACAAGCAGCCAGTCTAAGCTCACTCTCAAGTGCTCCAAGCAACACAGGAGCATAAGACAAAAATGCCCTTCACTTTTGTGGGAAGAGAGGAAGTACATAAATCCCAGAGATCCTTCTTACAGGTAGAGAAGGCAGAGCTACTTTCTACTTCCTGGTTAAACGTTCTGAAAAATATTTTTCATGCTTGTATTTTGAATTTGGTTCCATTTCTAACACATACTAGAAACACCACACTCACTTGCTGACAAGCTAAGCAGTGACACAGCCAAATTGTTTGGCTAGTCTGCAAAAAAGGGAGCTTTGACACATTCTTCTGTTGTTACACCCATCCACAGCTGGTCGACCTGTTTGATGAGCATAAACTAAGAAAAATACTAGGGGTTTTTTTCTTGGATTTTTTTCCTTTTTTTTTTTTTTTTGGAAATGCTCTTAGTGTACCAACATTTACTAGTCTTGATTCTGACTGCCATCAGTACTATGTAATTATACATTATTACAGTTCTAATGACTTCTATAAATTCTCTAACAGATGTGGAAATCTAGCTTTTCTCCCCGTCTCCTTTACTTTAATGTGATGGAATTTCTTGTACTAAGAGAACTGAATTTAATCCAGGATAGTAGGAATCATGAGCAAATATTTAAAAGTTTCTGTGTGACACAGCAGAAAATGTCCCATTGAATGGAAAAATGGAAACTTCATCTCTTGATTGAAACAATACCTTTTCAATCCACGTGTTTGTTTGCTTTTCAGCATTCACCAGAACACAGTCTGCTTTTAAAAACATGCTCATTCTGTGTGTCTCGTTTTAGCTTCAACCTGAAGTACAAAACACCAGAGGTGTACATTTCTCATTTGCTAACTAGACCAAGAGATGCAGAACGCATTAGTAATCTGGTGATATTCCCATGCCAATTGGCAGGTGTGAAAGGCTTTTGATAAACTTCGGCAATGGGCTTCCTAAAGACGTAAATGAATAAACACAACCTTTACAAGGTCAACTATATCTCAAATAGGCAACATCCATTACATGTACTTGACAAATTAACAGTCAATTTGTAACAAGCACTTAGAGAAAGAGAATAATATATGTGTGGGGAAAAAAAAACCCACGCTTTGTTTGAAAATGTAGAGAAAGCACAGAAATAACCTCTCTGGGGTGATATTCAGATAGCTGTTGTGATTTGTGTCCACACAGTGAGACACGAAAGACAGTGAGTGGTTTTGTCATCTCCTTCATGAAGAAAATCCATCAATAATCAGGTAATATATTTTTATCGGGGGGGGGGACACGGACAGGACGGGACTGGTTGGTTGTTTCCGTTGGTTGTTGCTGCTGTCGTTTTTCCCCAGAATTACCTCTTAAAACAAATGTTTAAAGTTCAGTACATTCATAAAGAATGTGTCTGTGTAGCATAGCCTATATTTCTTAAGGTCTTGCCAGGAATTTCTTTGAACGTGTAACAGAGCATCCATTTCTGGAATTATAAGTACACTGGAAAATCCTTCCGGGAGAACAAGAAAACAATGGTCCATAACACTCCTCTTGCTATATGAAAATAAAAGCTTCTGCTAGTATAATGAATGAGTGTCTTGTTGACTCAGTGCAGTTGATCATCTCTGTTCTCACAAGCACATACACTCCAGTCAATGGAAATTACTGCTGGAAGTACCTGGGGATGCAATGATAATTTGTCCACTCAAAATGTCTATTTTATTCAATAAAAGGTAAATGTTATGAGAAAATATTGGAACCCTAGTTAGCAAGAGTGTATAAAAGAAATTCAGGTTTTAAATAACTTTGAAAGTGAGAAGAATTGGTATCTCACAACTATTCCTATTGATAGAAAACTGAGAAGCTGTTTTTCAAATCTTCTAAAAACAAGCAAATGAATGGAAATGTAAATGAATGAAGGACATAAATCAGATAAGTCACCTTTAGCCCAAACCTTGGAACTCTGCACAGAAAGTTGTAGCTGTGGGATTAGACGAACAGCCTTATCAGTTTAGATGTAGTTTATCTTTTTTTACTTCTAATTTAGTGTAACTAGGTAATAGCTGCTTGTATTTGCAATTTAATATATCTCTACTCTGAAAAGTGATTAAAATGGTGCAATATAATTATAATTTTCTTACCAATTATTTCCAGGTCAAAACCTCTTGGATTTAAACTATATGGCTTTTTGCATTGCTAGCCCTGCGTATACATTCCTGAATCTGAGAGTCAGACTGTTCCGCTCCTCCACATTTCACTAACCTATTTTTTTCCTTTCCTTACTTACCATCTTCCGCAGGTTTTGTAAGAGTATCTTATCCAGAAGTTAAATTCAGTGGCCTAGAATAGAACCTCGTGGTTTTGCCTGAACTATATTGAATCCATAGTGCCAGTAGAAGTAAAAAGTAGCCAAAATTATCTCAGCAAACGCAGCAGAGGTGACATACATAAACACAAAGGACAGGCTTGTTGTAGAAGATTCACTTTTTGTGCAGTATCTACCGAAGGAAGACTAAAATATTTCTCTAGAAAAATGCCTCCTGCTCAAAGAGAAGAAAAACATGGCTGCTCATACACTCTTAGAAAAAAAAAAAAAAGAGATCTTACTAGGAAAAAATATTATTCCTACTGTCTCAATCCACATCAACATGATATTTGTAATACCAGATGACTGACAGATCATAAGTAAATGCATGCAGATAGAAGACTTTAAGCTTGCACAACATAAACCGTTTGATCCAACATTTAAGAGTAAGACCAAACTGATTTGGCTTAAAGATTTCTGTAAAAGCTAAACACTAGTGCAATTCCTCTGCTGTCTAAGCAGTTCTTCCTTACAGCAGGAGATCAGAGCCAGAGCAGTCAAATAAGCAACAAGGATCAGTTTGATACATTCCTAAGCATAAGCCTGGCTTACTAATAAAAAAACCCACATTAATTTATTTTCTGAACGTCTAACTTATCTGTACAAGGACAGGAACTGCTGCTACTTGGAACAAAAGATACAGAGGGGCAACAGACTTAAACAAAAAGAAGGTAGATTTAGATTGGACATAAGGATGACATTTTTTATGATAAGGGTGGTAAGACACTGGAACAAGTTGCCCAGAGAAGTTGTGGATGTCCCATCACTGGAAGTGTTCAAAGTGAGGTTGGACGGGGCTTTGAGCAACCTGATCTAGTTAAAGATGCCCCTGCCCATGGCAGGGGGGTTGGACTAGACGATCTTTGAAGGTCCCTTCCAACCCAAACCATTCTATGATTCTATGATAAAGTGGGGTTTATCAGGACCTTATTTTTTCCCCAAATGTTGTTTCTGCAAACGCTATGTGTATACATTGATTTTTACATACTTTTGATTTTACCATCTCCCTATACCCACAGTTTCCTTCACATATATGCTAATGTTGATTCAGAATGCAAAGAAAGTTAAGCATACGCTTCGCTGGATCCTAGCCATAACTCTCTTAGATGACCACATGAAAATAAGCCTTTCTGCTAGAGAAACTCTTTGATCAATAGAGTTCAAAAATGTCATCCTTGCCAACTCTCAAAGTGGAGTTCTTGCCTACAGTTGTAATAAAATGTTTCATGTTTATAGGTTCAAGCCCTAATGGCCGTGAAGATGACAGCTGCGATGGCAGAAAAGGATCCTCTAAGATGCTTACCAAGCTATGGGGGTCCTATCCTTGGAGAGGTGCGTTTCTGTACAGAAGCGTGCGGTCCACTGCCTCTTCTGCACACACAACAGTCGTGTCTGATACATTTATGAAGCCTTATTCCTTAATGCAAGCTGTAGAAATGGCACTGAAAGCCTGATGCCGCCACATGAGCAATCATACCCACTCTGTGTAAAACAGTATCAAGCAGGGCATTTTAACACATTGCAACCAAAATTAGCCATAGTACGACAGACAGGAAAATGTTAACAAATGCTGTAACCAAAGTTTTATCTGATGGAAGACAGTCCAATATTTGCAATTGATGGGTTCTGGTATGGAAAGGTACATATTTTTCATATGGGAAATAATTAGAAAGCTCAAAATAAATAGCAAGCTGATTAAAAAAGTGGTGAGAGAGGGAAACAAACAACAAAAACCAAGCAATACATGCACAACATGCATGCAAATAAGAAAAGTTGCATTACCTCCTGGAAAATCAGTATATAAATGTTTGCATTTGAGGGAGGCTAATTCCCACCTTACCTACACATCTCTTGAAAATCATGCTGTAACTGTTGGTGCTGTAGCACTGGGAAAAGGATCTCCATGGTTCTGTTTTCTTTTGGTTTTGATGTGATCTGTGTAACCCAGAGCAGCCTGGAGAACCCACCTTCCTTTCCAAAATTCCTGAATGCTGGAGGAAAGTATTCTCTTACTAGTGTGGGGAACAAGTCCCTGCTATTATTTGCACTATTTCTATTAAATTAATACCTACCAGTACCTAGGAATGCTAGCTACATTATTTTGCCATTTTCTAGGAAGACGTGAGAGATCCCCTTTGCCCCCAGAGACCTATTCAAAATATACATGGTGGTCAAAGAACAGGAGAAGAGTACGTAAGTCCCGATAAACTATATGCTGTATGTTCTAGTTGAAGTACCACTCTAGAGCATAGGTCATTAACAAAAGACACACCTCCCTCTTTCCAGACCTTTGCATCATCAATTTCATGATACTTTGGCTTGGTATGTATCATTGCTTTGCTTTATATGCTTACAGCAAAACATACGAAAGACTCTAGCCTGTAATAGTTCACATTGGATGCTTTGAAAACATTAGCATAAATATCCAAGTATAGGAGTAATAGAGAGATTTCTCTTAAAATCAATAAACATTTAGGAAAAGATTATGAAATAGCATACTTTAATAGCGTTTGTAAAGTACCTTTTAAAAATGACATGATTGCATGCCTTTTTAAGGAAGATAAGGCTGAAGCCCCATGTTGTCCATGAAACACTGTAGATGTTTTATATCAGTTGCTAAATATTGATCATATTTTATATGAACTTGTATTTAAGATAGGATAAATATGCATATTCCTGGACAGGAAATGCTGCTAAGCAGCAGTATAATAAAGTTGGAACCAATGAAGCATCATGATTCATTCCTATTTTAGTGTGTGTTACTGTAATTACTCTGTTATAGTATAGATATCTTGACCTGTTCTACTTGTTTGCTATAAATTTTCATTGATAACTCAGCTGTAAACATATGCTGCAGAATAAAAATACTATGGAGATCATTGTTAAGACCCCTTGCATTTTCCTTGTTTGAAATTTTGAATGAGCATATTTGAATGTTTGAGCATCTCAATTAAAGGTGTTTAATGAAATGATAACTTTTCCTATTTTCAAAAAATACCAGTAACAAAACAATAGTATAAAAACGTACACAAGAACACCCTCTTTCTTCAAATATTATTATTTGCATTGTTAGTGCATAAGGTTCTTCCCCTCCATGACAGATTATATACAAAGAGTTTGTCCTCATCCTCAGATACCTTTCAGTCTGAGCATTACCAATTTAGTCCTAAATGAAAGAAACCTAACTTCCAGTGAATTTCAATTAAGCTGTTTTGGGAAACCAGCCTACAATAAAAAAAAAAAAACAAAAACAACAAACAACTCTAGAACTCTCTGCCATACTGTTGCACTAACATTTGCAGCCCAGTTAAATTACTGGGAAGAAGGAACAGCTATCTTTTTGTTCCTTCTTTTTATGTTGGTTTTTTTTTTTACCATTGATGCCAGCTAAACAGAGGCTTACTAAATAAAAAACCTGAATATTGTACTCTCGCTGACTTGTATTGCATGAAAATGAAAGGCAGTTTCTCATTTACGAAACGTCATCAATTATCTTCAGCTACATAGGTAACTGCTAAAGCACTTAGGCTGGGGGTACTGCGGCTGTGAGTCACGCCATTAAATCTCTTTCAGAAGGCCTTAGGTGTTTGTAAAGATACCAGGCCTTGGCCCTATAACCACTTATCTGCATGAATAACCTCAGTGACATGAGAGAACCTGATGAACTTGGCAACGTCATTAAAAACTCGTAATGCTGGCTCTGAGCCAACGCATGAAAGCCAAGCTGATATTCTTATGTTAATAGTAATGATCCTCACTGTTTTTCAAAGACATCAAATGAAAAGATGAACATATTCACCTAATCTATAAATAGATGACGCGTAACAGACACCATCTTTTGTTTTAATTGAAACACCTCTGTCTTTTTCCAGAATCACCTGCCATACTAAGACCGAGCACCAAGGAGTTCCTGGAGATGCTCCCGCTGGGGTGGGAGGCGGACTGAGCCTGGTCTTCTTCCAGCCCAGACCAGGGCACCGTTTACCCTTAGCCCTTCCTCTGTCATGCTCTTAAGTGAGGTGAAGGAGGCACACACAGCACGGTCCTTGCTGCTTCACCTCCCGTTTTGCCTTCCACTACCTTGTCTCACTGCCTCACCATCTCTCTGGAAAGAGCTATGTCTACATAGAAATGCAATAGCAAATATAGATACCTCTGTAAGACTTACATGTATGGCAAATTGTGTTGCAGCGCAGAGATGCTAAAACCAGCGTGAAGAACTAATTGCAAGTGTCCTTAAAGATCTTAATAACAGGATATGCAAATGAAAAGAAACTTTCTACAATAGAAAGTAAATAAAAATAAAAGTTTCAGTGCTACTTAAATGAAGGTATCCTGATGATGTCTTAAAGGTCATAGATCAAAGTAGACTGTCTTAAGGGGCCAGAGGCAAAATAAAGTTATTTGCCCTATCTGTAGACATAACGTGTTATACACAATTGTGAAACTTTCAAATGAGGTAAAACTGATTAGGTTCGCCAGTTCCTAATCAGCATTACCTTTCACCACTGTGCAGAGGAGTGTGATATACTCAGACACCATAAATGAGCACAAGAAGCAAGGCCAGGCCCTCTTTCTCGTCCAAAACACTTCAGTTGCAGTTTGCGTGAAGGGAGATCGTGCCATAAAGGATATAATCTCACATTACCATTTTGCACAGCATTGACTAATCACAACACTAGGGACTGAGCTTTAATTTTAGATATTCTGTTTCTTTACCACCTAAACCATCTCAGCGTCCAATGAAAATAAACAAAGCTAAGGTAAAAAAAAGCCTTAAAAAAATGGTCATAAACAAATGCAGATTAAAAAAAAGGTATCAGGACATACAAATACGTGAGCCTGTAGCCTGTGAATCCATCAGCCACAAAAGCATTCATTTACTCCATATTCCACCTGTAAATCTTGAAATTCATACTCTTCCCATTGCAAAAAAAACATTTTCTTTTTTTCTTGCTTGGGCCTACTATGCAAAACTTACTTTCAATCTTAATTCATTTTAAGTTTAATTATATTTTCTTTCTCAATGATGCTACTTTATAGCAGATATTTCAATGCACTGAAAAAACGCCATAGCAGATTAAATCAGCAAAATTGTCACCTTTTGAGGTCTGGAAACAAAATTTAAAATAAACTCTGTAGTTCTGCAGAACATAAGTCTCCACTAATTCTCGCATGTTTCATCAAGGGTGATGTATTTTCATTGTCCATTATCTACACAAAGAACAATAAAACCTGTAAAATAATTGAATATATTGAACCATTTTCAGCAAAAGACCAGTTTTTGAGACAATAAACAGACCATCTTCAACGTAAAATGCATCTTCAATATAAAATGTAAGAACTACTTGAGAAAGTCTTTTACAAGGTATTTCCAATCTCAATACAGCAAAAAAAAAAAAAAATGTTCTCCAGGATCAGATATTGGAAGTTGCTTGCTCTGCTTTGTGATAGTAACAGGGAACCACCAAGCTTATCCCCATCCCTGACTAATTAAAGTCAAAGAAGCTACAAGGATTCTGTCAAATGGCTCATCCTAAGGCAGTAAAATAAATAAAACAAGCTTATTCTAGTATATGAAGTATACAAAGAAATATGCTAGGATTATGTTTTTTTAAGAACTTTATTCACATCTCCGTCCAGCAAAATCTTCTTCGTCTGCTTAACTCTAACCACAAAGAACGCCTGAAGGCTTGAGTGAAGCCATTTAATGACTTGAGCATGTGCTTTGTTGCATGAAAGCTAAAGCACTTGGCAACCTATAGAATCACTCTTTCACATGTAAGAACAACAACAAAATCCCCTGTTCTATGCAATAGTTACAATCACCCTCAGTTACAGCTAAAAATCAAAAAGAATTAACTAGGAATTTATTAACCAAGACATGCTGACTAAGTTCAGACCTCTACAGTATTGTCTTTTGTTTCAGGACTGCAACTTACTCATCACCTCATTCTAGACTGGTCGTTTTCGAGCATAATGAACATTCATCAACCTTCTTGAAGAATATTGATCAACTATGGCATAGCTTTCTCTGAATGGCTATTAAATAGGTAAGCAGAGATTCAATATTTTTCATTTGTGAACTAGACCAAAAAAACTATTCATGAGAACTATATTGAATGTTTTGTGTAATACTCACATTTTCACGTTTATATTTCCCGAGTTTCACATAGTTCAATTTTTTTCGTTTTCTCTAAAACATTCTTTAAAAAAATATTTTTTTCATTACCATGAATTAGCATTCTTTAGCTCATTAAAATGGTTGTCATGGTTAAGCTTCCTAGTTGGAAATCTTTCATACTGGAGACACCAAACCCTGAGAATACTAAACAATATACCAAGACAATACAAAAAAGGCTCAAGAGCTTATGATCCAGGTAAAGTTACTTATTTTTGGCCCATGTAAATAGAGTTTAGCTAATGCAAAATCTTCTTTAGAAACCAAACAAAAAGAAATACACAGAGAATCCGTCTTGCAGATTTTTTGAGCTGCTTGGAGCTATCCCACGGGCGTGCAAATTTGATTTCCAGCAAGAGGCAGTAGGGCATGCAATGATAAACCCAGGCCTGCTCGGACAACCTCCTGCCCGTCCCCGCAATGTGCTGGGTGAACCCTTTTCCCCCTGGGCTGCACAGGAACTCAGGCTGCTCAGTACTGGGCAGGACCGGGACCCACCTTCTGGATATTTTCCTTTTTCGGAAAAGTTTTATAATAGTTGCTTAGGAATTTGTTTGGTGAGACTACAGCATGGCTGGAAAGGAGAGAAAAATGGGCCGGAGAAATCAAGTGTAAGTGAACAGACCACTTAACGGGAGAATCGGATGTTCCATGCACACAGGGTACGAGGTGCCAAGAAACTACTATGTACTCAGGGCTCAATAGCTTTTATTAAGGCAATAATAAAGTAAGCTTTGTTTGTCTATGCAGCTGGCGAAGTCTCCTCAAGTCGCCGTCTTCCAGTTTCTACTCTAACATCTCTTCCCCCAGCTTCCCTTCAGTAAAGGAACGACCGCCAACTAACCTTATTAAGACAAATGGCATTTTAGAGTTAAGTAGCAAAAAGAATTTATGTCAATAAATTCTTATGCCTAAAATACCATTAAAGTAACGTAACTGTATCTGGGCTCAGCTTATGACATTCAATAACGTAATTGCTGCAATTAAAATAACAGAGGCAACTGCCATTTGATAAAAGCATATATGTAATATGTGTTTACTGGAGAAAAGTTAAAATCTAATACATGCTTTGTATTTTTACTGTTAAGACACCATTTGCCATGAAGACAGCAGTGACTATTGACTAATTCTTAAATTCACGTGGACCTAATCTACAGACCAATTTAGGACTCCAAATTTAAATTTGGATATGAAACGCAGAGTGCAAATACTTGCAAACTTATTATATAACTGCATACACATCTCCAAAATTTCTTAGGTCTTTGTAGATTCTAATAAGTGGTGCTACTTCAAAAACAGTCAGAAATGAAAACAAGCAGATGCAATTCGCAAGTAACATATTAATTGCAAATATCATAGTTCAGCTGTACACAGTTTACAGCTGCCAAAATCTGTTGTCTTTGTAGTGCTGTTATTCTAATGTTGCAGGTCAAAACCAGCAAACAGCTGTTCAATATCTGAGGATTTTACTAAATAATGCAAGACTACACAAACAATGGGATATGTACTGAAGCAGCCTCAGAGGAAAGCAGAAAATGGGAAAACAATTATTTTTAATCCTGCTATGGATCAAAGGTCCGTATTACATAATGAATTTCTTATGAAACCTGACAAAATAGTGCTATGAAATGTGTAAATCTCCTCTTCCATTTTTTAATTTTTTTTCTTCCTTTTCTTTTCTTCTTGTGCCAAAGTGTGATTTCAGCTGTTTTAAAACTATTGGGAAAAATGGGTCAAATTCAGTTATCAGTTTCTCCTTAAAAAAGCTTGGCTGTCACATTCATAAACCAGCTGAAGAAGTGGAAACCTCCTTTAACCTAGGAGGGCAAGGGGATGAGGCTGGGACACGCGTGCACGCAGTTGATGCTCCTGTTTTAACAGAAGCAATGGCAGCTCTAGAAACAACTTCAGGCTGAGAGCTTTAAAAAGACTAGCCCACATGGCAGGACTTTGTTAAATTTTTATTTAATTTGTTGACAGATGGTTTTACAGGATTATGTGAATGGTAAAAGCACTTACTAATTATTACTCATTTTCATGTTTTACTAAAAAGATAATTTCTTCCATAAAGGTAAAGGTGGTTCTTCATTCGACCTCACATTATTTTACCAGCCCGCATACGATACCCTTCATGCGTTTACCATCACCATAAAATATCTTCTTTTCACTTATTTTGGTTTCGTATCATTGGGCTTTTCCCCCTTTTCACCAAAAAAAAAAAAAAAAATNCCCTTGTTATCAGCTAATTCATGGCAATAAGAGCGAAATGATAATTAGATCAAGTCATGTGGCATGGAAGCCCTAATTTCTACCCTGTGCGGTAGACTGCATTTCAGAACAGATTTAATCTGGTCCTTGAAACCAGCTTGAGGCTGTTTGGAGGCTCAGAGAGGGGTTTCAATCCACACGTGCCCAAGGTGCAGGGAAGTGGGAACAGCCACGGGATTTGTTTCAAGATTGTACTACTGCTTCAAACCAAAGTGCTAAGGTAGATAGAGCCCAATGCAACACGTGTAACTGAGAACTTGCGACCTTCAGCTTAACTGCCATTCAGCCCACAGCAACATTCACTCTGACTCAGCACAAGAACAGGCAGGTTGGTTTGTTGATGTTTTTTTTTTTTTCTTAGTTGTTCTTCGGTGTGCTCTGTTATGAATTTTCAATAAATTATGTCTGAGTGAGAAGTGCATTAATTCTCCTTAGACTCTTATGTAGTGAAAACACCATACTTCACCTACAGTGTAACAATCCACTTTTTCTTGTATACAAGCGTGGTTAAACTTCACTGAACAATATAAATCCTCTCTCATCTTTGCAAACTGGAAAAGAAATATTGTGAAATTAGTACTTGGGGAAACATACTCATTTCCTGTATTCTCCACGTTGTTTGTTTCCTCCAGTGATATGGAAACGTGGATGTTGTTTACCCTGAAAATATTCAAAATGATGTGTAAATGCAGTGAATACGATAACCTTGCATGTATTAACTTGACTAAATTAGTTAACTTGACTATTAGTTTCTGCAGTGGAAAGTAAAATCAAACGAAAACAAAATTTAACAAACATCTCTCTGTTTTTTTCCTGTCATTTTTCTTCAGGTGGTGTCTGGGGAGATTCATTTGGCATGGCTGCATTACTACTAGCAAGTGACAAAACCATTTTACCCAAGGGGAGGGGGAGAAGACGTAAGCCTGAAAAATTACTCGCCTTCCCCTTCTGGAAATACTATTTCACCCCTGGCTAGCTCCTCCACACTTCTGCACCAGCAGCCTCAAAGCAATCCTTCCTCCCCCCGCTGCTTCCTCGGGAAACTATTACATCTTGTGCCAGGATGAGCACACCTTTGCCTAGCTGATTAAATATACTTGAGATTAGTAAGAAAAGCAATTTTTGCTATGTGCCCAGTAGTGAGACACAAGGGCCCGCGAAGGTGCTTCCCGTCTAGATGTGTCTCATTTGGCTCTCCTCTGCCTGATGTAGGTAAGAACATATTGTTTCTGGATTGCTTTTTCCTATCTGTCCTTTCCCATCTCACACATTAATGAAGAAAAATGATACCATTTTTATGCAACATGGGACTTGTTCCTATATTATATCTTTAGCAATTTCTTCTTTAAAACTTCCTCATTTACTTTAATAAAGAATGTTACGTCAGTATTCTCACTGCTGCACCATATATATATATTAGGACATCCCTAATGCCCTTGATTTCTCCTCTTCTTTTTCTGTGGCACATTCTAATTTCTGAGGCTTTTTTTTTTTCTAATTAATTATAGAATGTTAAGAGTTATTACCGTGGAGCCCGTGACACGTAAGTGGTGTGGGGCTGGCACTCTGTAGTCTTTTTTAAACTACCTGTGAATTATATTTTTGCCGTCAACCAGACTCCTAGGCTGCACCAGTGCTAAATGAGATAAAACCAGGAAGGAAGCTCAAATGCTGGATCTGCAGTTTTCCTCACTGCTTCCCTGCTGGCACACTCCCTGGAGTGGCTTTGGGTTGGGGGAACTGACCTTCCCTGCCCCGAAGTTGGGCATGTTCAGTATGGAGAAGAAAAGGTTACGGGGACCTTACAGTGGCCTTCCAGTACCTAAAGGAGGCCTACAGCAAAGATGAGGAGGAACTTTTTATAAGGGAGTGCAGTGATGGGACGAGAGCTAATGGCAGGCTCCAACAATGCCCTCACACCATGTCCAACATCTTCAACTGAAAAAAAGAAACACCCTCACAAAACCCAGTAATGATGTCTTTGGCAACAGGAGTCTTCCTCACAGGATTACCCCTTTGGGCCATGAAGTTACAGAGCATAAATATGGCCTGGCCTAGTCACTTGGCCTCAGGGCCAGGAACGGTCCATGGCTCTGCTCTGTTCAGCAGTACAGGCACGGCCACGGTTTCTGGCATCTTAATCCTACAATTTGAAATTATCTGATGCCCCTCCCAGTCTTACTCCTATACTTAAAAGCCATGCTGAACCCCTAAGTGCCTAACATAACTGGATTTTTTAACTCTGGTTATGCACATTTGAAATTATACAATCAAGGCAGGGGGTTCCTGAAATAGTTTTACTCTTGTGTCTGACAGATGTCACTATTATGGGTGATCCTAACTCATGTTGGCTATACTGTAATTTTACATCCTCAGTAAAGCTTAATTGTATGTAAGATGGAAAGATTTTTAACAAAAATTTGGTACATAATGAGGCCATAAGGCTGAGGAACAGCTAATGAAATAGGATACTAAACACAGTGTTTGCCACAAATACTCTATAAAAGATAATTTACATTACTGCTAGCTAAACTTAGCCAAAACCTGGGTTTTATACTTAAAATCATGCTGATACTGCACTTCACCACCTCATGACTTTCCTAGGATCCCTTCTTTTGGAAGCTAATACTCCTCCTATGCCAGTTGCAATATTCTTCTATTTCTCAACTTTTTAATAATGAGGTATCTGTCCTAAACATATGCCATGTAAAGTTTCTGTGAGTCTGAAAGACAAAAATCAAAAATTTTCTTAGCTGCATTTGTGACTTGCATTGGAATGCCAGATTTGCTGGCATGGTTTTACAGCTGAGAGGAGGGGATTTTTAAATAGTATCTGATAACTATAGGAACCAATGAGAAATAGAGTGTCTTGTTATGGTAAGATAAGACGTATTCTATGAGGTCTCTGCCATACGCATATCATTATTTCTGGTGATTTGGTGAATGTGCTCATACTCAGTGAGTAAAACTGAGCCATTCAATCTTATGTACAGAGATATTAGTAGCTAACGTGATTTCCTTTATAATATATCCAGGAAATAGCACTGAAATCTGCAATCCTTCTGGTATCAGGATAAATTTTAAGCAGGCTTAAACTAAGAACAATTAATGCAATTTCCCACATTGCCAGAAGAAAGACCACTGTTAAGAACACTTACAGGAGCAGAGAGAGCAATACTTTTGGCTACTGTTCAGATCCTAGGCAGATTCTAGAAAGACCACTGTTAAGAACACTTACAAGAGCAGAGAGAGCAATACTTTTGGCTACTGTTCAGATTCTAGGCAGATTCTCACCGTTAAAGACATACTTAAGTTAGAGTGGTAAAGTGTTACAGATTGTCTGGGGCAGCCACAGACTCTCAGTGAAGCAGAATGCTGCTATGCGCCGGGTGTCAGAAAAAATGTATGAGATTAAGTACAATCTTCTAAATGACAAATCAGAATGGTGTATCACTGAATAGCTACAAATTTAGCATCTGTATTTTAAGACAGGTATGTGGGAGAGCTATTGCATACGGCACTAGTGAGACCTATTCTGGCATAATGCGGAGGCTTCTGGCCAGTATTCTCCAAAAGATGAACTCAGATCACAAGTGCAAAGACAGCTGCTAAAAGACATAAAGGGAATAGGAAGTCTAACTAGAATAGAAAATTTTAGTTTGTTTATTGTGATAAGTATCAGAGAAGTTATGACTGCTTTCAGTATACCATCAGGGAATAGACATCAGTCAGAAGAAAAGCCATGTCAATTAAAGGGCACTAAATCTGGGCTGTCCAGCAATTATTTTGGCCTTGAAAGCAAAACCAGAGTAGGACAAACCCGAAAGAAAACTGTTTTAAGAGGGAGTAGGGACTGCATAACAATAAGCCCCTGTCCTCTGTTCCTAAGGATGGGTATATATATTCAGAACTGGAGTATATCTGAGTAGCAAATGATAGGATTTACAAAACAATTCACAATTAGAGTTTATGAATCATTGTAAAATAGATCTTAAAAAATAAATACAAAGATAACTTGTTCCAGGAATCATTCATCTGCTGAACAATTTTACTGTATATTGGGTAAAAATTAATGTGGCACCAGGAACAAGTACCTGTAAATTCATGAAGTGGTTAGTACCTATTCCACCAGTGTCCTGTCTTACATGGAAATAACTAGACAGGAAAAAGAAATTAAATATATCTCATATATGACTAATGTTAATTCATACTAGAAATAGAAAAGTGTATTTTTTTCTTTTAAAGATCTAACAAAAAAACCTCTAAAAAGGGGCTTTGAAATAGCTGCCTTCTTACTCAGCTTTACTGTGCAAACACCCATCATTCAGAAGATATCTTTCTACAAATTTCTTCTAGTAATTCCTGTCTAGTCCAGGGATGGCTATTGGAGGACAATTTATAGGTCGATGCATTTTTCAGAAGCAGACATCATGATCTATGAGCAATACTCACAATTCAATTAATTCTTTCTGACTGATAAAGGCAATAATGATGATATATTCAATTTAGATTGTCGTGAGGTGTTTCATCTGATACCATGTGACCTTCTGATTATTAAGAAAGTAAAATGACACAAAGTCTGCATTAAAAATTAAATATCCTTTAAATTCAAATAGATTAAAACTTGCTTATTAATAAGAGGTCAAAAGTCCAAATTCAAACTAAGAGCCCAAATATTGTACTTAAATATTCTGAATACTGTGTAATATGAAATTATGCTTTTCTCTCCTCACTGATAGTTGTTTTCTAAACTTAAAATGCTGGGATTTCACTGATAGGGGAAAGATTATGCCACAGCGTTCTGAAAGGCTCATGGGAATTTGTGCAGAAATTCCCTCCTCCGTAGGTAAAATCACCTTACAGACTAAACATGATTTTGATCAAGTTAATTGTTTTGATAGGCGTATGGAAACTGGGCTGTTGATTGTTTTTTTCTTAGGTGACATCTGCAGGTGTTCTGGCATCATAGAAGCTTTGTGCTTTTCCTACAGACAGGCCTCACCCTTTGTGAGAATTGGCTGCTACAAAATTGAGCCTGAGGTGGCTTTTTATACCCTTCCTCAATCATTCAAGCTGACTAAAAAGACAGTGAACTCCGACCTCTGTTCCTTCAAATCCCTTCTCTACTGTGATATCTACAAAAAATTGAGAAGGAAGTGGTAGCTGAAGGCTACCGTCAATAGTGTTGCCAATATGGTTTCGTTATTACCTTGCGCTCCCCAGCCGCCCCCATCCAATTTCTATCTTTTGAAAGCTGTATGGAATGGGTTCTGAGCATGCACAACACAGAGGGAAATGGAAACTGGGCGATTATGGGCAATCTTGTAATAGAAATAAATAATAATAATTCCTCCACCAACATTAAAATCCCTATTCCCATCCAAAGCCTAACCACAATGCCCGCACCTCCTCCCGCGGCAAACACTATTGCCAATTCAGACAGGGCAAGGTAAAAGAAATTTTTCCAAAACTCCTGGGCTGTATCAAAAGAAGCGTGGCCAGCAGGTCAACAGAGGTGATTCTGCCCCTCTACTCTGCTCTGGTCAGACCCCACCTGGAGTACTGTGTCCAGCTTCGGGGCCCCCAACAAAAGAAGGACGTGGACCTGTTGGAGCAAGTCCAGAGGAGGGCCACAGAGAAGATCAGAGGGCTGGAGCACCTCTCCTATGAGGACAGGCTGAGAGAGTTGGGGTTGTTCAGCCCGCAGAAGAGAAGGCTCCAGGGAGACTTTACAGCGGCCTTTCAGTACCTAAAGGGGACATACAGGAAAGATGAGGAGGAACTTTGTATTAGGCAGTGTAGCGATAGGACAATGGGGAATGGTTTTAAACTGAAAGAGGGCAGATTTAGATTTGATATTAGGAAGAAATTTTTCACTCTGAGGGTGGTGAGGCACTGGAACAGGTTGCTCAGAGAAGCTGTGGATGCCCCATCCCTGGAGGTGTTCAAGGCCAGGTTGGATGGGGCTTTGAGCAACCTGGTCTAGTGGGAGGTGTCCCTGCCCATGGCAGGCGGGGTGGAACTAGATGATCTTTAAGGTCCCTTCCAACCTAAACCATTCTATGATTCTATAAAAGCTTTCTAAGGATACAGGCAGATGCATATTTTGTTTGTATGAAGTCACTGTATGGAGTTATGTATGGAGAGGAAAGAAAAAGCTCCGCTGTGGAAAAAGTCCAGCTTGGCCTTTAAAAGCAATAACACCCTTAACTGAAATCTGCTGAACAAACATGATCTGCTGAAGTGCATTTCAGTTCTTCTACAAATCGGAAATACGTCTGTGGCAAATTCTGTTTCACCAAACCTTTGTTTCACCATCCCCTTTTTGGAAGGACAATTTGTGAAAGGAGTGTACAAGACCAAGAATGTTTGTAGCTTACTGCCGAAGAGAAGCTGCATTACAGAGGGATGCCCCAAATGGGACCTGCTCTGGAGACCCCTTTGCCTTCCCAGTCCTGACTGGGAGAGCAGCAGGCACACACCCGCCCATCCTGACGTGGCTGAAGCAGGCAGGGGGAAAGGTGCACAGCTCTGCACGGACCTGTTCTGACAGCGTGTCAGTGATGGCAGTCGGGCTTCCGAGGCTTTTCAAAGGGCAACAGAAAAAGAGGAATAGGGGTCTTATAAACACAAATATAGCCAGACAGAGCTCCAAAGCATAAGGCCAAGAGTGAGCTAATTTATTCTCAGGCAAAAAAAATGTGTTTATAAATACGCTTTTCGTATTTAGCTAGATTACCCCTCTCTGTTTCACTCTTCCCTTTCAGGTGTGTGTGAGTTTTACAATGTAATAATTAGAAAATACCATCTGCATAATAAAATCCCCAGAAACAACTGCAGAGCCTGTAATTATTAGCTTGCATTTCAGAGGAGGAATACAGCATGCAGTAATGCTTAAATGAAGGAAACCCATCCGTCTTCTCAGACAGGAGTCTGTCTTTTGTGCTCTCCTCACACCACAAAACACCGTGTCTTACCATATCTTAACATCTCACTGTCTCTAATATGCCTATTCCCTCAGTGA
>RSEF01000001.1:141636248-141650184 GCA_003993805.1 Himantopus leucocephalus
TTACTAAACAAAATTGGTCCTGTTTTACCTCAAACCAGGACAGGAGTCAACAGATGAGGGAAGACAGTTCACTCCAAGTACCGCCTCTACTACCGAGGTGACAGGCTTGGTTCAGTCTGTACTGAACCGTCCTCCAATACCATCGCACCCCCAAGCTTATCCCTATTCATAGTCTAGGAGATGCAACATCTACTACCAGGTTTGTGCATGAAAAAAGTACCACGCTGGGGAGGCTGCACTCCACACAATTGAAAGTAAAAATACCCCCAGAACCTACAGAAAACAACAGGAACAGGAACAGGAACAGGAGTAACTAAGTGTTGGGACCACCACAGGTGGCTGAGAAGAGATTCAAGGCCCGGTATTGTGGTAAATACTGTGGTCCTAGCCAACCTGCTTGAGAGAGGACGGGCACTGGGCCATGGGGCTGTCAACAGCTCTCCACCACTTGGTGTCACGGCCTGGAGCGCGCTGTCCCCCTTCTCGGCGCCTGGCCAGCTGGCCCCAGAGAGCTGCCCTGGAGGGACAGCCCCCTCAGCCAAGCCCCCTCCTTCCCTTGGGAGCTGATGTTAAGCCAAGGCTTGACGTTGAGCCTAGGAGGAAGGGATATGTCCCTAGGGATGATGTATGCAACAGAAAAGATTATGTGATCAAGCCAAAGTCATGCCAGGGGCCACTGACCAACACTCAGGATTTCTCAGTTTCATAATTATTAACAGCCTTTCTTTAACATCCATCCTAGAGCAACCTTCCCCATGCCTGTCAGCTGTTGCGCACACGCTAACGACAGGGCTGAACAGGCTCTGCCCACCGCCACCTGCGGCTTTCCAAGCAAGCCCTGTGCCTACCCATCCGGGGCTCCCAACACGCTCCCCGTCAGCCGGGCACCCCCAGGGCACCGCTTGCCTGTAGAAAGAGGTTGAACTTTGTCAAAAGCCAGCCACGCGATCTAATTGCAGAGCGCCCGTTATTTTAACTGTCAGGTACACAGCTAATTTCCCATCCGGGTTATAAAATCTCAGGAACAACGCCCGACATAAATACAGTATTATGGTATAACGTAAGCGTTGTGTGCAGAAGGAAGTCACAACCACTGTCAGTGACTGGTCTCAACTGGCAGAGTTAAATAAATTCCACATTGCTGAAGATAATTAATGTATTTGTATATCACAGCACATAAAATATAGGATCATTTAAGGATATTTACTCCCCTATGGCTTTGTCTTCAAATAAAAATCACTGAGAAAGAGGCGTGGACAGCCAGAGAAAGTGAAGTCCCCATTTGCTCATGGAAACCGATAAAAAAGTTCTTGTTCCACCCATGTATTATAGACTGTGGTTACCTTAAAAGCTATGCACCATGCACATCACGTCACAGTAAAAGGGGGCTAGATTTCCAGACATCAACAAACAATTCCTGCTGAAACCACTGATTCCCCATGTCAAACACCAACAACTCTGTGTGTTAGAAAACTTCTGAGTTCCATAAATTAAATTTTGTAGGACCCCCGAGAAGTATATACTATTTTGAAACTCATATCAGTGATGGTGCTCCCTGCTGTGTTTTAACTATTTCTGAACATCTAAAGGAAAGTGAGTGTTGCAGGAAAGCAGGTTTTGTTTAATTTTATTCTTTGATAAGGACTGAGCAAAGATTGGGCTCCTCCATACTGAAGCTATTGTAAAAATAAGCTTTAAATAGTAAGAGGGACTGTCTGCCCTCTAAGATAAGCAAAGACAATTTGCACTTTAAAACAAGTTATGGACTTAAAGAAATGTGTATCTAAATTTAATTACAAAAACCTGCCTTTTTTTATGGTGTGCCCCTTTCCCTTGTCTTGGGCAGGGTGGGGAGGGTTGTGTGTTGGGTTTTCTAAGTCTTAATAGATAATCCTTAAAACAAAATCAAAAGTTTGTGGGTATAAAAAAAACGGTGTTATTTGAACATAGTCTTACTCTACTATTTTTTCTTCTGTCCTGCAATGACCTTTAGACTATAAATTTCCAATAAAAGAAAAAAATAAGAAAAATACTTCCTTTTTAAGCTATGAATACCGTGCCAATTTTGGTAGAAAAAAAATACAAGATAATGCTATAAGAAACTGCCTCTAGTTGAAAATTCAGTGATCCTCATTCATCACAATAAAGCATAAGCTTAAAACTTACTTGAGAGCACTCTGCGGGGTTAAAATCACAGCACTAAAAATAATAATAAAAGCAAGGATTGTAGAACCACAGTTCCTGCCAAACAAACAATAAATTCACTTATTTCCATGTTTCAGGTGGCACTGATAGAGCCTGATACACTTTGGACTACATTATATTTACATTTCCGTTTTCGCATTCAGGTTTCATTATTAGATAAACCGCCGCCTGACTAGATATATTGCTTCCAAGCAATTGTTTTCATAGTCTGTGTCAGTGTGGGATTAAGCACACCAAAATACATGTTAAAATCTTGACTCCTACTGTAATCTAAACCCATCTACACAGCAAGCAGCTCCTGCCAATCTCTGAGATCTACTGCCCACAGCTTCCCCTGTTGTAGGAAATACAGACTCCCTCTGAGTTATGAATTCGGGACTAACACACAGCCAGCGGCCGATCTTGCACATGTCAAGATACTGTCATTCAGCTGACTGGTGGCCTCTTGACTCCCCGACTTTCAGAAACTTCGAACCAGCTCATGTGGTAATGCATGAAGGAGCTGGGATCGAAAAACACGTGTAGGTCTAAACAAGACACGCAGGCGAGACTTTGTGCAGTGGGTCTTGGTCAAGTATTGCAATGTCCGCTTCAGTGCTCTTGAATTCCATAAGAACAAATTAAAGGAGCATTTTCTGTCCAACAGTGAGTTGGACCAGGCAGAAAAGCACAAGAAAAGTTAAACTCTTGTGGTTAAACAGCCCTTAACTGTAAATACAAAGATAAAAATAATGGTAAAGGCAACATACAAAAGTTGACATTATGGTTGTATTTTCAATATTACCACCTATGATTTTACAACAGAAGATGTGTATATACGCATATACCTCTGCTTGTATTTCTATATAGGCATGTATATATACATCAGCATTATCTGAAAGATCAAAATTAACACAGATTAAAGCTAAAAGATTCATTTTGATACGAGGCATTTGAGATGGCTGGCAAGCCTTATTGACACATTTCCTGTGGTTTTATATATTTAAAGAAACATCAAAGGTTTTTAACAAGAAAATTATATCCTCACAGCCATAAAGTACACTCTTGTGATTGCATTAGAGTGGCTGTACAATATAACTTCTTTGCTTGCTGACAATGGGGTTTGCTATGTTAATTAAATAAGTAATGCATCTGTGATCTTTATTCATTAAAATTAATGCAATAATATCTACGTTGAAGGTTCATACTGGACTCAGTCTGGCAAGCCGAATGAAACGGCTTCACTGGAGTTACTCTCAGCTTATTCTTGATGTAACACAGAGCTCTGACAGGAGTTTCTGTGTGAAATCGGTTTACCCTTGCTTCGCTTAATATCACTCCCCATCAGCAAACACGAGTATCTTCGGAGCAGACAAAAATGTCCTGTGTTAAACAAAGCTATGGAGACTGTGAGTCTCCAGGCGACAGGTCGTACCGGGCACAGAGCCCGCTGGCTGGGTGTATGCCTGCGGCCGGCTGTGCCGGGGGAAACGCTGCCGGCATCACTGCGGAGCTCTGTGGTCCGGCTGCGGGCAAAAGCCATCAGCTGGAATGAGCCCAAAGGATGGCACTGAGCATGGCTTGTCATTTCTAGTAATGAGACTTAAAACGAAGGGCAGAGGTTTTGTGTATAAAACCCAAAATCCCATTGCCTCTGGGATTATCTCCCGGTGAAATGGGAACTGCCCTGCTTCGGCATCCCCTTGGGAAAAGCTGCTCCTCACGAAGGCAGTACCCGTGAGTGTACAGCAGGTGATGGTCCTGCACTGACAGGCAAATGTACCACATGAAATGAGAGAAACTCGCTGCTAAGATGTTAAGATTCCCAAATCTAATTCACTCTACCTTGAGACCAACAGCAGTCTTTTCAGCGAGTCCCCGGGCACTGGATTAAGATTTGATGAGTAGGAGCAAACACAGGGTCAAAGTTCAGCATCTAAACCAGAAAAAACTATTACTATGAATATTTTTGTTCTGTTAACTAGGTGGGTTACACCTGAACCCTGGCAAAAAGAAAAAACGCAAGCCACCTTCGATTTATGCCCATCAATATTTTATATACAATTCATTCAGGCAATATGGAAAAAGAAGATGATGAATAGTGAGGTAACCTTAAATTAAAAAGACTGATTTGTATTTAGGAAACAAGCAGCTGACCCAGCCACCCCCAGTAGTATGACTCACAGTACTATTTTCATATTTGTATTATTTAGCATCTAAAGACCTTAGCTGAGAGACCTGTTCTGCTAAGAACTTGCATTAAGTACTCTGAAATTATCTTCCCTGATTAATTTTCTACAGAAAAGAAAATGTTTTCATTAAAATTTTATGTTTAAAATGTCATCTTTTGATTTAATCCTCCNAAAAAAAAAAAAAAAAAAAAAGAAAAAAAACCCAGCCTCTCTAACCAACATGGAAATTACTTTTTTTTTCTGGAGGAAAGAAAATTGAATTTCCACCAAGGTAGGGAGAAGAAATTGACATTAACTCTTCCTCTAACCCTACTCCATATATAACAAAATAAAAATGTTAAACAAAGAATTTATATTATAAATAGATGAAACATTTAAAAAGACAAGAAGGCAGGAGGTGTTTTTGTCTTGCAGAGTTTAGAGAGAGAAAACTGAAGCATAGATAAATTTAGTAAAGTTTTACAGAGAAGAAATATTTGGAACTAGTGAAAGGGACTGATTTCAGGCCTTGGAGGTCCAATACCTGCAAATTAATTCTATTAAATATCAACAGTCCTGGGAAAGTACTAGGGTAAAGCAGTAACTGGAATTAAATGTCACTCATTGGTAGTTTTATTTTTATTTGTCGTACATTGAAGTATTCAAAATCCATTGCTAAGTATATGTTTCTTTGTTCCTATTAGGAGCATTCAGAAAGGGGAAAAGTCTATTGTGATAACACAGATCCTAAAGTTAGCATCCAGCACTCAGTTGCGCCTGGAAGCACGTCTCCCTTCCGTAACAACAGAGAGGGCCTCAAGTTTTGTGAGCCTTTGTGGAAACCCATCTTCCTCTGTTACCTACCCTAATTATCTCTATCTTCGTTCCAAACCTGCAAAACTAATTTTAGGATGCCAAAGAAATAAAAGACGTACATTACATTAGCTAATATGGAAGACTTAAGCATTAAGTACTAGTACAAACGGACACAATCCAGAGAAAACCCTTATTAAAGAAGGTCCCTTGTATGCGGACAGCCATAAATAGATGTACAGTGTCTGTCCATTGACCCGTGTGGTAGTCCCTTAACAGAATATACATTATAAAGCACTAAAGGGGCAACAGGAAGGAGCATATGTTAAACTAACTAAAGATTAAAATATACCTATAGTTTGATTAACCTGCCAAACTTTTAGAAAGAACGAGCTCAGGATGTACACCAATACTGCATATATTTATAGTGATTATTTTAAAAGAACTTTATGATTATCCCATCATAGCAATTGAAAGCACCGGAGACCAGCAATGGCCTAACAACCTCTCAAGAACCCAGACATTCCTTTCTACGAAGAAACAAAATATGAGGGTTGCACATCTCTTAATGATGGGAATTGATGGGACTGACTATGCTGTCAATATAGTGAAGCTTTATTGAATTCTATCAAAGTCTACAAGATTTTCTAATCAATGTTAACCTAATAAAGATAAGAAGCAGCATGAGTTTTTTTCACAGAAACTAACAAAACCGAGGAAATTGGATGATAAAGCTGGAGATTGACCCAAAACCTACTGAGTGCAGTGGACATCTTTCCATTTCCTTCAGTGGGTTTTGGATCAGGACTTTAGTAATGGGGACTTAAACAGGCATATTAGGTCGCCCAGTCAGCACTAATAAAGTCCTTATTAAGCAGTACTGCAATTGCCGGATTTGTAAACTGAACAGGTAGTAAAGAACTACCATCCCAGGTACACACTTACAGTCCTTCTAGTTAGACACCAGACCTCCAAGGGAAGACAGTAGCAAATCCTTTGGAAGAAGCATCCTTTAGCACTTTAGAAATCACAGACGCACACATCCATGGATTGCACTATAACTGGAAGTTAGCAGGTGGTCCTTGGGGTACACAAGTTGATAGCTTTCTTATCTGTTACACAGGCTGATAATCTTCTTATCTAGTTATCTATTACAATGTAAAAATTAAAAATTTTGGGTTTATTCATGGACTTCAGCTATTCTATTGTACTAGATCTTTTTCTTCACTGTATCTTTGCCAATAAGAGCTGAAGAATTTGAATGATCTATGTAAAGGAGTGCTTTCGTTTACTCATTTTGATCTGTCACATTTTAATCTTATTGGTCTTCAGGAAAACAATACATAAGAGAACCCAAAGTATCTTTCAATAGCCTTCAGTATTTCCCGCTGCATCCCCTGTACTCCCATGTCACCTTTTCCTCTTTTTTCTGAATAATACAAAACTTTCATCTCTTTCTTCAGAAGGGAATCTTTTCATGTGGAAGTTTTTTTCTTTTTCTGCTGTCATTCTCTGGTCCTTCCTTCCTTCCTTAATAGCCTTCTGGATAAGAAGTGACCAAAGGCCGACACATTGTTCATACTGAATATGAGAGTCACCAGTTGGTAAAGCAAGTATCACACAAGAAATACTAAACCAAGCTTTGCATTCCTTTTATAATACAGCTTTCTTCTGCTATGAACTAAGCAACTACTCTGATTGAGCTTTGCCATAATAACGGACAACAGATTTTCAGTAGTATCTGCTGTTCTGTTGTAGACGTATACAGGAAACATTCAGGTTGTACCTTCCAAAGTGTTACGATGTGCATTTCTAAAATTGCAGATGACACCATATAGCCCTGACTGGTGATCTTTGACAGTCCTTTCAAAGTATGTTTCAGATTTTGCATTACAAAATAAATTTGTGTTGTCTTCAAATAAGCTGCATTTACAGATCATTAAAAATTAAATTAATAGTAAATCAACCCTCAAAACCAGCTACTGTCTCATGGTATGTTTGAATCGTGTTATGTTTCCTACATTTAGCATAACAAATAACTAGAGTACTTTCTGTTTATGGCTTGCTCTCCATCTTCCTCTGTGTATGTATGTGAATAAATGCCTAGGTATCTGAGGAAATGCATATGTATGCATACACATACGTAGGCATACGTATTTATGCATGTGTGTATGTACATAACTAAATATATATACATGTACAGAGAGACGTTGCCAGTCAGTAAACCTGATTTAACAGTGGTGTAAGCACATCAAATTCAGCTATGGGACACCCCAAAGAAATGTCCAGTAGAAAGCTGACAGGCCTTTTCTGTTTCATAAGAGGAGATGTTGAATAAAATAAACTCTATGTGTAATAAATATGTAGATCTTATTGATAGATTGATACACGCACATCTCCATTATGCACATACAATTTGCCGGAAAGGAAATGCCATGCATTTCCAGCTGTGTTATTCTAAAATGAGCAAAGACAAGATTTCCTGGAGGGAAAAAAAAAAAAAAAAGTTTTAATCTGGGAGGAGACAGACAGAAAGCACTGAAGAGAAGTTGAGGATGCAGGAATGCCAAGGTGCTACACGGTAACAGCTGTGCTCTGCTGCCATCCTGAAATTCTGTGCACTGAACAGCAACCTGACAGACACAGGGCTAAAATTGTTGCCAGAGATCAGTGCCACACAGAAGCATCCTGGCCAAGCGCATCCCTCTGCAGACATAGTGGCTCCATCCCAAGGTTTCCATCACAGCGACAGACCTTCTTGGTGTAGGAATTATCCTTGAGGCATACGATCTACTGAGCTCAGAGTCAAATCCAGTAGGGATGCACTGCCAAATGGATGTAGGCAGGGACAACTGTACACGCAGGTCCCTTACACCGCTCAGGCACAGAAATGCTCCGTCTGAGGCAACTGGCCTGGGACCCCAGGTAGGTTACTGCCGGGTAAACTCACTCCTAACTTCACCAGCAGAAGCCTTTCCCTCTGCATTATAACGATGCACCTTACTATGACTTCATTTTTCTTGAAACAGCCTAAACTTTTGGCTGGGATTGAGTTCACTGAAATTGCTACCAACAGTCCAAGCGCACATCGTTAAGCGGAACTTAATAGGTGAAAATGAGATACCAAGGTTTTACACAGCGGTTGCATTAGCTTTGTAAGGGGCAGTCTTGTAAAAGCATTGTGAGATGTTTGCTGGAAATTCCAACAGTTTCTGCTTTGTCAGAGGAAAATTTGAGTTGTGTAAAATATCTGTCTTTTCTAAAATAGCCAACAGGAAACATTCTGTCATGTTCCTTCCACTAATTTATTATTTTATGGAGAAGCATCTCAAGTTACCTCAACTGAGAGATCACAGTCTCATTGTGCGACTGGAAACATGAATGTAACCAAAAAGGTGATGGCCCTCACACTGAAGCATTTAAGCATACCCCAAAAAATCAGAGCAGTGGGAGCTGGGAACTGCAATAACTTTAAGCATCTGGGTCTCACTAGTGAAGAACAGACAAAAGGAATATAGAATTGTATCCCGCCTCTGAAGAGATAGGAGCTCCATCACCAGTGTCTGTATACTTATATGCTTTTCTACCCCCTTTTTTAACCCATTCTGCTAGTCTCCATCTTCTTCCTCTTTTACAATGCACTGTTCATTGAGGACAGCTGTGAAGGACCAGAGAACAGAAAACTTTCTGACACCACTAGCCACGCCATCACCAAGTAGTACTACGCCTTGTCTGCTTGCTGATTGTACAGATTTGTATAGGTCTTCTCAATGCATTAATTAGGTTTCTGTGTTTCTTTTCAGAAGTTACACCAAGCACTTCCTAAATTATGTCCAAAACCAAGAATGAAATGAAAATAATATCTATTGCATTGGCAAAAATCTAAATGTTTTCATTTTCTCCCTTTCTCCTTCTTGATCCCCAATCAAAAAAATCTTTGTGGGTAACTGCTGCGGTTGATGCTACAACTATTCAAGGACTATTGTATGTCTGTGTGCTGTTCTTATAAACATGAAATTTCTAAGCAGAGAAAGCAGTAAGACTGATATCCGTGGTTCGTTTGCTCAGACCTAGTTATTGAGGCATAAATAGTGTGCTGTGTAACACCATGAAATGACCTAGGAGTACCTATAATACACAGGTACAGCGAGACCTAGAAAAACAGAGTACCCAACGTTAAAACACAGAACCAGCACTACCCGATTTCCTTGCCCTGGTCTTACACAGCTTTGGCAAATAGCGCAGGATTTTCCCCTGTTGCAATAGAATGGAGTTCCCTGTGTGACTACCTTAGAGGAACATGCAAAGCTTGAATATTAACACTAAAAAACCACAACCTTGCATCTTCCTTCTTTCCCCTTCCCTCCAAAAGAGATTTCTTCCACACGTGCATAAATTTTAAGCTATCACAAGTAAAATTCACTGCTGCATTTGGTCTGGTTATGTTTTAAGAACATGAAAACAATACAAAAGTGCATGAAAAATGAGAGGTTAAATGATCCCTCCTGAGTCACTGTGGTCCATCATCTCATATTTAATTACATTTTACAATAAAACGAGCATATACTTGAACTGATAAAGCATAATGGCTGCTTTGGTGCTGCTGTAGATGTGCCTGTAAAGACTTAAAGAAACACATGGATTACTGACCTGGCAGGCCATGACGGTAATCCAAAACAGCAGTTATGGTCTCTACTGTAAATTCTTCTCATTTCATGGACCCCTGACACAACGGATGGCAACAAGATAGAGGTTTATAATAGAAATGCTGACACAACCTTATCTATAGCTGTGCAAATGGTGCCGCTATAATTAAACTTTACAACTTGAGCACCACTAGATAAGTTGCTAGTTTTTAATCACATTAATCAGAGCTTGGATGTTTCAATTGCCATATATTATCATGCAGCGTGGACTATAAAAATAAGAAGACTCCCAACTGCTAAAGATCATAGCTGTTATGAAACACAGAAGTATATTCAAACACTCCTCTGTAAGTGCAAATATACTGAATGAAAACCTCAGTCGGTTATCCATTTTTTGCTTTGTTTCCCAATACATGGGTTTGACATAATAGCCACAGAAAGTACTCTGAATACATTACAAGAATACCACTGAATAGTCAAAAAGCTTCATTAAGATCTGCTCCGTATGTTTCAAATTTTCCTATCAGCAGTAAAACAAGTCTACTGTCTTTGGTGATAACGACATTCAGAAGCCTGCTCTTTCAGAGGGAGGCACTGAGATTATTCTTCATGCACTGCTGTTTTCTTTAAAAGCCGGCTTCCCAGCGCTAGCGAGGAGTGGGTGGCAAAACTCTCACTGCTTTCAGTGGTCTTGAGATTTGGAGCCTGGGAATGTTTTATGTAAATATTTCTCTTCACATGTTCTCTTCATTTGTCCGAGTGATTTACAGTTTTACTTCAGCAAGGAAAGTTTCCCCTCGAAGAAGCTATATTTGGCGCAAACTGAATGGATATTGCACTGGAGCTGAAACCCTCTATTTTTACCGAGTGGGTATTGCTAACTACAACAATGAAATTAATCTATAAATAAAACTTAGTTGCTTAGTGCTCTCTGTTACCCTGAATTTGCATATCTTTGCATGCTGCATGCCGGTTTACACGTACCATGCGATATATTCCCACGCTGTCAATGCCTACTCTTTTACAGCACCAGTTTTATAACACTTTCTGGAGACAATTGTGCTTTCCTTTAAGATGGGTGGTACAGGTATGTAGCCTGTATGTCACAAGAATTCCTGTAAGGAATTAAAGGGAAAGAGTCTGCCTGCAATCATGCGTGGCGGAATAGAGTATGCCATGGACATTTCTGAAAACTGTAAGAGCTGTAGCAATGCCTAGGAGTTGCCATAGTGTTATTCTGACCCCTGAAGGATGGAAACAGAGTTAACTTCATATCCTTTTTCTCCAATTTACTCCGTATACTCTATGAATGTCAAACTCTAGACTACATTAGCAGGATTTATTAGTGCTTGCCCAGACTTATCCTCAAGAAATATGAAAATAGTCATGAACGAATGGTGAACCAACTTTAAAATACTGATGATTTCAGGGAAGCAGAGGAAAAAATGATTTTTCAGGCTGGTGCCATGGTAAAATTACTGTGAGTTTGATAGTGCATTAAATTTAGTAGGTATGTGGAGATCATGTTTATCAAGAGATGTAAAACCCACTCTGCCCTCACTTCTTTAACTGAAAAGTGTTTTAGTGAAATTTTGCTAGAGTGAATTCAGAGTGAATTGGGGAAGGACACAGGCCAGTGATGATAAGATCACTCATTTCATCTGAGTTAAGATTTCATCAGGCTTACATTCTTCAGAAAATGCATCCATTAGAGGTATGGGGCCTCAGGAGTGCCTTTGCAAGCTTATCTACCTTCAAGGAGTACTCTCTCCCCCCCTGCTCCTCCCAAAGAGATAGGAACAATGATTTATGATTCTAAAATGGATATTAAAGTATATCCTGATACTACTATCTTTGTGGACAATTCGCTAAAAAAATCCATCTGAGTTAAACCGATGGGACCCCTGTCACACCTTTGCTCTTCACCTACCCGCTTCTGAGATGCCTGAAGTGTGTTAATGGACCACCTCTTAGGTTCCCTGTAAATGTACCCGGTAGATTAGGCTGTTATAGCTGACAATACTTTTTTTCTAAAGTCAGTCATGCCGTACTCTAAAATACCGAAGCAGCATCCTGCTAAAGCTGCCAGGCAGTCATTGCACACGCCGAGAGAGACAACGCTATCTGTGTTAAGCGCCGCACAGACTCGGGGCGAAACAGCATCAGCTCTGCCCCGAGCACTGGAAGGGGGGTCAGCAGAACGCCCTGTTCGGAGGCCGGTGACAGCGAGGGGGGAGGAGGAGGATCAATTTTAATTTCAGTTTTGTTCCTCCTCCGCTCAGCTGTTGCCATGCACTGAAGTCCCAGGTTGCCGTGTGACCTTGCCGAGGAGCGCGCAGCCGGATCTGCTCAATGGGACCATTGTGCAGCCTCGCAGGGGCTTTTCTGGAGCCCACTCCGCCGGTGTGGCTGAACGGGCAACCAGGCAGCATCCTCCTGCCTGAACTCCCTGTCCCAGGGAAACTCCACCAGGAGCACGCCGATGCACAAGACAGCCTGCAAGAGGCAAACCCCTTGCCAGGAGCCAAGCGAGGATCTCCCCTCCTCTGCCCAGGTCTCCATCCCCCGGTGCCAGGAGCACTACAAAGTTAACCCAAGTGATCGATACGCTATTTGAGCATATTATTTCACTATCGGCGACTGATGCCACTGATGTAATCAAGTTACATAATCGCCGTCTTTGCACAAATACATCCATCTTCCTACAGATAGATCTGCATATCTTCTTCCATCCATTATGCATGAACCCACCAGCAGTACATAAGGGTACATATTTTCGCACACACTATATAACTTTAGCATTGCAGTGCACTGCACTGCACAACGTCATCACTATCAATTCCCTCCACCTTCCCCTATTCCCTCTATCAGAACTGATTTTGCAGAGAAAGATTACCAGTGTGCACTGCTTGGATCCCTTTAAATCTTTAGAGGCTGAAGTGCTTCCCTTGCTCGCTTCTGTTCTTAAGAAGACGATCTTTTCTATCCTTCTTCTCCCTGTCTCGCTTCACACCATAACTAACAGAGGAATTAATTCACACACAGTCCCTCAGCCAGATGCATATATGTATGAAATACCGAAGATAGCATCTCTGTTTGCAAATCTTCAGCTGCCATACACGTGGTCTGAGGTCTCAGTAGGTAAGTTATTGGGTGAAAAAAATATTTTATAAGAGCAGGTGGATGAGAGATTTTCAGGCTAGTGACATTTATGATATTTCTCTGCTCTCAAGATGAGAATGTTTTTTTCCCTTACCGTCCCTCAGTTTATAATTTCCTTGCAGGATTTACAGGCACAGTTGTAATCCCAAATTACCAGTGGCATTTAACCCCCTTCGCACCAGAGCACTGTACCACGATTAATAAGGATTGCCACCGTAAAGTTTAACAACTTGAAAAGCAGGATTTCTCTACCTCCATTGCAGCTATGAAATGCAGCAGAATGCTGCACAGAGTTGGAAACATTTCTTTTAACCAGCGGATGGGATCCGATCTCATACTAAACAGATTCCATCACAGAGAGCTTCTTTACTCTCACATACCCTTTTCAGTCAAAAATATTGCAAGCGGAGAGGGGAAAAAAAAAGGGAAAAAAAAGGGAAAATGCAAGACTCCTCGCTTTTACAGTACTCTCCCAAATCCAGAGGGTGCAAGAATAGAGAGGGAGGAGGAGATTTTTTTAATTTTTTTTCAATTTTTTTTAATTCATCGCAAAAAGCACTCACCAGAAGACCCACTGCAGTTATTCCACTCAAGTGCCAATACCGGCCGGAGCCCCCCGCACCAGGGCAATGCAGCAAATCCCGAAAGTACCCAATTTCGATCCCACGCCACCAAGTTTAGCAATGCCGGGCTTTTCGCCTGGCTAAAACGACCTTACCCACAGGAGTCTCCCGAATTATGCCCTCCGGTGCGGTCGAGTCAGCGGGGCGAGCGCCGGTCACCACACTGCGCACTCGGCCGGAGAAGCCCCGTGTTCACTCCCGGGGCTGAGCTGGCCGCCACTGCCGCGGACGCGGCGCCCATCCATCCACCGGTGCCAGCTCCGCCGCGGGCGCAGGTAATTCCATACAGACTCCGGCGTGCGTGAGTGTGTCCCCCCCCCGCTCCCCCCCCCCCCCC
>RSEF01000001.1:141650484-141664803 GCA_003993805.1 Himantopus leucocephalus
AATCTCCAAAGGGAAAAGAAGAAAGGCAAAAAAGAATCGGTTGTCCGCTTGCCCCGAACGGTACTGATCCCCGGTGAAAATGACAAGTGATCAGCAAAGCAGAGGAGGTCTTGATTGATAACCACAATCCACCCAAAATATCCTAAGGAGCAGAGGAAGAGAGGGAGAGAGGAGGGAGAAGAGGCGAGAGAAACTGCAGTGCATAAATGATCCCTGTGTTTCTACGAGACGGGCTCGTTCGGCTGAACGCGCCCTCCCTCCGCCGGGCCGGCAGCCGGCGAGGAGCGACCGTGACTGCCACCCCATGGACGGCCCGGCGCTCGCCCGGCGCTCGGAGGAGGGGTTGGGATTGGATTATTATTTTTTTTTTTTTGGGGGGGGGGGGGGGGGGGAGGGGGAGGGGGGGGGGGGGGGGGNTCCGAAGGGATCCTGGAAAAACTCCTGGGTAGCGGGCATCCCTCCTTCCTTCCCTCCCTCCGCCCCGGCGCCGCCGCCCGCCTCCCCGCACCGCCTCGGCCCGCAGCGCCGGGCTGGGGCTGGGGGAGCGGGGGCAGGGGATGGAGTAGGAGCTGGAGCTGGGGCGAGAGGCTGGAGCTGGAGGCCGAACAGCGGGCGCACAAGATGCGCGGGGGTCAACCTGCTTCTCTTTTCCTGTTGCGGTTTATTTTTTATATATATATATATATTAATTCCCCCCCACACCCGCCTTTCCCCTCCGGTTTCCGAAGCGAAGTGTTGTTTTAGGAGAGATGATACATTATCTATTCTTGGATTTTTATAAGGCAAACTGTGGGCCTCGCTGTTGCCATGGGATCTTCTTTGTGCGAACTCTCTGAACTGTGTGGGAACAGTTTTATTTCCTTCCCTTCAGATTTTTTTCCTTCTTTTTTTTTTTCCCCCTTCTCCTCTGTAACTCTTCTGAAGATATGTATCAAAATGTAACTGCATTATTGCCAATTAAGATTAACAGCAGCTGCAAGGTGCATCTAATTAGGAATGTTAATTACTTCATGGAATAAATAGTCATTTGCAGATGTTTATAATACTAAACAAATGTTCTATAAAATGTAACTCTGTAAAGTTCTGACACTCCCCCCAATAAATTTGATCATGTTTCTGCAGGAAGGTGCAGGGGAGGGGACACCCCCTCTTCGGCAGCGCTCGCCCTGCAGGCGCACAGGCAGAGGGATGCCCTGGTTGGGGGGGGGGGGGNNNNGGGGGGGGGGGGGTCATACCCTTATGGCCCATTGCTTGGGGAGGGAAGGTGGAGGAGCATGAAACATCTGAGCAATGTGAGCTAAACACATACGGTTACATACCTGTTTATGCCCGTGTAAATGGTGCTCTCCAAAATAGGGGCAAAGAGACCAGGTGACATATAGTTACGACAAAATCCCTCCTGGCTTCCTTGTAGGGCCATAGTGGAGAATCCAAACTGGTACTTTTTCTAAACCCCCAACATGTTACAAGAGAAGAGAGAAAGAAAAGAAAAGCAGCATGTGGGAAAGTGTGATTTTATTATGGATCATGATAAAGGATTATCGATAGGCAGGTAATGTGTTGTGCAGAGTCAGTGGGTTGGGGGAGAGGTGGGAGCTGTTGCAGAATTTGTGGAGCTCGCTCACACCCCACCCCACCTCTCCTTATGATAATAGAATGGCATTCTTTGTGTTGGATAAAAAACAGAAGAAACTAGAAGTGAATGCAACAACCACTAGTCAAAATTCAATTTTAAAACACAGAAATTAATGTGACTGGTTAAACCAGGCATTCAGATACTACTATGATGAGTGATCCATATGCGTGGGTAGGTAAAAGAGACATGAAAAACTTTAAGGGATTCTCTTTGTGGATCGCTACAGGACATTTTAAGTTAGCTAAGTGACTCATAGCATCTACTTTAGAGAGCTGGTTTGGGTGCTTGATTTAGAAGCCCAGATATCCTAGATGGTTGAGAGAGGGAAGGAGAGAGGGGCTCCCAACTTTTCGTCTCGCCATTATCCCTTGGGAGAGCTGCTTTTCTCACCAGACTCCCAGCACAGGTGCCTCCATTACGTGACATCAAGAGTCGTCTTCACTTCTGGACAGAATGATGAGTGCTTGAGGCTGTTCGTGATCTGCAATGGGCAGAGAGTAGGAAGGCGGTACTTGGGGTTAACACGTTGGCCAGGCACTGGGCGCATTTGCCTTTGGTTCCTGATGTGTTACAGATTTCGTTTCCACTAATAAGCAAGTCATTTAATGTCTCTATGCTTTTGTTCCTTCTCTGTATAACGTGAGTTGACACTGTTCTTATTCACAAGGGTGCAGTGAAGATAAAAAGGCATTAGTGTTTGTCAGGTGTTCATATACAGTGGTCATGGGAGCTGTGTAAGTTCCCAGAGAGGCTGATTACGGGTCTGGCAGGAGAAAGGGAAAATGAAAAAGGGTGGAAGCCAAAAGATGTGAACAAAATACAATGTAATTGCTAAAATGGCTGAAACCAGACTAATACAGAAAAGCTGTAGACCATTCACACGTGCAGAATACAAACAGCCTGCGTTCTTGGGTTAAATTCATCCCTGTGTTCAGGAAACTGGATTCAGTTCATTTCTCAGTTAGTGAATTGCTATGAATAGCAATCCAGTTGTGTGGAGGCAAATAAAAGAGAGTTTAGATATTTTAATTTTTTTTCTCAGCCACCTACTGAATCTCTTACTTGGCTTTGTCCTCCCATTAATAAGTATGGCGTGTATAATACAGAAGGGGATCTTCTTTGTCCTCATCATGACTTGAGTGTTTTCAAGATATTTCACCAAAACGAGAAGTAAAACCTTATCTGTTTTCTAAACATTGCTTTAATTCCGTGGCATTCAATGCATGCTGAACGAGTTAATATAAATAAGTAGTGTGCCTTGTACCTGCACCGTGTGTATCATCTTGAGGCATCGTGTCCCTTGAAGTGAGGAAGAGGCGCAAACTGCATCCTCATCTGTACTTCAGTAAGTGACTTTAAAAGGATTATCCTGTTTAATGTGTATTAAGGAAAGTGAAACAGTGCAGTCAAAGTAAACTTCCTTTGCTAGAAGTAATACTTATTTAAAATGAAAGGGCTGACAGAATATATGGCTCTGAAGAGTGCTAACAGCATGCGAATGCTTTTGGTTAGTAAATTCAATCTGCTCGAATGGGTAGTACCCAAGAGCTAATACCATGCCTTAGCTGCACGGTGTCCTTCAAAACTTCCTGGCCTCATGCTCACCTTGCTGGTAAGCCTGTCCAGAGAGTCCAAAGACTGGCGGGCGTGATTTCTCGCTACCTACCTGTGGACTTCAGGTATTAAATAATGGTTCCGTTTGTATATTTATCTCCCACTTTTTAACAAATGCAATGGGAGAAGCAGGCTACGTAACACAAAACACCAGCACCTGCGCTTTCTCTTGCTTGGTGTATATATCTAATAGAACTATAACATGATATCAATCTAACAGCATGGAAAATAAGCATAGTTTTTTAGATGAAAAAAATAATGACATCAAAATTTCCAAAATATGCTTTCACTCCCCCGCTAAAACCACCAAACAGAAGCCTTGCTCATGTAAAAATCTACATCTGAACCCTGTAAACTGCAGTCTCAATCTAATTACTAAACATTTTCAGTAAAGGAAAAAGGTCAGCATTTTATCTATCATTTTTTTCTGTTCCCCTTTCCAAAACACAATTGCATTGATCTTATTAAAAACAGCTTCCCTTTTTGTCCACTTTTGGCATGACTAAGTAATCAGGAATGCTTCAGGCAGAACGAGGTAAAACCTGAAAACTGCTATCTGGTTAACTTCTCTGAATCTCCTTGAATTCTTGTGCATTTTTTATATTTTTAATATATCTGTAATTACATTTTATTTATGTTGTGTGCTTTATATGTTGTACATTACGTATTAGATATTTTTAATAAGTCCAGGCAAGAGCGTTCAAAAGAGCAGACATTTTAAAAAGGATAATCTGTAATTCCATGTCACAAGAAAATTTCAAAAGCAATTTCCTTTACAGAGAAGCCTAATTCTAAAGAGTACATATCTAGTCAGGGAATAATACTCATCTCATAACTACGAGATTTAATCACAACAATTCTTGTTTATAGTCTCAACTGCAATTATATTTTTCTCTTCCTGAACTACATACACCTTTCCGTAAGCATAAGCATGCTGTACTCACTGCTGAGCTATGTTGTCCCAGATGCTCCAGTTTTACCATGCTTTTCTTGTTGGTACCATTTTTGTGTGACTAATCCAGCAGCTTTGTGCAGAGCATGTCAGACAGCTCAGGCTATTTGATACTCAGCTTTGCCAGGGCCTTGCTGTCTCTATACGCAGCTGAGACAAACCTTCCTATGTCGGGTAGGCATCAGTTGTAGGTGGCCTGAACAAAGCACTACGACACCTATAGATGAAAAGTGACATTACATAAAAGCTAAATATCTTGTTACTACTTGAGTGGGAGGATACTTTCATTCAGAAAGCCATTCCTTCAAAACATGCATTTCATTGATTCTTAATGTTTAAAGAAGGTGGAATTAGTTTTATATATATATATAAAAATTAGCTTGGTTGTCCTGCAACTTACTGCTTTAACCTAATTTAGCAAAGGATAATGTCAAGATAATTAAATGCCCATCTCTTGCACATTTTTAATTTTGTAGAATAAATGGCTACTTGCTGTTCCTCTAGTCTCTCATTACAGTATCTCAAATGAAGATAATATCCATCCATAAGCTACTTAGAACATATACCTCATCTATTTAATTAAATAGTACTCTATCACAAGATAAGAAAAATAAAAAGATGGGGTGCATTCATGCATTAAAAAAGATTTGTGTATTTCATTTCAGAGTTGCTGCTTTTTTTTTTCCTGCAAGACCTCACAGAAGGCAATAATAAGGGATTATTTTCCTTTGAGGATCTGTTTATTTTTAGAATATTCAGCAATATCAATCTCATCCAATTCCTATAAAGTCAATAGAAAGGCTTCCACTACTTCCATAGCAGTTACAGCAGGTCTTGCGCTACTGTTATCCATCCAAAGACCATAAATTGAAGATTTTAAATATAAGCATTATTTGGAAAAAAGCTGCACAGGAACGATTGACCCAAGCTGGGCGGGTAATCCACCTCTGCCAGCCATGTACCCCCAGCAGCGGCCAGAATGGAATGATGGCGGGTGAGAAAGGCAGGGCTGATGAAAAGCAAAAGCAATGCTTGCATAATATACCTCCCAACTTGTGACAACCATCAGTTCAGGGATTTTCACTTTTTTTTTCATGAGAAAATGCCAATCACAGATATGAAAAGTGTTAGAAATTAAGAGACAAATGTGTTCTGGATTGAAGAAAAAAAAAGGAAAAAGCAAGAAAGCAAGCAAAACCTTGTTGAGTCATCCAGCTGCTTTGGGGAAAAAAAATGACTTGTAGTCTTTCTGTTAAGTGGTTTTTTTTTTTTTTTATTCTAAAAATTGCCACAAGGTGGAAAATGTGCTGTGAGAGCAGGTCCCGCGGGCGGCAGCTCCCTTCCCGCTCTGCCGCTCCCCTGCGCAGGACACTGCCCAACACCTCCTCCAGCTCCGGCCCACTGAACCCCCCCCATCACTGAAAGATTTTCTCAGGAGTAAAGTGATTTTTTCATGGCCCCCTGCCTGCCTACAAGCAGGCCGGGGCGGGCAGCAGTGGGGCAAGCCAGGGCAGGATGGGCCGGGTGGTAGCGGAGCAGGCCGGGGCAGGGACCACCCCCAGAAGCCCCATCCCACCATGGAGGCAGCGAGCAGAGCTGGGACAAGGACAGTGTTTGTGGCCCACCAGCTGCCTGGTGAACACCAGGCAAAGGCGAGGGCTGGAGTCAGGCCCCAGGTCAGTCCAGGACACACCAGGCCGGGCAGGGACAGTCAGGCCTGCTGCTGCCCTCGGGGCCCGGCGGCGCAGGTGCCTGGGTGTGCACAGTGCATGTTGCACACAATTTAATAAATATTTGTTGTGCAGCCCTGGGCGTCTATCGAAACCTGCCCATCATCACTCTGAGATGCAATATCAGTGCTCATCATGTAATTAATGGGTGCGTAACACACGTTTTCTTCCTTTGACTGCAGGGTCTTCTGCTGAAGCACTCACTCAGCACTAAAATGACTTCTGCAGCCTCGGTGCAGAGAGACCAACAAAAACCTGAAGTCGTGTAGGTCTGTAGGTCAGTGTAGCGGTGGGACTGCCAGGAGCAGGGCGGTAAGGTGTTCACTCAGGTGCAGCTCCATGTGAGTGAATTCCCAAAGAGGTACGGTTACTTCCATCCTTAAGTACATTAAGTACTAAACTTTCATATATCAAAGAGTGATTGACAAAAACAAAATCAAATCCAGAAGCTGCCTATGTAGATGTAAACCGCTTTGACAGGAACAGACTGAAATTTAGCTGGTTTAATGTTCCTGAGTATTTTTATTCTTTGGAAAGTTATGAAGCAGAATAAGAGATCGCTAAAATCAAAGCTGTGTGAATTACCTATGTCACAGTGCTCATGAATCAATTACAATAAAGCTATACATGTCAAAATTAATTAACCTAAGAAATGTTTGTTATTCTATGTTGCTGATTTTCTGTTTCCCTCCTGCACATGTACACATGTGTGCATACAGAGGCACTTGATTTTTTGCTTACCAATGCACCTGATTTAGTACTTGCAAAGATTTATCCCAATTATTGATATAAATTATTAGGATTCATCTGCAGTAAATATGTTTTGTAGCTTCATTTTGCCATTTGGATGCCACGGGGAGATCTAGACTTCTACCTTCAGGTATGGCCTGTGCGTGTGGCAATAACTTACCTGAGGGCAACACAGGGACAATGCACACAATGGAAAAGGGAGGGGAAAATCCAGGTCTTCATTAGATACATGACAGGTCTTGATTAGATACATGACAGGTCTTGATTAAAATACCTGGACAGGAAGAATGTACCAGTACAGCTATGCTATGGAACACCTATCTAAGATGGTGACAATGTGATAATGATTGTAAGGGGGATTAGAGAGATTAAGAAGGAAAAAAGAAAAAAGAAGATAGTGATACAAAACCTCAGTTACCACACGGGGACTAGGTAAGAGTTATTGTGGAACATGACATGGCGATTAATGTTTAGGACACAATAAACAGTTGCTCTTTGGAACAACTAAGCAGAAATCTCACAAGAAGAGAAACAGCTCTTTAGTTTTGAACAGTGCACAGGACCCAGTTCAAGAACCAATTATTTAAATGCCACGGTACAATAATCACTTTGAAGTATTCAAATTCCTGGAGCAAATCTCCCCAGATCCCTCCAAAAAGATATCAAAACAACCTCACCTTCTCTTATTGAAGTATTGCTTTACTGTAAAGAGGGGCAATACCTAAAAAGGTGGCAGTTAGTTAAAATGAAGGGTTTTTTTTAAAAAAAAAAACACCCGAAAGGGAAAAAATGTTGGTTGGTGCAAAGGATACTGTTCAAAGACTTCATGTTACATGCTCAGTGAGTGAACTCATCCGACCCTTAAAAAAGGGCTAGATTGATTCGGCAAAAGAGTGAAGGGTCTTTTAGAAATGAAAAAAAATTGTTTGAAATATGTATATCACAGCCCAATAATTGAAAATTATATGTAATAAATTAAATGTAAAGCTATAGCATCTCAGCCCTGACAAAAATGTTGAGAATCAACCCACTAACAGCATACTGCATAGAGAAAAAAATATTTTCAAACTCATTAGAAGATGAAGCTTGTCATCATGGGTAACAGCAGATGATTCAGTAGGATGAGAATTAGTAGAAAAAAATCAGTGAGAAGAGCAGTAACAATTTGCAAAATAGTAAATTTATAGATAATATTTTTATTGTTCTAGTATGTACGAGATAAACAACCCTAAGGATGTTAAAGCAATTATTTCTACCACAGTTTGAACTATTTTGGTTTCACAAAAATCTGGTAGTACTTGTAAAGGAAACTACCAATGTCATTATCAAAGTTTCTCAAAAATGTCAGCTTAATATTTAACAGCCTTCAACAAACAATCAAAAAGTCAAGAATGATTGGGACAGGAATGGAAAACAAAACTGGAAAGAAACATTATGCCCCTGTATTAATCCATAGTGTACTTTGATCTTGAATATGACACATGATTAGGTCACACTGTCTCAAAAAAAGTCATAATTACTAATTAGTATTAGGCAAAGTAATTAGCAAGGGAATATCCAGGTACAACATGTTTACTCTGAGAGATGGAGGAACACTGAACAGAGTAGATCTGTCTGGTTTGCAAAAGATGACACAAAGGGAAATACACGTGAGATCTGTAAAGTTATGAGCAGTGTAAGGACAAATGTTTTTGTTATACAAGAATGAGGAGGCAGCCAGTGAAATTACAATGTGGCATGTTCAAAACAGATGCATAACAAATAAGTAAATTGTATAATTCATTCATTGCCTGAGGATGTTTTGAAGGCCAAAGTATAAATCAGTTCCAAAAGATTAAGTACATTCTTGTTGGAGAGGCTCCTCTTTTGTATTAGACAATAATCTGACTGCAACTTCCAAGTCAGAAAATGCCTAAGCTATGTACGGCCAAGGTGGAAGGACATACCAGAGAAAGATCTCAGTCTGCTTCACTTGTTTCTTTCACACTTTGCCTGGGCATCTTCTACTAGTTAGTCTTAGAGACAAGTCAGTGGGCAAGCTGGGTCTTTGTGCTGACTCCCTGTGACTTTTTTTTTGCTTTTATGGTATATGGACTGTGAAGGTTTTGTGTTATTGAAAGAGTTAATGCATATTATGCAGGGTTACTGCAACACAGAATCTGGAAACAAATGAAAAGGAATGTAGCTTGCCTGGGTTTAGTGACCAGGAATTTCATTTTCCTTTGGTGTTTACTTCTAGCTATTAGAGTACAGGGAATAAAAAACTGCTAACAGGTAAGAATTCCTGCATTGATTCAATGCTCATTTTTACAGGTGTAAGTAAGCAAATACTATGAATACAGTAGGAAGAAGNGATACTATGAATACAATAGGAAGAAGGCCAAGAGATCCTGAAAAAGCAGGAAGTTCAGGCTGAATTTCCATTCTGTCAGGCACTGTTAATGAAGATATTGAGCCGTATTAGCTATNAATACTATGAATACAGTAGGAAGAAGAGATCCTGAAAAAGCAGGAAGTTCAGACTGAATTTCCATTCTGTCTGTCAGGCACTGTTAATGAAGATATTGAGCCGTATTAGCTATACCAATCAGTTCAAAATGGTACAAGTTACACTTTTACGTGTTTTGTTGTTGTTTTTTTATAAAACCAGTTAGTTCCTGCCCTACAACCTGTAACCTTACTAGCAGAGCTGCTAGTATTTCAGGAAGATTGAAAATGCTGTTTGTAGGACAGAAACCTTCCTAACATATCCCCAGGTTTGGAGTGCCTAAAAATGCGTTTGTGGGTGATGGCAGCATGGCAGGGCCTCTGTGGTATCAAGCCTCAAAGGAGCTAAAGAAAACTTTTTAACAGAGTCTGGTGGGGGTGGTGTGTGTGTTGCTGCCTGAATTTTTCCTCAAGTCTATAGAGAAACATGAGAGCCTTGGTGGGAGAGTATTTTGCGCTACTGAAATGCTATGTCACTACAGGACAACTTTACAGCATAAACAAATTTGAGGCTTCACACAGCTTAATAAGGGGGGCAGCTTTCCCTGATGTGAATCTGTAAATGACTTTGTCAAACATTTGTTGCCCATATTCTGAAATTCAGATTTCCCAGATCCAATATTTTCTTTCTTCTGTCTTTATTTCTTATGGTAAATAGTGTCTTGAAATAAGAAACAGCATAAGAAATGCTACAATTTTAGCATGATTGTTACAGAAGATCTGTGACAGCACAGAAAGCAAGCTGCAATGAAAAATGGAGGATCAGCAATTACTGATTTACAAGAATACTCCTGTGTAACTTTGTTCTGTGGATCTGGAAGAAACATAACTTCCATTTCAATGTGTAGTTTTGCCTTGCTTTATCTTAAAAATGCCAGTTTGTTTCAAAGGGCAGTGTTCTTTCTTCTTACAGGGTGCAACACGCTGTTCCTTATGAGAGCAACAGTGACGGTGTAGCATTTCCTGAAAAAAGAGGGACGACTGTCAGTGCAAAGTTTTGTTTTCAGCAGTAGGGATAGATGAATCAGAAGAAGAACCAAGACTAAAGGCAGAGGAAAGTGGCGGGGTCTGAAATGAAGGCAATGTGATCCGAATGTTGATGAAGAGGCATTGACAAGATGAAAGATCTCTCTCTGTCGCGCTCTCGCCCTCTTATTTCCAGTGTGTAAAATCTGTCCTGTTGACACACTCTTGCGCTCTTTTTATATCGCAAAACTGGAACAAATGTGATTCCCAATCAGTGGTAGCGGCACAGCCCCTGTGGCAGGTACTTGCTAAGGGAGGGACTCAGCAGCTGCCTCCTATTCTCCCCCACTTTTTGAGACCCTTCAGTCCATGGAACTGGACTTTATCAAGATTAGAGAATTCTTCTCTGAGTAATTCAGGCTGATTAAAAATAAAGGAGGTCTATGAGGTACTGACAATTCACATCCACTCTCCAGGGAAACATACAGTATAGTTAAATACATTAGCTATTTTACCTATATGTAATTTAAGTTTATTCATAAGGTAACATAGTTCTCTGTTGGATGTCAGTACTCAAAGGAAATCCTGTTTTGGAAAAAAAAGCCAAATGAGCAGACATATCATGTTTGAAAATAAAAGGTTGACAATCTTAAAACGTAGAAGACCTTTGTACTAGGTACACTGAGAACTGCTGAAGTTCTTGCTTCAACACATGCTGCTGCATTGGGGAAAATGTCACCTTCCAGCTATTGACCAACTATTGGCTTTGATGGGGGTTCCTTTCAAAGAACCAGGGTCTTCCAGATGAGGGTGGCTGTTGCTCATAACAGTGTGTATTCTCCCAGTAAATATTTTTTCCCAGTATATGTCCAAATATAGTGACATATATCAGTATGTGTATACCGTGGACCAACAAATGGGTTGTCATATTGTGAAGTATGTAATATACAGGCCACAAAATTGCACAGTGAGATAGAGAAAATAATTTTCTAAAGCTTACGTGCTATCTGAGGTAGTACCGTCTTAATTGTCCTACTGTATAATGTTTTTTTCTGGTACATCTGAAGCTTTTTCGTTTTTCCCCCTCTGTAGTACAGCTACAGGGAAACTGTGATTTCACTGGAATAAATCATGAAAATCAAGGAAACCAAAGCGCTATTTAAAATCCCTTACTCTTTCGTAAAAGGCATGTTCACTTTTGTGGCTAATTTGCCTGACTCGCAAGTAAAGAGTAAAAGTTAAATTATACATTTATCTGCATGATATATAGGATTCATGAGGTTTATTTAGTTAATACTTGTGTAGCTTTTCATAAAGGTAAAGTACATTTGATAATTGTTGCATATTTAACAGTAAAGAGTAGTCAGAACAGCTTAGTTAGAATTTTTCAAAGGCACTTACGGTAGGTGTCCCTGAAATTCAGTAGGTCTTGGATGCAGTAAAGTCTGATATACTGAGATGCCTGAATCAAAGCAATTAAATAGGTTTTAATTAGCAGATTTGTTACCTTGATATATATCTGTGTGTAAACTGTTATTTCAGCATTAAAAAAAAAAAAAAAGGTTGTTTAAATTTGCCTAAGTGCAGTTTAAAAAAAAAAAAAAAAAGACTGCAGTGGATGCAAAATTGCTAGGACATCCCAAACAAAATTGTTCACTGGTAGGCAGTTGCCTGGAACATCAGACTTCTGGGTACTATAAAATGACTGTAACCTTGCTTCCTCCTTTGCCGTGTTAGAGCCTTGGAAAGCCAGCTTTGCATGACCATGTGGTAATGTGGATGTGTGGAAAAGCTTTGAGTCTGGACTCCTTATCATTTGGGGAATAAAATTTAAGATTAAGCATTCCACTGAAAAGCATAAATTTGCTCTAGCAGAAACTGTAACTGCCTAACTTCACCTCCATCTCCTTTCACACTTAAGATCACACTTCCCTGACACAGCTGGTGAGTGAGCCAACTAGGGAAGGTGCCCTGCTGGACCTGTTGTTTGTGAACAGAGCAGGACTTGTGGGTGACGTGATGGTTGGAGGCTGTCTTGGGCACAGCAATCACGAAATGATAGAGTTTTCAGTTCTTGGAGAAGTAAGTAGGGAGGTCAGCAGAACTGCTACCTTGGACTTCCAGAGAGCAGATATTGGCCCGTTTAGGAGCCTGGTTGAGAGAATCCCTTGGGAAGCAGTCCTGAAGGGCAGAGGAGTCCAGGAAGGCTGGACATTTTTCAAGAAGGAAATCTTAAAGGCACAGGAGCAGGCTGTCCCCATGTGCTGAAAGACAAAGCTGGTGGGGAAGAAGACCGGCCTGGCTGAACAGAGAGCTTTGGCTGGAACTCAGGAAAAAAAGGAGAGTTTATGACCTTTGGAAGAAGGGGCAGGCCATTTAGGAGGAGTTAAAAGATGTCATGAGGTTACACAGGGTTGTAGCAAGCTGGGGGTCGGTCTCCTCTCCCAAGTAACAAGTGATAGGACAAGAGGAAATGGCCTCAAGTTGCACTAGGGGAGGTTTAGGATGGATATGAGGAAAAATTTCTTCACGAAAAGGGTTATCAAGCACTGGAACAGTCTGCCCAGTGAAGTGGCTGAGTCACCATCCGTGGAGGTATTTAACAGCCATGTGCATGTCGTGCTTAGGGACATGGTTTAGTGGTGGACTTGGAAGTGCTAGGTTAACGGTTGGACCTGATGATCTTCAAGGTCTTTGCCAACCTAAATGATTCTATGATTCTACGATCAATGTGTTACAGTACTATTAGTGCAGCCTCTTAATCCAAGTCACACCTTAAGCTGATCACACCTGTGTTGAGCAAAAGGCATGAATTACAAAAGAAGCTGTTAATTTTCATGCAACACTTAATCTATTAGGATAATTAGGAAATTCTAATCTTTGCTAGTAAATGTGTTTCGAAGACAGGGAGAATACAGCGGAAAAACCCCACAAACTAAACTCAGTTTCTTTGGATCAATGCCTATTCACATTGTCAATTCTGAACTGAACACCTGTCAGGTGGAAGGACAAATTCAAATATTAGTGTTAAAATGTAGAATGTCATCAAATTGGCTCTTGTTGTGTTTTCTACTTCAAGTTATGATAAGGATAATTAAAATTCCTGCCAGGCTGAGAACAATTAATAGTAATATCCCATTTACAAAAAAAAAAAGCATAAATCACAGAAAGATGAAATATATATCTATTTTATAACTGTACGTAGTACTAGGGTTTGGTACAAAAAGCAATTAACTAGTAGTGCATTTTTCCAAGAAATGGGGGTTTGGAATTCATGTGTCAATGAACATTTTGTATGTATGCAATAATTTTACTACCTCTGGTCAGTACATTCACACTATATCACATACATTTTCATATTGTGTAGTAGGGATCTCTTCTTGCTGATACACAAAGATACAATAGAGAAGGACTTAGCATTAATGATAAACTGAAGGATTATAAATTGAGAGTTGTTTTCAGGCCATTAATTTTCTCTCTTCAGTTTCATTTCCCTGCAGTTCTTCCCCACAATGCCTTATCTCTCACATATTTATTTTGTGTGGTTTGACATTACATTAAAAATAAAACCACTGAAATAAATGACCAAGATGTTACTGCCAGGTTGTTCTGAATCTATGACTTATGTTTGACCACATCTCTATGAATTTTTAAAACAGAAATACTTGTATTTAAACCACCAAACAAAATTTAAAAAAAAAGAAACCAAACCAAAACCCAACTCCTCCACTAATCAAATCTGGTTTACCGCTATATAAACAGTTTCAGGTGTTCCCACAAAGGCTTATAGTGTAATCCAAATATGTATATATATATAAAGAAATTATAAGGCAGTTTCTTAAGAGAAAAATTGAAACATTCTTAAGCTAGTCTTCAATTTTAAATAGAGACATCACTATCATTAATGACAGTGAAAATATTAAGTTTCTTTGTCAGAGGATCACAAACTGAATAGTTACTTAAATTGGTTTTAAATGATTTGTCAAAATTAGTACCAAGAAAACTTTGCAAAGTATTGTAACAAATTAAAACAAATTTTCTGCCACCGCAATTTGCAATGCTAACTCTGGTAATTAGGGCAGAACTAATCTTCTATAACTTTAGGCATTTGGAGTGTCGTCATTGTCCTGAGATCATCATCCAGACCACCTCTGTAGGCACTGGGGAGAAATAGGAGCTATTTT
>RSEF01000001.1:141664903-141696979 GCA_003993805.1 Himantopus leucocephalus
GGAGAGCTGGGGAAGGACTTTTTACAAGGGCATGTAGTGATAGCACGAGTGGTAATGGTTTTAAACTGAAAAAGGATAGATTTAGATTAGATATTAGGAAGAAAGTTTTTCCTGTGAAGGTGGTGAGACACTGGAACAGGTTGCCAGGGAAACTGTGAATGGCCCATGGGGCTTTGAGCAACCTAGTCTAGTGGAAAGTGTCCCTGCCACTTTCCACAACATCGGGGTGGTTGGAACCAGATGACCTTTAAGGTCCCTTCCAACTCTAACCATTCTATGATTCTATGAAATTTTTAGTATAAGTAAGCCTTTATGTAATGTTTAAACTTCAGCAAGCTGGATTGCCTACCCATTATCTCAGTGGGCTTTTCTTTGATAACGTGTCCTCCCCCAAATTCATAAAAGTGTACGTGATAAAACAAACTTTTCAAAACAAAGCCATGTAGGCTTAGCTGTTCTTTATTCTTTAATTATTTTTTTTGCTTGTGGTTTTCTTTGGTTTTTTTTTTTTATTATTTTTTGATAGTATCAAACATTGGTTCCTTGCAGTTGTAGTACACCCAATATCCAAGGGCAAAACCATGCCATCGGTTCGAATGCTTCTTGAAATGAAGTGATGTAAACATATTCTAAAAAGCTGAAATAAAGTCTGAAAAGAATGAGTCAAAACCAAGCGTATGATGAAATACTAGGTGCCCTTTTACTTTGTCTGCTTTTAGACATAAATTCAATGACTTGTAGTTTTGAATGTCAGTTGTACTTCCTTGTCAGCAACATAGAACAGTAAGCAGGAAATATTTTTTCTGATTAGCTAAAGTAATTAGAATTAGGCTGATTAAAATCTCTGTTTGTTATTACAGATACATACACAGCTTGTACAATGCCATGTTGGGAACTGGTGCATGATCAAACATCATGGCTGTGATTCACTTGTAGACCCAGGTTCTTTTGGGCACACCAGCAGTTTTAGCGGGGTTGCCTCTGCAAGAAATGTGAGCATATTTTTGCTAATAGAAGAAGCAAACAGTGTTGAGGAAAAAACTGTTTCTGTGGGGGGACAAACCATCAAGCTTCTTTATATGTGGTAAATATTTCACTCTTTTTTTCTAAGAACATAGTAAAATATATTTCTATATTTCTGCACTGCCTTTTCATAAAGACACTTGAAGATATATTCTAAATCAAATTAGACTTCAGAGTACCTTGAATATTGTCTGCAATCTGACTGGAGATACTATGTCCATGATGTTTGATGCATGGACACACAGGCTTTTCCCCAATCACATTAGAAAGGAAAATCTAAAAAAATTATGGAAGGCTTTCAGAAATAGTCACAAAGAGAGATTCTTTACTAAAAATATTATTACCTAAGTACTAAAGGTAAAAAATGGTCTTCTCATGGGTATATGTATATATAGTCGAAGAGAAAGATATACGTCTTTGGTTTGTATATATGCAAAGCTTATCCCCGCTTTTGTAAGCAATGAAGGGAAAGGAAAAAAAAAAGGAAGGAAAAAAAAACCAAAAGAAAAGAAGAAAAGAGAAAAGAAAAGAAAAAAGAAAAGTAATGCCTGCCTATCATATCATCTTTTCTCCCAACTGATATAGTATGATTGTTCCTGTGTTTGCCATACATTATTTTTGAGTATGATAAAAAACATTCTGAAGCTTGCAGTAGGAAAAAACCTGGGTATTATTTTGTGAATATAAGAGAAATAGTCTGTAGCAGAAAGGTAATTAAACCTTGCCCTGACTGACCTGGCTTTTTAATTAGTACATTTAACTATATTTAGTAGGAGTAGCACAAAGTATCCTGACTAGCCATATATAATTTAGACATTCCAGTGCTTTTATTGACTTTAAAACAACGCTGGTTTAATTCTGAAAGAAGTATTTCTCTTGTTCTTTATTCACCAGATTGTTTCTCTGAGAGCAGTTTGACCCCCCATTCTCCCCAAATTTCCATAAAACATTTCTATCTCTAACATGCAAAATAGCTGTTCAAATATTCATGCTAAAAGGAAACCACAGAAGGCAAGATTTGGCTACCTTCAGGTAACTGAATAGTTATCTTATAAAACGTTCCTGTAAATTTAATGAAATTGTACATTGACCAACATTATTTGCTGGGAATAGAGGTCGTAGAAACTCAGAGTATAAAAGAGGTGTTTGGCTCCCAGCTCAGAGTTAATTTTATTCTTGTAGTTTTTGTTTGTGTCCAGGCATGAAAGAACAAAAGAAGAGGAATATAGTTAATTCCTTAAATGCTGTGTAACAGAGGAATATGATAATTCTGTTTTTCTGAAAATTTTCTTGGAGCAATTTTCAGACCTGTTATCATACACTACTTCTCATTAATCATGGGTAGTCCTCAATACTTCCTATTCCTTCTGTGTTTAAAGAATACAATGCCAGAATGTCTTATTACACAGCATCGTTTCTTAAAGCAATCATGGTAAATTATGGACCTCTTCGATCTTCCACCAAAGAAAAAACAATTGAAAGGAAAGATTACAGTTCCTGCCAGGGATCTGACTAAGTCTCCAGCTGTTAGGACAGATGGAAAATTCTGTAAGTGTTTGCATGGTGGCCCTAAGAATTGTGAATTTATAGTCAACTTTTCGTATTTCCTTATTCAGCCATCCTTGACTGAAAAGATGAGTAAGAGGAACAAAGAGAAGAATATTTAGTGTTGTCATTCCATGCCATTGTGGCAGATGAAGAAGAAAACTAAGACAGATTACTGATAAATCCTTTACTTTAAGAAGTCTACTGTTAATTTTGAATAAAAAAAAATAGGAAAGAGTATTTTGGGCTGCACATATAGCAAACAGAAACTGTCCAGTTTCATCAACTTTAATTGAGTTATATGGATTTTTATCAGATGAGAATATATCCCATTGCAAAGATTTCTGGTCCAATGCATCAACAATGTGTTTCTAGAAACTATTTCTCCTGAAAAACAGAAGAAAAAACAGAAACATAACAGGAGATATAACAGAAAAATGAAACAGCTTCTACATTCCACCTCACTGTAAAATATTAGTTGTGTATTGATCTGCAAGTCGTATTGTGCAAACACCCAACAATGCTTGGCATCTAATACCAGCTTCTGTTTATAGTTCTCATCCCATGTTAGTTATTCTAAAAAGACTCTTATTGACTTAGTAAAACTGAAAATAAAAGAAGTAGCATGTATATTGTCAGATAAAATGCAGAAACTCTTGCAGTTAGTGGATTCTGATGTGCTAGCAAGGAAACTGCTCTGTCATTTTTCTGAACGCGTTTTTATTGGAACAGTGATTTATGGGTTGTTTTGTGGAAAAACGGAAAAAATGTTATGCCTGAAAGTTGTTGAATACACAAAGGATGGAAAATGTTATATCTGTTTGGTACATAAAAATGTTTTTGATGTATGGTTATGAATGTATGAATGTTTTTTTTCTGACCCTTTCACTTCCAAATGTCTTCCTGATTAGCCAAATTCACTGAAAGTCTGCTTTGGAGAAAGAAAGTTTGCTTTAAGACCATGTTTTTAGTCTAATTGCTAGATTTATTTCATTCTAGACCATCAATTCACAAATTGGGCACTTAAATTATTTTTCTGAACTCAGAAACTCATATACGCTATTTTATGGGCTGATTTACTGGACGCGTGTTTCCCTGTATCTTTAAAGGCAATCTAAGGTCATTAGTTCTGGCTTTGGTATTCAGAAATTAAAGTAGATGACTCTCTGGTTAGCTGTTTTGCCCCACTCTGATAAAGAAAATAACCACACCTGTTTGTATTTGGTTTTGGTTCCAAAATCTCAGTGTGGCCCCCTGTTCCTAAGAACCTTTAACCAAGGTTCATTTCTGCCCTTTTTGTGTAGTGTTTTACTTCTTTGTTTCATGGGAAATTGTTACCATACTATCACTAAACATACGAATTAGTAATACCATTTTAGAATAGCTGTAAAATTGGTCAGCCTATTCTGAGGAATTCCAGATATGTTACAAAAATGTTACTGTGGATACAGTGTCTGCCTGTGCTGCTTTGTGATGGTGAACACTCTTTCTGTAAATTGCTTTGCCTTCATCATTTTTCTTCTTAGTTTTATATGTGCTGTATCTACACTGCTCATTTTCTCCTATTTTTCTCCAAAGACAGGTGGATAGATTTCACCACAACAGTATTTCCACATGTAGAGGAGCAAAAAGTGCACTAGTACAGAAATCCATCTGCTAGCTTGGTTTTGTTTAACTGTGCGTTATCCATTCCTAATTTCCCCAGGTCGAATATACAAACTTCCAATTATTTAACTGTTAAGAAAAAGCAATTTGGTTAAATACCTGCGTTGACGACTCCTGAACAAACCTAAGTACAGAACGGGCTCCTGGATGTCACCTTGTCCATCTCCCCCTGCTCAAGCAGGGCCACCTAGAGCCAGTTGCCCAGGACTCTGTCCAGAGGGCTTTTGAATATCGCCAATGATGGAGACTCTACAACCCCTCTGAGCAATCTGTTCCAGTGCTCAGTCATCCTCATAGGATGACAGGCTGGCTACGAGTTGTCTATTAATTGAATGCTAAACACTTGAATGTAAATTGATGAAAACACATAAAGAATGTAATCAATTAATAAGAATACATGGACTGGAATAATAAGAAAGAACATGCCAACCCAATAACTGCTTTAGTAAATTAAAATTTATTCAAGGGCAATCATCTCTGGGATCTCATTGGGTTATTACATGTCATAGACAACACTATGCAAAAATAACCACATTTACCCTAATAATTTACATAATTCAAGAAAAAATAATAGAAATAATGAAAGCCAAAAATAATTAATAAAGTTACTGCAATCTTTATTTATGTCTCCAGAGACACTATTAGCATAAGTCTGCCTCACTGTCAGATTTAGTAGGCTGTAATTCAAATCATAACATATGGAAATAAACCAATTTTCAAATATTGAGTTTGAACATGTCACAATGGAAAAATCTTTTGGACCACCTGAATTAAGCTGAAAACCTATAATCCTTAAGTAATCTTATTCAATGCTATAACACTGTCAAGGGTGTATAAATTGAGGTAAAATAAGTCACACAAAGCATTGTCTTAAGATGATAAGAGGGGGAGAAGAGAAATAATTTCAAATTAAAATCTTACAATTTCTTTTCTTCCAAATTTACTTCATATGCCTTCTCCTGGATTACAAAATGTTAAGTAATCTGGGTTTTGAAACTTTAAAATCTTCTCTATTAAATTTAAATAACATTTCTATGTTTAATTAATTATTACAGGTAAGAAAAAAAATTAGTGCTATGGAAATACACTGCAGCCTCATCTTAAGCAGCACCATTGAAGTCCCAGCAATGCTCTGAATCCGGAAGTTGCTTTCCCTTGATGTTGGAATGTACCTTTTTTTATTCTCTCTTCTTTTACCTTCCTTGTTGCTTGCTGGCCAGTGAATACGATGAGCTTTGATAAATGTTGTAGAGTATAAAATAGGCGCAGAAGGAAGACTTCTTCTTGAATTCTGAGTTTTCATAGCCTGTTCCCAATCTGTTTGTCTTTTACAGAGGAGAAAGAAAGGTAAACCTGTGTCATACTAGAGTGGCTCTAGAATTAGGTTTTTTCACTCTCTTGTTAGCTCAACACTTTCTTAGGTGTTAACATTTTTTCAGTAGCACATGCACATTTTCAGGAAAATGTGTAAATGCAGTAGAAGGATGTGAGAAGAAGGGGAAAAAATAATTCTTTGTAGTTCTAATAAGATTCCCAGCACATGAATGAATGTATAGTTTGCTTAATGATGCTCTAGATGGTTTTTAATAGGCATTGTTCTTGCAGAAAGTTTTCAGGGTATTCTCAAAAGTGAAAAGAATGAAAGAAAATAAACATTTTCTTAGCCATTTCTTACTCTCAAGACTTCAGTAGGAACTGAAAATCTATTTCCAGTGAGTCCAAACAATCTTACTTTTATATAGAATCATTTATCTTTGGGGAAAAAAGTCCTTGAGAGTAAAAGAGCGTACAATACTTAAAACATTCCTTGAAAGTATCCTTCTTCACGTCATGTGGAGGTGACTGAAATTTTTCTAAAGGAAGTAAGAGGCTTAAGTGTTGTCATATTTTTTATCGTTGGGAATTAATAATGTAGTTTTCTACCTAAATGTCTCCATAAAACCACTGGTTGTGACTATATGTAAATGTGCATAAACCAATTCATTTTTATCACAGATGATGAGAAAACTAAAATTTGAATGTTGATGTGATGGAAAAAATTATTTATACATTTAAAAAAAAGGGTGCTATCTCACATGCAGAAGGAAGTGCTGAGAACTGCACTGTGGCTCAGAGATATCAAACAGGTAGAATAACCAACATCTGTGAAAGATTTCTCACCACAAATTTTCTGTTTGCAAATTAAAGATGCTTAGGTGTTTCACTCCTAACTGGAATATATGTATTTATAGTGGAAATGCTTTACATAGTTTATTGACTTGACTATACATTATTCTTCTAAAAGGCAGTATCTTATAACAAGAAATTTGTTCTTTAAATATGATGAGGTTGGTTATTTGCATATTCATATTATTTAGGTATTGATACAAGTTTTTATTTAACATTCTACATATTGCGCATAAGTTTTAGCTGGTGTGTTTATATATTTTTTCCTGAACTAAAAGTCGAAAACATTAGTGAAGAAAAAAATAATTAACTTATAAAAGCTGATTTCACTGCTTGCATAAATACATTTAGGTGTTTTACAGCACCTGATGCTGTGTTTGGGTAACAAAGCAGAACTCTCCGAGAATGCCTTTAATTAGCTATAACATTTGCCACTACATTTTGTAAGCATTTTATATAAGAATATTGTTTGCATCCTCACTGAACCTCAATGGCAGTTAGTGCTTATTTTAATGTGTGTGCAGTTGTGTATATTTTTTAAAAAGCAACACTTTTATAAAAACATTGAACTTTTTACCAACACCTAATCAAAGGCTTTCAAATCCCTAAACAGTAGTGCAAAAATAGAATGATTAATCATACTTATTTTACTTGAGTATGTTTAATATAATTAATCCCTTTAGTGCTAAACATAGTTTTTGGAGGGATCTATTGTGTAGGCTATTTGGCATAACAAAAATGGTACAGTGTTAATGTTTAAAAAAAAAAATATTAAGACCACACCTGTTCCATTTACCTTTGCAATAGTATATTGAAAAATTGTAAAAGTGACAGGAAGGAAAGTGATGCAATACACAAAAAAAGGGCAGAAAGAGCACTGGAAACATGAATGAAGAACGAACCAAGAAATTTCTCCTGTTAGATCTTAGTATACCAAACAATCTGAAATACCTGTTTTAATGGAAGAGGCAAATAAGACTGAAGACAAGAGTTTTTAAGTCAGTAAGGGACTTGTTTACTATATACGGAAGAAGGTAGTCTATTGAAAGAAGAGTGAGAATTGACCAAATGCCAAGTCATTCTAATGCTGAAAAAGACTTGCAAATATGTTCAGCAGACCTGAAAAAAGGGCTTTCTGCCCAAGGGATGTGGTTTTTGTTTTTTTTTCCTTCCAATTATCTTAGCTGAACTTAAAAAAGACATTACCTCTTTACTAACACTTCAATATTTAGATTAAGGTGTTCCGTTGGCACTAGGTACAATTAATCAGGGTGAGTACACTCCTAAATATTTGCTAGATTATGACCTAATATGCAAGCAAGGGGTCAGCATAAAAAATAGTTTCAAATGCCTTCCAAAGAGCTGTTTCAAATTCTCTGCAGTTCCACTGCAGAGACTAATACAAATAAGTAAACAGTTAAGATAATGCAAGCTATTAAATCCTTTAAATAAATCACTTTTTCCCTAGGTCTGTGATCACTAAAGTAATTAGAAAATTTCTTTGTTTTTTAAAAGAATTCAGATTTGGACAATACTTCTCCAGTGCCCAGGGAGATCTTTGTCACTCTAGTGTGTAAATCTACTGTGGATAAAGGATGTAAGACTCCACTAGGGAGAAAAAAAAAATTATGTGGTTCTCTGTAGCTCTATTCTGCATCTCTGGTTCATACTGATATACAATAATGCAGACTATTATCTGACTTAGAAAGCATGTTCACTGGGAATGGATTAGAGTGTGATGTGAAACCAAGTGGAAGTGAGCTGTACAAAGAAATATTCACATGTGAGGTTGGAAAGCACTGAGTGCTCAACAATTTTGGGAAAATCCTTTCAAAACAGTCTTATGCTTGTGATTGAAACCATATTGGTAAAGATGATAAATGCTTTTTTTAAGCCATGCCATAATGGCTGTAACAGGATGCTATTACTAACATCAGTATGTCTGTTTGAATGCATTATTATCAAAATGTATCAACGCTATGAAAGCCACACACCAAAATTGCAAATAGTTTGATTGAAACAAATAATTTCAAGTATAAAACATTGACCTAATTGAAACATTATATCCTCTCAAACAATGTCAGGATATGTTCATAGGTTCAGAGACTGCTGTGTTGCTGTGGAACTATATACCAATGTCATATAACAATGACAACCAAATGCGTTACACAGTCACTAGAAGCAAACAGAGGTATGTAGACATCTACCATTGCCATTGGCTAAATTCCAGGTTAAAAGTCGTTTGAGAACCACATTTATTCCATTTTGTGTGATCTGTTCTTTAGAGCTTAAATTGAGCTTATTTAATAAGGGCAAACTGTCTTACTTAATAAGGGCAATCTCCAAATTCAGGTTTTTTATCCTCTCACAGAGAAGTCTGCCTTTATTTCACGGCTTCTCTCACCTACCTCTGTGTGACTTAATCAGCAAAGGATGCTTGTGGAAAGATGCAGACATCCAAAGTGAATAACTTGAGACAAGAGACCTGAATTAATAATTCCAAGCATTAAGTGTCTTACTGATGTTGAATCTTCAGACTTCTAATGAAGCCCAAGTTGTCATCTAGAAACAAATACAATAACAAAAACCACAGAGATTTCTTCCTGTAGGTAAAAAAAAACCCTTTAATTTTGTTAAATGTTCTATGGGGCCAAAAGTCTTGGGTAAACAATTTTTAATGTAATTTATATGCAAATAAGCAAGCCATCTGTGCCTTGACTACCTAAACTAAGAAATAGTTTTAACTATGTTCATTCTAAATGTCATTAACCTAAGCACCTTTGCAATATTGAAAAAAGGTTTTGATGTTTAGCTTCTACAGGCCGTATTAAAAGCAGCAGACAAATGTATTGCTCCACATTGCAAGAATGCACAGGCTCACATTTCAAACCCCAGACAATTCTTACCTAAGCAACAGTAACCAAAAGCTGCAGACGAAGACAAGCTTTGCCAACAGAGCACCAGTACCTTCAGACTTGACTTCGGACATGACTTCAGATCACTTATCCTGCTTCAAAATGTTCATTCAGTTCCATGAAAATCTTGTTCTGGATGAATTCTGACCTCCCCCCCGAGGATTTGTTTTAATAACCCTGTATTTATTGCCTTTTTAAAGGCTTTCACTTGGTGGGAATATGAGACGCATCCCTGTGTTGTAGTCCTCACTAAGAGCTCGATTTTACCCATTATAGTCCTATTTACTTGGGTCTTGGAGAAATCTTAGGACTGTTTCCTTTCCCAGAGGTGTCCCCTGAATCACAAGGCTGCAGTTATACTCACAGGTTGTCTCTCCTTTTACCACCAGCTTTGCTTAACAAATTCTTGACTAGTAGCAACTTTTACAATTGACAGTCATAAGTGCACATCTCTTTCCTTATTGCTGTGCTATGGCCTCTTGTTATCCAGACATTTTCACAGAAATGTCTCTTCCTGATGCATTCTTCCTATAGCAGACAAGCTGGTTTATTCTGTACTGACTACACATGTACCTCCTGATTGCTTTATAACTGTATTTGCTTTTACATTTCTGGACAAGGAATGAAGAGAAATGGCTACCTTGATTATTGTTTGGATGGTATTTAAAAGTAAAAGAAAAATAAAAAGCTGCTTTTCAAGAGGATGTTCCAGGTTCTGAACCTGACAACTGCATTTGAATCAACCTGGATTGCAGTGATTGACCACAACAGAGCATTCACTGGCAAATGAAAGACACTACAACATGATATTCAGGGTTTGGGCTAGTTTGAATTATCACTGAAGTCTTTGGATGCTTTTCTAAACCATAGTTGAATAAGTCAGTGAAGCTGGCCCAATTTTATGTTAAGAACACTTCTTCCCCCATCCTCAGAAAGGCATCGTGTGGTCTCTAGTTCTTTTTAGAAACCAGTCATTTTCACTCTAAGATTTACTTTTAGCTGTTAATGTTTCTGAAACATTACTTTTGCAATTTCTTTCCATCCTAAGATTTTAAGGCAGAAGAAGTTTCCATTGGAACTTTGAAAATAATTGTCCTGATTAGAATTAAAATCTCATTTTAGTTATTAGATCAGAAAACTAGATTTTGAAGCCGTTACAGTACCTATTTTCAAGCAGGCAATTTCTGAATAGAATTTGGCTGTGTTCCTGTTCGTTGAAACACAAAACTCATAAACCATGAAACAATTAGTTGGACTACGAATTAAGTAAGAATCTTTTTCCATTATTGTAGTTAATTTTTGAATGTCAGCTCAACAGGTATTAAATGGGCTGATAGTGTACCTGTTACAGATAATGATAAATTATCTTTCAGCCTTTTGCCTAACGCAGTTAAGATTTAAGCAGCTGATTTGGCCAAACCTGTTTCAAGCAATAACATCTTTTTTTTAGGTAAAACAGTACATTCCACATGAGCAATGAACAGTTTCACTGATTGTGAAGAGGAAGATACCAAAAAGAATTAAAGTACAAATATTTTGCTAGTCCTTAAAATACAGTACAACCCAAAGCTTACAATCTGCTCCCTTTCCAGTGTTCATTTGGATGGATGTTAAGAGGCTATTTTTGTATGTAAAATGCTAATTAATGTGAATAGAGGTGATACACGCAAGGTATACCTCCCCTCCCAAATATTAATAACTCAGCAAAAAACGGAGCTTGTTCCCTCCATAAAGTGTTAACATTACTGTGTTTTTATAACTAGATAACAAAATCCAGGAATAATTACAAGTACTGGGTGGGTTGTTGCTTATAGTTACATGCTAAAACATTGACTTGTAAATCCAAAATCATTCCCTCTAATCCCCAGCCTCCTGGTATTTTATCTCAAATCACGTTATTCATGTTGTATGATTCAGTTTATGAGGTGCTGTGCTTCAATTACGTACTATGCATCTTTTCTCTTTGTAAAATACATTTCTCCAATATTTGACAGACATAAATGCAAACAAGACTCAGAATATTAATATCTGAATTACTTTAAGCTTTAATTTATACCTGGGGCTCATGAATTTGGATGGAGAGGCAAGGGTAGAAAACCTTTTCCTATGGTAGCTTTTGGAGTTGCATCTCTTGTAAATTAGAAGCTTATGTATGAAGTGGTTTTGTACCAAAAGGGCAACACTGAGCATAGTTAGTGTACTGGATCTCAGGAATAAATATCAGGCCCAATCTAGCTCTCATAAACGTGAATGGAAAGCTTCCACTTTCTATTTCAGGAGGAGATGTATCGGGCCCATGCTGCTAATTTCATTTTAGCCTCGAGCAATGTTGGCCTGAAAGTTAGCTCTGGGCACTGCAGAGCTCCATTGCGTAGCTGCAGGAGTTCAGAGACTTGGATGCACACATTCTTACCCATTTCGACACAGATGAATTTATGATTAATCTCATACAGAAAATAGAGACCTGAATTCTTCATTATTCAGGGTCATATCCCTTGGCAGGGAAATTTACTCCCCTTGCCTTTGGCATTTGTCACCTCTTGGTCACAGTTTTACCTCAATTTTTATCTCTGATCTAGCAATTTTTAACTCCTCTTCATCGATACTTCTGACTTTGTCTCTGTCCAGATGTCATTTTTTTTTGTGATTAGGTAATGAAAGCTCAGGTGCAAGCTTTTATGACAAGAACAGTGCGCTCTCATATGTATTCTAGTATCCTGCATCAAAGCAGACTTTCATTTCAGCACTACAGTAAAATGGAATTACCTTATTTTTCTCCATCTCTGCTAGTCAAGGAAGTATCCCACACATCTTTCTGACAAAAAAAGCCTTTTAGACAAAGCCAAATATACATGCCTATAAGCAGTGCTTGCTGCTTTGAGAAAATCTAAGCTAGTACTCAGTGAGGGTAAATCATGCAAAGTCTTTGTTATTGAGCAGGTATTAATGACATAGAAGTTCAAAGGAGGTGGGAAAAAAAAATCTCAAATTACATACGATTTTAAAAGCTTGATGTTAAAGCTATAGAAAAAAATCTGAAGAAACCTTAAAAGGGAAAATAAGAGGGAAGGACACCCCCCCCAGGTGCTACATCAAAGGAAATACCTCTTCAAAAATTAAGTGATTAAGTCTCCTTTTACTCTAATCTGCACTCTTGTCACTCAGTGTATAATGATTTTGATCACCTTATTTAACCTGCTGTGAACTGGGGAAAAATCAGGTCCACCTGTCAGCACAAAAAGGTCTTGATTGAGGATCAAAAAATTTATTCAAATTGAAAAAAAATAAAAATAAAAAATTGCAGAAAAAAGTTTCCACCCTTCGTGCCTCACATCACTAGCAGTTCTGCCATTCATATATAAAATAAAGCATTTCCTTTCTCTAACAGATACTGGAAAATGCAGAGCTCCCCCAGATTTGGTAGACTTATTCTCTAGTAGGTACTTATTTCACAGCAGCCAGAAGAAGAAATCATCACTACTTTTTCTCCAGAGGTTAAAGCATTCATCCTGGGTCATTTTCCTCTTTCACCTGAGAAAATTCAGGCAAATCATAACTATAAAATAGTGCTCTAAAGAGGTGACCAAATGAAGCTAAACTGCTAGGTAAACAGACACGCTTTCTGCTTTTTCTGGTGTTGTATGAGAAACAGGCGGAAGAATCCTTCTGAACTGAGCTCTGAAGGGGCTGCAGAGAGAAAACTAATTTAGCAAACCCAAAATGAATTGAGAATGAACTAGACTGGAACATGTCAGCATCTGTGAAGACTGAATCATGTTTCCGGGCTCATGCAGAAGCAGAAATTGAAGTGTCTGGAAATTTTGTAGAAAACTTAAATGCGTCAGGATGACTGCTCAGAGTCACTTCCTCCCTTGTGATATGAACTGTCACGTTTCATGTGTCATGCTGATGTCTGTTGGTGTCACAGATGGTGTGTTTGTGTTCTCCAGGTGCAAAGTTTCTGTAAACTCAGCTTAACTTGAAGACAGATGCTTTTGCAATGGCTTCTACATCATGAGAACAATGGATTTCTGCTGACATGGTATAACAAATTTTGTCCTTTTGCAAGCAAAAGGAACAGTTTTGGGCAATATGTTTCGCCTTCTGGGTGATTAATTTGATAATTTGAGTTGTTCTGCTCTGCCTTATTGGAGGTTGGATTAAGTCAATTCACTACTTAATGGGAGGAAGACTCCTTTTCCCCTGCACTCAAGAGGAACTCTGGCTGACTGGTACTGAAGAGATGCTATCATCTATACTTACCATACTCTAGTCGTGATGTGTAATGCCCCTACTTAAAAAGAAAAAAAAGAAAGTTGTCTATTCCATATTAGTTTTTGCAGTTGATGATTGGCTTCCTCATTTTTGCAAAGCACAGTTAGATCTCCTGATGAAAAATCAACCTAAATAGTTGCCTGACGTACTGATGAAGTTAGCCTTTTTGTCAAAACTAAAACCAAAAACCTATTCTGGCTGACTCAACAAATGAAAAACTACATACTCAGATTTCTAAAATATCCATTGCAGTAGGCAGTGGTTACTACATGCCAACAAAAAGCATTAGTATGTTCAGCTAGGATACAGGAAGTCTAGATTCTGTTCTCATTTTTGCTTAATTATTCATGTGTGTTTTCCTAACGAGCAGGATTAACCTCAAACCACTGTGTAAAAGACTATGGCACCACAGAGCTCTCCATCGCTACTCTGTTTTGTCCAGATTAAAAGTGTTTATTGAAGAGATGCTTTTTCTGTTGTCAGCATGCATAGTATAATGTAATTAAACTGGGAATTCAAGAGGAAGAGAATACCTTATGTCCCACGGTTTCAAAAATCTAATCCCAGTATAATTTTTCAGCTGAGACTTCTTGGCCCGTTGATGCCAAATTTGCTAATAGATTCTAGGGAAAAATACTAACTGTTTTTAACAGTAGAAGGCTGGAAATCAGTTAGTTGATATATGTATAGATACATGGTTCTTATGCATATAAATACATGCATACATACATAATTCTTGAATAATTCAAGCCAATGTGATGCTTGAACACATCTTTAATTGTATAAAGATTACATAAAAAGGATCATGACAGAGACATAAAAAAAAAAAGCTTATTGGCGTTTTATCCTTAATTCTGCATTCAGTTTGCAAAACTTAACATGGCTACTGTGCCAGGCAGTAAAGTCCTCATCCCTATACCAGAGCCAGATGCATTGTAAACATTCATAGTTTCTTTGAAGAGCCACAACGAGTTCACTCTAGCTAGAATTTATCCCTCCACTGCTCCCATGCACTTTACTAATGGGAACCAGTACTCTTTTTCAGGCATGTGACAATGAAGAATTGATCCCTAGGAATAAGAAATTCATGTAAAATGGACGAGGTTTTGCACTGCTTCTTTTTTCCTTCTTTTTATTACTCTGTATTTATGCCATTGATCACTTTTGGTGGTGCTCTAAGTTATGTTTACTAGTAACGGCAGAGCAGTAACGCCACTGCAGGCTCTGTGTAAAAGAATGCAGTTCGCGTCAACTATTATTCCTTTTGCTTTCATCAACTGAGACGGTGGCTGAGGCTTGAAAACACTCCTCACTATGGGCAGTTGCTTGAAAGAACACTCCTCATACATATCGAGTTTCAAAGCTGAAGTGATCTTCAACTATTTTTGACTTCTGACTTGAATTCTAGGAATTAATCTACTGCCTTTCAAGTGCATTGGGCTATATGTGCTGACTCTGACTGAACAACCTTTTGTCATTTGTGTTGGTTCGTTTAAGATTCTCAGTACAATCCAGTAGCAGAGAGAAAAGGTTCCTTTTAGCAGCTTTTATTTGGGAGATACGTAGCCTCTTCAGAGTGAACTTGGCAGCTTGCATCTAATGTAAAATGATTGAATTTAACTATTACACTGAGAGTTACTGAAGTCTTTGAAGCTTTCTACTTCACATTGAATCACGGATGATTCCAACCATGAAAAACTGATCTGCAGAGATCCTGTACTTATTGTTAAAGAAAACATCTAAACCCTGCTTCTTGTCGGGTTACAAAGTATGTAGACTGAGATTTATGACTGAGGGAATCACTCACTTCTGTAAAGCTCAGATTGAAAAAAAAAAGTATTATTTACTTTCAGTGGTAAATGCAGTTTTTAGAAACTATGAAACTATGCAATGTAAGTGTGCAAACCAGAGAAACTGTGCTAGTAGCATTTATTAAATTAATAATCAAAACAAATGCAAGGTGGGCTGAACTTTTGCATGTGCACACACACTACTGAAAAAGGGATAAATTATCAGTAAATGTTCAGAATATATTTTTTCCTGCTATCTTACTGGTGTAAAAAAGAATTTATGTCTAGGATAGTTTGTCACAACTTCAAGTAGGTCTCAGCAAGCACAAGTCAGTGGCTTCCAGTGCTGTCCATGAAGCTGTGCAGGTTAAAGTAGCTGAAAACCCAGCCCTTGTATGGATGAACACTTCAAGTTTATAAAGGTAAGCTTGGTGCTCTAATGCGAGCAGCTTCAAAGGAATATTACATGATGGAAGAGTTATCACATAGCTTGACACCGCACTGTCAACTGTTCCTCATCTCTGGTATTTGTTGGTGCTATTACTTATGTTTTCTTGGTGGCTTTCAGCTGCTCTCTATATTACAGAAGCTAGCAATGATTCTGTTGCCTTAGTTTCTCAAATGACTTCCTGTTACACTAGCAAACTGCAGAGGAAAATAGTACTCAGTAAGAGCCACCAAAGCAATACAGAATGTCATTAGTGCTATAGTCTGTGATTTTCAGGTTGTATTTGAAATGTGCTTAAAAGCCACAATTTTCTTTTGTGAATCTGCTGTCATCTCCTACACTCCAACAACTCCCCATTTCTGAGGCCAGTGACAAGGTCTTAGCCATGCAAATGAGGAAAGGAAAACAAGTGCAGACCCAGTGTTTTTCCTTTATATGTCTATACAGCACATTCTTCATTGCTTGAAAAAATCAAAACTAAAAGAATCTCTTTTAATTCTCTATAGAATTAAAATTGGAGGCTTTAAAAAGCCTTTGTTTTATCTTATCTAAGGAAAAAGTCCTTTTGCTTTTCTATCACAGGACACACATCTTCAATTATTGCCCTTACATACTCTTATACAGTGTTCTTTTACTGGTAGCAATGTGATTCTGCTACTATCCCAAAAGTAAAAAAAAAGGTATGTTTTCTCTCCTCTGCTGAAGAGCATTAAACACATGCATACACATGCAAAAGCCTGTTACTAAACCGCACCTTGCTGCTTTTTTCCTATAGTTCTTTGTCTTAACTAACAATCCTTTCCAAATACACTTGTCTTCACATTCTAGGTCAGTGAGCATTACTTTGGTTTGTTTTCTATAGTTGCAGCTTCGTCCTAGTAGGGTGGTGGCTGGCAAAAGGTACTGTCATTACACGCTTTTTTCCTTTGAGCAAAATTTATTCATTTTCCTTGGCTTCTTTAAATTATCAATAGAAAATATTGCAAGGATTAACATAACTTTTCCTCCAGAAGTACACTAATCTCTGACCTAAATCCTTTCCAGATGTGCAGAAGAGGTGCTCACAATGTGTATGTCCTGACTGGGAGTATTTAGGAGATGTAACTGATGTCAGACAAAAGACAAAATGCCTGACTATATGCAAGACCACTGACTCTTAATTTACCAAAGTGCTACTGTTGTACGACTATTTGCCTTTCTCATATTCTTATGTCTTTTACTGAAAACTTTTATGATGATAATTTGCCAGCATAGACTGGGAGTGAGTATATGTGCACTACTAATTCTGTTGCCTAACGTAGCTTCCTAAAACACCTCATATATACAGTTAACAGAGCAAAGCGTGCCCATATCTATAAAAGTCAGAGCAGGAAAATCAACTCAGTTAAGCAGTATCTTCATGTTTAAGTAGCATGGAGGTATCTTCTGAAGTTTCCTCCTTCTGTTGACTCCATAGGATGGCTAAGAAACTATAGTCCTAACTAAGAAATTATAGTCCTAACTAAGAAATTATAGTCCTAACTAAAACACATGGGTGAAGTTGCAAATGTTTACTTGTGGTACAAAAGTGCTTCCACCATCAAGCCCAAAGGTGAAGAAAAGGTAAAAGAAACTATGAAGGGAAAGAGAGTAACTGCTGGGTTATCTGATGAAAGGCTATGCGGGTCAGACACAGAGACCCTGCAACAATCATGGCAACAATGCTAGGCGGAGGAACTCTAGTAACCTCATCAGTGAATCCAATCAGTGAAAATTACAGAACACTGAATCAGCAGCTCTAAAACTATCAAAGGAGAACAACTGGACCACTGAACCTGGTGTAACACACCAATATGGATCAGTGAAAGAAACTCTCTTTGCAGTAACATGTAAACTAAACTGGACTATTGCCTGTGGGATGCAGAAGGGACGAGCATTTGGGGATTGTCTAAAGTTTTTTATGTGATGTTTTAAGGGGATTGTTTGGGGGAAGGAGTAAGGTAGATAAGAGAGGAATAAATGTAAAGAAAATAAAAGGAAAAGCAGATTAAAAGGGGCTGGTGATGTGCAAACAGGTCACTTGGTCAGCACGCTTGCCTGACTGATCCATGCACTTCAGCACAGTTTGTCCTATCCTCTCACAAAATCCCATTTCCAACTCTTTTTAGTGCATGTGCACTCTGTGTTATGCGTCTGTGTGTGTGAGCACTGAAGGACACCGAGCTGTCTTAACTGGGGGTAGGAGGTTAAGCTGAGTGCCAGCCGTGGAGAGAATCATTGGGGCTGAGTGAGCTGTGGGGCCCAGGCCAGCAGCCGGAGACACCCGGCTCTGGGACCAGCAACTGTGTATACCGCCTGTTCAAGACCAGAGGGTCTGCTCTGTGTGTCTGTGTTGGGCATCCTTGATTCAACGCGAAGCAAAAAGCTTCAAAGGCTTCAGTTACTCTCAGTGTAATAGTTAAATTCAATCATTTTACATCAGATGCAAGCTGCCAAGTTCACTCTGAAGAGGCTATGTATCTCCTAAATAAAAGCTGCTAAAAGGAACCTTTTCTCTCTGCTACTGCACTGTATTGAGAATCTTAAATGAACCATCAGACGGGGATGGGAAAAAGTCCCCTACACCCTGGAATCCACTGGGTCTGGGTACCTCTAGCAACAATGAGCCTGTGCAATTACTTCAAGGGGAGTATTGGGGAAAACTGAAACAATTGATCTTCTGTTTTACACCATTACCCAGTATCTTTTTATTACTCTTTTTTGAAAGTCAAACTACATCTTGAAAGACTAGGTAGACCCAAAGCTCTAGTGTTCAGACCACAAAAGGTGTGTCTTTAAAAAAAAAAAAAAAAAAAACAAAAATTGACTAAAATACCTAGCATAGATGACTGAGAAACCCTCACTCATTAGTTTTATTTTAATTACTTAAATATTCCACTTAACTTCTTTTACCCTTGCCTACAGGCTTCCAGCTGATATAACTCAAATGCCATCAGTGTAATTATTCTGATTGAGGCACTGATTCAGCAATGTACTTAAATATACTGCAAAAAAAAAGCAAAGGTTAAACTGTGATGGGTATTGAGGGAGATTTCATTTTTGTGAATCACAAAGAAAATATTATTCTTACAATAGTTTATGTATATATTTGTACTTTAGACAGACATTTATCTTGCCTCCAGCAAAGCATCATCAGGTGGGGTACTTATCCTTTATGGTGTTAAATCTGGGATACTATTCACAGAGTACTGATATCTGCTCATTATATGAAAAAATGGTGAATTGCATCTGGATGATTTTAGGCGCTACAGTTAAAACATCTGAGACAGTTCGCAGCTGCCAGATCTATTGTCCTGTCTCGCTGCACTTCAGCATCTTGTTGACATTTTGTAACACCCATCTTTTTTTGCAGTTCTTACAACTGAAAAGAATATTATCATATAATGAAAGGTAACACCTGTTTTAAAGGGATGTTTTGCAGTTCTTACAACTTAACAAAATATTATAATGTAATGAAAGGTAAGATTTGGGAGAGCATACAGGGCTTTCAAATATGAGCCTGATAAGAATACTTCTGTACCATTCTGGAGTTTTGAATTTATATGTGCAAGTCAGAGATTCCAGTGAAGTCACTGAGATTATGTGTGTGTTTAAAGATGTGACACTAAATACTTCCCCAAAGAAATATTCCTATTCCCCAAGGACCTTTCAGTGACAGGAGTCTTGGTTCTGAGATATGATATATTAATATATAAAGATACTAAAGTTTGACACTGATGAGGTTGTTATCCACTTAAAAAAAAAAAAGATTGCAATTTAGAAATAATAACCACTGCTATCTGAAATGAGAAATAAGACCTCTGTCATTTTTCAGGGAACAGATCTAAGGTGTTGTGTCCTTTCCTGAACTACAGATGTTAACTGCAATGCTTTTACTCTCTCCCTCTCCACCTGTGTAGATATACACAGATACAGAAATATATACCCACATACACCCACAATGTCACTTTAAAAAAACAGATCAGACCATTATTAAATGCAGCCAAATAATAGCTCTGCTTATGCATCCGCAATATTCTTACATTACATTTCTACGCTTTAAGTGTAGACTCTGTCCCTATTCAAATCGGATGCTCTATAACTTTACAAAAGGTTAACCAACAGACGCAGCTTGAAGTACATATCATTATAAAGAACATCTCATACACTGATTACAAGATAAAATATCATCATTAAGAGGTGGGAGACCTGCATAGGAGTTGACTGATTAAAACCAAAAGACAAAACAGTTCTAAGACATAATTGCTTTCAATTAATTTCCCAAAATGAGCAGAAGTCAGTAGAGGTGCTCATTTAATGGAAACAATTCAGTACCCTAGAGATTAGCCTTAATTAAATGTTTTTTATTCAATATTTTGTCCTAGGGGGCAGGAGGAAAAAGATATTTCTTCTTATTCAACTTCAAATGATTTCCAGGCATCTAATCTGTAGTAACAGAATTTTTCAATTTGTGATTATGATATGGCCTTGGCCTTTTGCAATTACCTTGATTTTTCAGACATGATGAATACATGCCATTCACATTAATATGGTGTTTCAGAAAAGGAAAACAAAAACAGAAAAATCAAACTTGCTGGATTATTTAATAGCGTAATCTCTTGATTAAGCAGTAAAACCTATTCACAGCCGCTTGGTCAGATTAGAAACAGTTTACTAGTGCAGTTGCTGCGATGAACACTCAGGACACTTACCCAAGGCAGTCCTTAGCTGATGGATTGTGGGAGTGCCAGAAGTCTGACAAAAACATTAATAGCAGAATCCATCTGTAGCCAGGCAGCTCCTAAGAGAGTTATTGTAACAGTTTATGTTGTCACCTTCCACTCTTACTTTTCAAGCTACCCAGGGCAGAGTGGAAACACCCAGATTCCTCTTGCTTAAAAGCAGCGTGATTTCAAGGGCAGATCAAAGTTAGGTTATTTATTCTCCTGTCCTTTTTCATTTAATGCAGTGTAATTGCTTACAGAGAAGCAACAGAATGGAAACGTATAAATGTCCTAATGTAGAAACAAATAAAATAAAAACTAAGGTGATAAGTTTATCTTTTCCTCTGAAACTGTAGAGTGACATAACATAATTCAATAACAATTTTCAAAGTGAAGACTTTCACACAATATGTCTTAGCTGCTAAACAGAAATGAAACAGGCACTGCCAGGGTGTTCTTAAAATGGTGCTCCGTTTTCAACTTGACTGTTAATACAGAAACAAATAGTTCAAATTTTGTCTTGCTTCATTTTCTTCATGGAAAAAAAGGTGATGAGGAATTTGCTTTCTCTAAATACAGGCTGTGCAGATATCTCTTGTTATCAGAAGGCGAAGCAACAAGCTTTGTTACTTAACCGCCCATTTTCCTGTGAGGTACCTTTTGCCCTTTGCTTACAATAGTAATACGTGGCATTTTAAGAAGATTGTTATCTTTAAATAATTCATAGTTATTCATCTGTAACATTAATATTCATTGGTATGTAGTACTGATGTAATACAGTAATGAAGACCTAACAAAGAATTTTATTTGACAGAAACTGTGACACAAGTTAATGGCATAGTTCGAAGTAGATCTTAAAGGATGCCGGAAGTCAACACTAGGTATGGCACCAGGTTGTGTTTAGGTCAAGATATATAATTCTTATATTTACTGAGAAATTCTCAATTAAAATTAGAGATGTAGTCTTTGCAAATAAAAATACACATTACTCTTCAACACTTATGTCATTTTTCTTCCAGTTCCTCATTTTGCTTGTGACAATTTCCACATCTACCACTTTAACAAAGTGATTAAATTTCGAGGTTAGCTATATTAGTTTTGTCCTCTTAAATCTACGAATAATCAGAATTTTGACCAGATTATCTTCCTACAAACTGAGTTATACTCAGCAGTATGTATCTGTCCCCTAATACTATTGAATATCTTGATCTGTTGGATTTAATTTCTTTGTTTCTTGTGGACCAGGGGCTCCAACATTGCTTCCATAACTTGTTATTCTATTGCCGTATTAGGACTGGCCCCATTCTATGACTTTTACCATCACATTGATAACACTTAGATTTCTCGTATGCCAAAATATTTCTGACATCAAGTTTATCAACTGAATTCTGAAAATGTTTGATGTCTCCAACACCATCCTTTCTGTCATCCAGTCCTGTAACTGATTGTGTTTTACCTGAACTTTGCCTTTGACATATGGGTCTGTGCAATCTTTAAATATTTTTGATCCATCTGCCATACGACTTACAAGATACGAACTTTCTTCTTTACATAATACATTTTGCTCTGACTATTAGAACTGTTTTAAGTAAGTGTTCCTGGTATCACACACTTTCTTGGCCTTGCTTGTCTTTATGAAGTTTTTTCTATAAGATTTGAAAAAGACACTCATCTCCACGAGGCACCTATTGAACATCCATTTCGCTCCACTCTCAGCTCTGAAACTAGTTCCCACGACAGCTTATGGACATGTGTTCAGCTTCACTCTGTATTCAGCTGAGATTGAATTTTGCCTGAATTACAGGCAATCAGGAACTTCTAGTACACTTTTTCTAACACACTGTGCACCCGTTCTGCAATATTCTTCAGGACTGACATGCGCCATATCAGTCTTTGCCAAGCGTCAGGAGTGCCCGCCCTGCCACTTCCCTTACATTGCTACAATGCTGACACTAATCATTTGCATTGAAAGATGTCTGAAAAGACGAGAATGCATTTTTCCATTAATGACTGCTAGAACTGCTGAGCCTGAAGAAAGGAGGAGTTATATCTTTGGTTTTTTTTTTTTTTTTTTTTTTCCTTTTTCTTNTGCCTCCCTTCTTTTAGATAAACTCTGTGGATAAGAAAAAAAAAAACAAACCACCAAACACTGTACACTTGTCTTTAGAGATAAAGTTAGTGTTGTAGAAGTCTCTTTAGAGACAGGAGGAGAAGGACTGGAAGATCTGTATGTACCCAGGTATCACTTTTATGAACACATCACTGTCCTGGTTGCATTGTTTTACTACTTTTATAAAATACTCTTCACAAGTTCCTGTTTCTTCAAATCAACTGCAAAAGATACCTGCACAACTGAAGAAATTGGTTTCCCTTCTAGAAGAAGGCATTAGGCAGGTGCATCTTCACACTTCTTAGTGGACACAGGTCCTCTGCCCTCTTTGTTTTTGTCATGAGACACAGGTAGTGGTGCAGAGTGGAAATATTCAGCACTGAGGCATATGTAAGTGCAAAGGATCTGCTGAATTGTCTTTAGAAAAGCTTGGGTGCAACAGTTGGTGCCAGGCCTGCTTCAGTCAGGTCCATGCTACCCAAAGGGGTAGTGAACCAGCCCCTCCAGCACGTGAAGTTTCCTCTACCATGAGAAGTTGCCGGTGTAAGCTAAAGCAGAGGCCAAGCACACAGTATTAGACAGATGGTATGCATGACTGGAACAGTGATGATACAGATGTTTTGAGCAGAAAAGTCAAGTCCTAATGTCATACTATAAAACCAGACTATGAATACTTTTGCCCTGAAAGATACAATCTCTATTGCATCTAACCAGATAAGGAAATAAATTGTACCTAAAAACATGAGCTCAAATCCTTTGTTATTACTGGAAAGAGTCTACAAATCTTTGGTGTGTTTCAATCCTTGTAATTGTTAAAGGTTTGGGTGTGTTTTTGACCCCAGAAATCTTTTTGAAGTTGAAGATAATCTTTGAGTTGAAGACAATCTTTGCCCCATAATTCAAAATGGACTTTGAATCATCTCTTCTCCTGTCCCTCAGCTTTTTCTGTACATGTGAATGTTAAAGGTCATAACATGTTTTTTGAACTGAATACATCAAGTGCTTTCTGATGCTTACTTTGCGAAGCACAGAACTCCTAAATTATACATTACTTTATTTCATAGCTATTTACATGGCAATTGGCATTGTATAAAGCATGAAAAATCAGTTCGCTGAGCTGAAATCTAGTTTTCAGTATGGTTCTGACATATATTTTATTATTAAAATGATTTTAAAATGCCCTTTGTGTATTTGTGTAACAACTTTTCACAGAGGCAACCTGAGCTTCTGCACTGCAATGGAAGCTACAGCTACACGCATCCTGCATGAATTTTTTCACCTTGCCCTCATCTTTCCTCATGGTGGCACTTAATTCAGCACAACAAAGGAGACACAGACCAAAATTTAAACACTGCATAACACAGATTGTTGCCGTCCCCGCAAGCCTTTCCTTTCCACCTGAGAACTGAATACAGAAGAGCTGTAATTCCTGACTTCGACAAGAATCTTATAGCTTCTGAACATTGAATGCAGTGCATGGATAACTGACTTTTTTCCGTATTGGGATTTGAAAGGTGAAGTGTACTGACATAGGTATAATGTCAAGCTTGTGCAATGGTTTTTTTTTTTTTTATATTTTAAAATTATTCAAACTGTTATAAATCAAGTAAGCACTAAATATTTTCAGTATCTTCCTTTTTCTGCAGTTAAAAAGTATATCTTGTCAAGTAAATTAATCAGTTTGTTTTCCCAGGCTTCTGTCTTAACATGAAAATGAACAGGGTTGCTATCTTTTCTGGAGAGATTTTTGCCAGTAAGGAAAAGGAACCTCAGAATTTTGTGTGGATTAAAGGAAATGGCCTCTCAGACTTTTCCTTATACCTCAGCCTCCATTACATACAAAACACTAAAGAAGATCATATTTGAATATTGTGTTATGAGAGGAAAAAGCATTTCTTCACCTTCCCCTGCTACCGTTAACTGTGCTGGGGGGAAGAGGCAGTTGTCCCTTGTACATCTGCCCTTCTGAGTATGAAGCTCTCTTAAGCGGTGGAGCAGCCTTATTGCCCTTCATTTGGAAAATACTTTGAATTACATTTTCGGTACATCACAGTGCTGGCCATCTCCAACATTTCAGACTCAGGGCAGAATTCTCTGAAAGCTGCATGTGTAAGATTTCCAGTGCTTTTCTTTATGTATTTATTTATTTGCACTTTCTTCCCACTCTTCTCAAAGCCTGTCCCAAGTTATTCAGGAGTAGGCATCGAGCTGAAAGTTCGCAATCCTGGTAAAAGCCGTTGGATTTTCATCAAGCTGATGTATTGGGTCCTCAAGTGCTGAATCTTTGTATGTTTGCCTTGATCAGTAAGCAGTTCCTCTGGCTCCATTCCCAGGCATAAGCTTTGTTTTTCTGATCCCTCTATGAAAATGAAACTCTAGAGCTGACTTCTCAGGCCTTTGGGGAGCATGCCGACTTGCTTTCCCCAGCTCACTGTAGTTAATGTTGTTTATGTAGATTCTCTTCAGTGCTTCCATCCATAAGGACGTTCTGGATTTATAGTTTAAGAACAGGTTCACGACCTAAAAAGAATACTCAAACATAATTACTTTCCCAGCTTTACCTTTACAGACAGCTATAACAGACTTTACACCCAAATCATTGGCTGGAGTTGTACCGCTAAATAAATGCATTCTTCTCTTTTCTGAGCCCAAGTGACATAAGATGGTACACATCCACAGAACATAGCATTTGACTCTAAGTCAGCGCCCCATGGCCCTAAGATATAAGTATTTTTGTGAGTTGTTTTTTCGGTCTGAAGTACCTACAATAATGTAAGGACAACGTTTCAGCTTAGCAGAGTGTTGAAACAAAAGGGAGGGCATGCAGTGATGTGCTAAGATACCGGGATACATTAGAAGACACTATAGAGCAAAGAGAAACACAGCTGGTGCACACTTGTCCACTATGCCTCGCGAGAACTGGTATCTCATTCATTGGCCCATACTGGTGTACGCGTTTCTGTGAATCATAACCAGGCGTTGTCCTGCAGAGAGCTAGTTTGCTTTGACCACGCTCATGCTTCGTGGATGTATTACTAATTAAGCTATAGGGGTGATCAGCCCCACAGCATTCAGCTTGTTCCTGTTTTAAATGTAACCACTGAGCCTGTCGCCTGCCTCGGTGCTGCAGCATCTTTTGATGGCAGCTGGCTCTTCAGGTATCTTATGTTGAAACGAGAGCACAAAGAGAGAAGGCAAGGTGCTAGACGCTGCCCTTGCTATGGGAGCAGACACAGACAGGGTATGTCCCTAGAACCAACAACTGAAAAACACATCCAAGCCCAGAAGTGCAGACACTGTCACAGTTAATCAGCATGAACGTGTGTAGACTTCTTCCTTGCCCAAAGCTTCCTGTCTTACTCTGTCAGTCCCTTGGGTTTATGTCCTATCATGCACATTTGTTTCCTTGCTTTGCTTTTGTGCATTTTCTAGTGCCATTTCCTTTTCCTGTGGAGAAACCAGGGGAACAGCATCTCCTAGATTAAGCTGACTCATTACTCTAAGGTGTTTCTACTGAACAATGTTGCATTATTCTTTGTCTGACAGATAAATGACACACAGATAAAAAAACACAAAGACTGACAGTCCTCTGAGATCTTCTCTGCTGTAGCATTATCTATAACATCAGCAAGTCTTTATAAGCTGCGAATAGGTGGGTTATGCAAAGCGTTCAAGTTCCAGAAATCATTAAAATTATTTCTCCACAGGTTGTTCTGCATGCTTAGTACAAATACGAATGCCACAAGGTGCTACAGAAATCTTGGCAGGATGGGCCCCTTCTTCCTTTTTCTCTAAGAAAATACAAAGTTAAAATACTGAAACTTTGCACTTTTAAATCCATCCCTGTTCTTGTGTTTCAATTTCTTTCATGTTTGTTGAAATCATTGTTTTGTTTACTCAGGACAACACGCAAGCAGTGCTCAGTGTCCCTCCCCATCTCTGACACCAGCAGCTCATACACCACCGGTATGTGACTCCTCTCAGGGGCTCAGCGACACATCCTTGTGGGTGACTCCTTCTTGGCATCACATCGCTCATTTTGGATGAATTGTCATCATTGCTTAACTGCAGGTGGATACTTCTTTAAAAAAAGAAACCTTTCAGAAGGGCTCATTTACTAAATTGTTGAACATTTTGAACCTATCAATTTCTCCAAAATTTCATTCCACCAAAGTCAGTTTAAACATAATTTCTGACTGTACAACTGCTGAGCAGGGCATTACACAGGAACAACATTTTGTCTTTTCTCATCACAAGGTGTGCTGTTGTACTACACTGCCTCTCCAGACCAGAATTTATCTTCATTGCTTTGGGAATTTTTTCATGTGAATAATATTTTATTATTTAAAAAATGTTATTTTAGAACACTTATTAATGACTAGCAAAAACATGTTTTCTGGAGTGGCGTAGTTTTCTTTCTTTATCAGATATAGAGGAATATTTTCCCCAGAAATTATTATCCATAAAACGCTCTTTTCTCTACTGTGAAAAAAAAAGAGCAGCAACAACAGCAGCAGTAGCATGAAGTCTTGAAAGCAGTTAGTATAGGATATTTACCAAATTGTATTTTTGGTTGTGGAGTCCCCTTTTTCTTAATATCTTAGTGGCAAGGAAAGAGAAAAAAGATATTAAGGTGAGTAATTCTAAGAATTCTTTATTTTTTCTTGATTGACTCGCACTTCCATGCTAATTTTTTTTATTAAATTTCTAGTTATTAAACTAGAAATTATGTTTGACCAGCTATATGTTCAGCCAGAACAGTAGCCAACATGTGACATACTTGCCTGAAAAAAAACAACATTCAGAGATGCATCTGTTTATTTACATTAATTTATAAAGTTGTTATACATTAAGTTATCTGGATAAAGAAAGAACCTGGGAGTAGTAACTCTATTCTATCCTAATGAAAAGTAGCAATTTTAAGAAGTAAACTCTTGCTATTACGGGTACTACTGGTAAATTCATTGCCCAATACTTATATCCTGTAGTCAGCAAATCCTTGTTAAAATATTTAATGTGTCTGAGAGGCCAGATAAAGTGAGGCAGCAACAGTCTGAGCAATTAAGTGAGTGAATCTTATTAAAGTTTTCTCTGACTGGAAATTAAATGCCAAGTGTGTGAATGGAAATGTATGATGAAGAGATGTCAGAAGCAAAACTGTATAAACAATTTGGCTATGCCTACACTTGTCATTCCTAATACATTTCTCAGCGTAGCTTTAACAGTACTACAAGTGTTTGAGAAAATGTTCAAATGAAACAAAAAATCCAGACACACCTGCAGAAAGTTAGTGAAGACAGCAGTGAAGAGACGCAAGTGTCTGAGAACTTGAAAGACTTTTATGCCTAATGGTTTCATGAGAAGCAATTAAGATTTTTTTTTTTAATTTGGAGCATCTGTATATGGAAAAAAATATTTCTGAGCTTGCAGTTTCCTGTTTTTCAAGGGGGGGGGGAAGAAGACAGATGTTAAAGCCATTTGCGCAAGAAGATAGCAACTTCCAAAGTTTAAGAATTTTTGGAGTACAAACAGATTTCCTGAAGTTTAGACTTCTAATTCATGTATGCTGGACTACATTCTTAGCTGCTGTATTTCAGTTAGACAATGATCTTGGCCTGTAAAGGTCATAGAATCCAATTTACTGAAAGACATAAGTGCAAATAATTACCAAAAGAAGCCAGTGTTGGCTGCCAGGCATCCCTCGGGCAATGCTGAAGCTCCTGATTCCAAACAGAACATGTTGCAACACCTATTGGACAGCGGGTGCTTCAGCATCCAGGTGAGATAGGCACCGTGAACTTCTCCAGTTCATACTTTAACATCTCTTTTTTGCAAGTGCAGGAGAGGGAAGAACAGTGACTTTTCCTCTGTGTGAATTCCTTCCTCTTCTGTCAGCAAAGCTGTGGGTGATACCCTTGCATAGTAAATGCATTCAACTGTCGTTAACATTTCAGTCATTGCCAAGACCAGAGGCAGTTGTGTAGCCATTTCTCCACCAACTGGAGGAAACTACAGCACTGCATCTTTGGTTCTCTCCTCTGTTAATTCAATGGCATATTATCTGCTTCTTAATAAGGGCATTTTTTGTGAGGTAGGTTAATTGCCATAACAATGTTATAACAGATTATAAACAGGATTTTTACGTGTGAACTCTGTCTTTATTCTGTTTTCTATATCATTAATCTACTATTATCTTTTACACAGAAAAATGCACTGCATAGGTCTAAAATTCTTCCTGATGCTTTCAAATAGTCTTCAGATGCTTCCATGCTGTTTCTTCAAATTTACCGCATAATTGTTTATTCTCTTTGCTCATATTTTCCCGATTGCAAACCATTTATTATGAGCATTTTTTTCTTTCGATTTTCCAATCTCAACCACATCGGGTAAGTGGAACTGGTGACGTGGCTTGACTTCTGTTCCATGACTGGATAAGTAGATACCAAACCTGGAGAAGAACTGGAAGCTTCAGAAGGAAGAGCCACCGTACAAGGATACGTTGACAAGCTGGAAGATCTGCAAATCATGTAAATGCATGGTGTCTAACAAAGAGAAATGCAAAGTCCTGCACCTGGGTTGGAGTAATCCCAAGCAGCAGTACCAGCTGCGGGATCAATATCTGGGATGTAGATCTGCTGGAAAAAAACCTGTTGGGCTGGTGGAGAGCTGAACAGGAGTCAGCTGTGTGCCCTTGCAGCAATGAAGGCAAACCGTGTGTTCAGCTGCGTGTATCAGTAAGAACATATCCAGCAAATGAAGAGGTGCGATTATTTAGGCCACACATGAAATAGAGCATCCAGTTTTGGTCCACCCTCTATGGAGTGACAGAAAAATTGGAGAGGGTATGACAGAGGGCCACCTGGAGAAGTAGACATATGAGGAAAGTTTGAAAAAATTGGGACCATTCAGCCTAGAGAACAGAAAGCTCAGGGGAGATCTAATCACAGACTTCCAATACCTGAAAAGTAGCTACAGAGAAGGAGGGAGCTACTTCCTTCACAAGGATGCACTGGACAAGAGGCTCTGGGCACAGGGAGAAATTCTGTCTAGGTACATGAAATGATTCTTCACAGTGAGAACAATTAAACATTTGAATAAGATACTCAGAGAACTGGTGGGATCTTCACTGGGAATATATATACTTGGCTTGCCAGGGCCACAGATAGCTTGATCTAAGACCCTGCTTTCAACAAACAACCAGACCAGGCGGTCTCTGGAGTTCCCTGCTGTCCTGGGCTATTCTGTGTTTCTGGGGCTCAAAGTAAATCTCTGGTGTAGAAGAGGAGGTTTGAAGAATCCTCTAAGGCCTTTAATCTGTCAGGGGAGATATCAGATAATCAGGATTAATGATTTTTTAAAATGCTTAGAAACTTTTCCAGTCTGAATCACATAGGCCTTGCCTGAGGCACCAGTCCTGGAAAAAAATGATGCTGTTTATTGGCAGCACAGTTTGAATGTAATTTTCTCTTGTCACATTGAGATAAAATAATTGCTTACACATTCCCTGGTTACAAAAGGTTCAGTAACGTTCTTGCCTGGCTCATTTGTTTGATTCTATGCTAATTCTTTGGCAATGACAACAGGACCATATCCCCAATTTGTACAGTATGTAAAGCATTTTTCCATCCAAAACAAAATATATCAAGGGTGTTTCATTAGTTGGATTATAATTTTCTGTCTTTATCCCAATCATTGATCCAGAGTAATTGCATGGGAGTTTGAGGCCCCAGTTATTCTGGATGTGGCTGGTTGCTTGCTCAATTTAATCAACTCTGTGTAAATCTAAACCTAGCAGTTTAAAATCTGTGTAATTTAAAGCTAGTGTTTTCAGAGGGGCAATGTAAGTTATTTTGGGAGAAATAAAAATAAAAAAAGATTTGATTTGGAAGATCATATCAAAATCTCTTTCATTTTGCAAGGCTCTTTTCCTATCCATTTGTATTTCACATTGTAAATATTTTGGAAAAGAGCCTTGGTTTTCCATGACAAGATTTTCTTTTTAGTTGGGTTTTTTTTTTTCCTTTTACTATCCATTCTACTTCTCACCTTTTATTCCAAGTGAAAAAAGGAGAAAAAAAACCACAACAAAAAAAGCCAAAACCCCATAAGCATTGAAAGTGTGGAAATTCATCTTTTTTTCTTCACTTTAATGTTTAAGGAAATAACTTTAAAAGAAGTGCAATAAGAAAAAAAAAGTCCTTCCCTTGGGAAGGAAGACCCCCTGGCAGCTACAGACTGGGGGCTGAGGAGCTGGGGAGCAGTTCTGTGGAAAAAGGTCTGGGGTCTTGGCTGACACCAAGCGGAACATGAGCCAGCAATGTGCCCTGGCAGCAAGGGCACCCAGCAGCAACCTGGGCTGTGTTAGCAACAGCACGGCCTGCAGATCAAGGGAAGGGACCGTCCCTCTTTAGACCTCACCTGGGGTGCTGCCTGCAGTTGGGTCTCCCAGTAGAAAAGAGACTTGGACAAACCAGGGCAAGTCCAGTGTACTCCCAGGATGGTCAGGGTAGGAGCAGTGGCCCTATGAGAAGGACCCTGGAGAGCTGGGCTTGCTGAGGGGCCCCTATAGCCACCTACCTGCCCCTACCCACGGGGAGGCTGCTGTCCCACAGGGACCCCAGCTTTTCTCAGGAGGATGAGGGACAGTGGGCAGAAAGCTGTTCCAAGTGGTCAAGAAGTTAAGCAGGTAGTCCAGGAAGGTTGTGCAGTCTCCATCCTTGGAGGTCTTTCAAGAAAAAGCCCTGAGCAACTTGGTCTGATCTCATACCTAATGATGCTTTGAACACGAGCCTGGACTACAGACCTCCTGATGTCTCTTCCCATCTGAATTATTCTGTAATTTTATGATATACAAAAAAAGGCGACCACATTAAAAGTGAAAATAGAGAAAGAGAAGTGAGTTTAAGACATATTTATATGCACATATGCACTCACCCCACAAAGGAAATAGCAATTCATTTCTGCTTTAAGCTTTAAAAAAAATGAAATAAAGCTTTATATTCTAACAAAAATGGAGAAAAATTTCCCATCACAATATTGTGTTTTAAACTAAAACAACTCCTGGGGAAAAAAAATGTTTCTGTTCACTTCTAGTTTCTGAGTGCTTACTAAAACCACTGAAAATCTTATTAGACTCTTGTCTTGCAGTTAGACGAATCATACACAGTGAGATGATCATGAATAATTTGAGACAGGATCAGACCCTTATGATTTGGCACCTCTGTGTGTTCTGGCTCTGGACCAGATTCTCCGTTTCCTAAAACAGTAAGTGGCTTCTTTGAGTGTTTATACTGCAACACATGCATTTACACCAGATGAAATCCTGTACTTCTGAATCTTTTTGCAAGCAGTTGTATTTGTAAATCACAGAATCACAGAATGGTAGGGGTTGGAAGGG
>RSEF01000001.1:141714066-141729081 GCA_003993805.1 Himantopus leucocephalus
TACTGAACAAAATTGGTCCTGTTTTACCTCAAACTAGGACAGTTATGTCTAAAAATAGTACTTTGGACTTCTATTCATTGGCTCCAGCTTCATATTTAGAGTATAAACTATGAGTTGAGGAAGGGAAGTAACAAATCAGTAATTTTCATTTCAAAAGAAACCATTTCTTCAAAGTATATAACCCACCCCCATTTTTTTCACTCACTGAAAGTTTAAAAATAAATTTAAATACATATATCACTAAAAAGGAATATATTTAAAAGCATGTTTCAACTTTAACTCACAAAGTGAATGAACCTGAATATTTGAAACAAGAAATAAATTGGGATGTACAGGACGAAACATGGTTATGGGAATGTACATGCAGTTACAATTTCCATTGTGGGATTACTTTGTTTAGAGGTAGGATAATGTACATTAGGAAAAAACTGTTTCATTTAAATGATGCTATGAGAAGAAACATAATTTATATTTTGCAATTTGGCTATCATTTTAAATGAAAACTTAGTGCTATTTCTACAGTATGATTATCTACAATAGGGAGGGAGGGAGGGAGGGAGGCAGGCTGACAGACATGCTGGAACAAGCAGAAACTTTTTTTTTTTTCCTATGTTTTCAGCGTTGTCTGTCCAAAGATAGAAGAATATTTTCATCTCATTGACAAATATGGAGGAAAGTAAACTAGAAAATAATATCCAAAGCAAATACTCCACTTTCTTTTCATTAATTAATGTGATATTCACAAAACTAACATTATATAAGTCGATCATCTATTTTTCTCTTAACCAGGCAAACTGTACTTGTAGTCCTATGTTAATGTTTAAGTACTATATAAAGATATTCACCACGTCACTTGATTGATTTTGCAGCCCCCCTTGTTTCTTTCTGTTGCTGCTGGAAATCAAGACCCAATGTCAATCCCAACCTCACTGAAGTTAAAGGAAGTCTTTTCATTCTGCTGACAGACACTTTTATACCTTTTCCATATAAAGAATAACAAGGTCAAATATTTTATATCCAGCTGTGGATTCTGATTTCATCGTAGCTCATAGTATATAAATCTGACCTGTTAAAAACTCCCTGAAGATGTAATCAGTGTCTTCTTGAAAAGTGTCGCAACATATTTCATCTCATCACTGTCTTTTTGAAGAACAAGAATAGTCCTTATATAAAGCCTGTGAAGTGCTTGTGTGTGCTTCTGATATAGGACAACTTCTAAATCAAAAGCTGTAAATGCAAACGATGTTTTGTCTTACACTTTCTTAAAAATAATTAACCAAGAATGAAGCTGAAAAATGGATTATATATCTTCAAAGGAAAAGTGAAATAATTATAAATAATAATCACAAACCAGAAACAAGTCTTTAAATATCATATTTTTAGTTTTGAGTCACTATGCATTTTAGCATTTTCTATTATTGTCCACATGCCTTTCAGCTATGATTTATATACATTACTTTCACATATTTTATTTCCTTTTCTCTTTTCCTTCAAGTGTTTCACAGGGGCCAGTCAGCTCCCTTCTGCCACCTACCCCTACCTTCCAAACCTCACCAAATATTTTGTTTTTGTTGCTTAGACATACATGTTTAGCACTGTTAGTTTCTCAGACTGGGGTACTTCTAGACTTCCTACGGTCTCTTTATCTATCATCATCATATTTCCCAGGACTTAATCTGTTTAGAAGTATTTGGAACCTGCTTATTCATTCTTCTGCTCCTGAGTTGTATGGTCTAGAAAACAACTCTCCTCAGACTTTGTCCAAAAGCTTCTCAGCTTTCTAAATGAATAAAAAGTGGTGAATGAAGAAGAAAAAATATACCCAGTGTTAAATTAATAAAAGGTAGTGAATGAAAAAGAGAAAATATACCCCCTGGCCGTAGGTCAACTGGCAGAAACCTCAACAATTTACACAATATATTCGACAACAGAAGTAAGAAAAAAAAATGAAGAAAGGTGTACAGTGAAACAGAACCTTGTGATGAGTTTAAGCAAAAAAAAGAAGCAGGTGAAAAAGAAACTGAATTTTTCTGATAAAAGTAATAATATCAAGGAAAGGAGATAGAATATCATCAAAGTCAAAGCAATGTCAAAAATCATTGAACAACATTTAACAAAATATCACCAGCAGAAAAATGCAAAGATTCAAGCAGAGCTGCTCTCCCCATGAAGCCATAATATCAAACAGGGCATGAGGACAGCAAAGGAAAGACATCAATAGTATGGAGCACTTCTTAGATCTGATACGCAACCAGCCCACTGGAAGGTTAGCACAGTGTTAAAGGAAATGCCAAATAAAAAGTGAGTATATTAGCTCTGCCAGTCATAGAGCAACATTGTAAACTTTGCATAAGGGTAAAAACATCAAAAATGGAAGGAACTAGATATGGAACAAAGGGGGGAAGGAGAGAAGAAGCAAAAGAAAGAAGAGGAAAAGAGACATGGAAAGAGGGAAAGGGAAAGGGAAAGGGAAAGGGAAAGGGAAAGGGAAAGGGAAAGGGAAAGGGAAAGGGAAAGGGAAGGAGGAGAAAGACAATGTAGGAAAAGGAGGGAGGAAGGAAGGGAGGATCTTTTAATGCAAAAATTAATGATAATGTGTTTAATTTGGTAACTTTAGAATTATTTTACATGGGAATAGAATGAATATTTTGAATAACAAGGATATTTATCCCAGGAGCTAGGCAAATTATTTCTAAACATGACAGTGTTTTTTGCTTAAGGATCTCATTTATATCTTACCCTTTCTTTTCTCCTGGTTGACTTTGCTGGTTGACTCAGGAGAAAGGACGTATCTGGATGTTGACACATGACAGAAACTGATTTTGTGGTGTTTTCAGTGATATGTCATGGTAAAATCTCATTATTCCATTATTCTGTGTAATGATTGGCAAAAAACTCAATTTAAGTTCTGTTGGGGAGACAAAGAGAGAAAGAAACAAGAAGATAATGAAGAACCAAAACAAGTTTGGGTGGAGAAGCAGAAAAGGAGGAGAAACAAGAGAATAAATAAAAACAGAAGTGAGAAAATGGGGAAAATTGAAGTGGTCTAAATGGTCTCAAACAGATTTTTAACCAAACAGAAGACATTTTTACATGTTGGGATATGTTTTATAACTTTGCAGTAGGGACACCAAAATGTCAAAAGAAGGTGTAATGTGCAATATCAGATTTTCCAAAGCCAGTCCAGGAATCTTGCTGATTGTCTGCATTTGCCAGCAGCAATGTTTCCATGAAGGCAGCAGACACATTCCATCTGGACTTGTAGCGTGATCATTTCATTCTTTGAGGACCATTAATTGAATTCAGGTCATTTCTAGTTAATGGAAAAATGCATCATAGGTCATGGTACCAGTAAGATGACTTGCCTTGAGATTCCTATATCATGCTATTGACAATAGGGAGAGTAAAGACTAACCTCCTAACCAGCACCTCCTATAAATACTGTGTTTCTGGGGAAATAATCTAGCCATCTAACTCCACAAATTTTAGATTAGCATACTTCTGTACAACCATTAATGTAATGCCAATGTTTGTCTGTCACCATCTAGACTATTGCGAACAAGAAAAAATAGTAGGAAAGGAAAAAATGCAGATACAAAATTTTTAAAGTTCTTCAGAGCAGAAAACAAATAAAACAGAAATGTAGCAAAAAGCTAAATGATGTGAGAAAAACAGAGAGAACTAGACAGAGTGACATTAAAAAAAAAGAGAACAATAGACAAAGCAGTAAGAGGTGAAAGTGTTGCCTTTAAGCATGATTAACTGTAAGATAGGATGTCAATAATTCATATAAAGAAATAGCTACTTAGAAATGCAAACGTTGCCTCAGCTTGGGATGGAGATATAGTCAGTACACAGGTGTGACGAGGGTCTGAGATCTGTCAGTAATCAATCAGTATTTTATACTAAATTTAAGAAAAAAAAGGGCTTGAATAATTTACACTAAATTTCTCATTCTGCTTCTAAGAGGTGAACACAGTACCTGGAAACAGCTGAGCTGATGAACTCATGAGCATAAGGAAGAAGCAGAACAGAATTATGTCAATCTGACTCCTAAGGCTGCCCGGAACATGTATGCTTCCGACTATATTTGAAAACAAGATGATGAAAATACATTTCCATGTCTAGCCTGGATGGAGCAGAGCCTGAAGGTTATCAAGAGAGATGCTGACAGCGTGCCCTGTGTGTATGAGGATGTATTACCAATGATGAATCCAGACCCTCTCTAAACCCTCAAAGTAGGACTAATTTCCTCACTTAACCTTTCCCTTTTCATCAGGTAAGGCAGTATCATGTTCAGAGAGAAGCAGAGTGATTTCCTTTTTAGAAAGGTAATGGTATAACCACTTGTCATTCTCTGCTGAAGCTAAGAGAGCACTGGCAGGTTGGATGTGTGGTAAATCTAAGAATGTTACCTACAGTCTAAAAAAAGATAATCTCGTTTAACCCATAAGTTGAAAACATGTTGCTACTAAGACAGCTCCTTTTGTGTAATTGCCCCGAAAAAAAGATAAATCTTTCATGTCAAAGGTTACCAGAGCGTATATATCCCAGTCAGTGGAATATGAAGAGAGATATCCCCTTGCACTGACACTGGGGTTGTGATGAAAGGACATAAAGCCACAGCACCTAGTGATGAAGATTTGCAACAGTTGTATAGTGCAAAAATGTACCTCTGTGCAAGCACGCATAAAGTTTAAAACCACTTAAATTTCAATAACAAGAAAAAAATATGGTAATGATCAAGTATTTCAAGATATTAGGCTTATCTAGACAAGAAAGAAAGAAGTAAAACCATAAACCACCACTTTTGCTAAGCGGAAAAATCAAGGAGTAGATTTCATACTATTTTCTCAACCATAATTTTTACTTTTGCAAAGTTAGTTGTGCATTTAAATATCTTTCTGAATGAGAAAATCCCAATAAATTAAGTCCACATGTGTACTGGGCAATGCATATTGATATTTGTCCATCTTAGTTTGATTGTGAATATTAAAACTAGGAGAAAATTTACTGTATAATGTTTTTAATTTTTATGGTTATAAATATCTTTCAAACACATAAAGCTGTTGTAGAGAAACAAAGTGTGAACATTAGAAATATGACTATTCAACACTTGCCGTTGCGCTTTTCCTAATTAAAGAGTTATTTTTAAAGATTTGATTTAGCTCATTATTTCTGTTGCAGTATTTTTGACGAAGCTTAATTGTTCTGAAGTGACAACTTGGAGGTGGAGTCTTAGAGCAAGTATTATGTTGACACAATAAATACATTTAATATTATATTGCATATATTTCTAAGAAAACATTTCTCTACTTTTGTTCTGGTTTTGGAGTTATATTAGCAATTCCACAATGCATCTCTGAGCAGCAGTTTTGTGGGTGTCTTTGTTTTTTTCCCTTTAATTCTTTTTGTTATCATATGTAAAACAAATGAAGAACATGATGAAATCTGGTGCTGGGGTATTTGCACAATGCTCATCTGAGAACAGTGTCTCTTGTCCCCTCTTATCCCCATATTCTCCTCTTCACCAAGCTAAGCAGAATATAAATGCATTCCATTTTCCAAATATTAAAGTATGTGACAAAAGTCCTCAAAAATTAACCCTTTGAAAAAAAATGGATTTCACCAGCCTTTATAACTTTGTTGCATGAGAATATAACGACTATGCCTTAACTCTCCAAGTTGCTTTCAGAATTCATATGTAGTTGTTAGATTTTGTTTTGAATTCGCTAGCAGATTTCAAGCTAGCCATCTCTCTCAAACCACATAATCACAACAAGCAATTGATCTATTTCCTTTCGTGCTGAAATAGAATTTTTAATTTTATTGGGTATTTAAGTGTATCATGACATAAATCTGTTTCATCAGTACTCCAAAGAGTGTTAATGCTAGCCTACTAGATCAAATTTTAGTACCTATTGAGGTATGCCTGTTTCCTGACAGTTAACAATTAAAATAAATAAAACAGGTGAACAGCATGCTGCAGATGATTCATAAACATGTGAGTTATAGTTTCTGTTTTCTTTTTGTTTTTTAATGTCCTCAATAACTGCCTGCAAATCTTTCCCTTAGATCAGGATTGTCAGTCACTTTCAGAAGAGTTATATCAATTTACATATTTGGAGAAAGTCATACTGACATTTTGAAAGGAGCTCATTTTTTTCCAGCAAGGAAGGTATTTTGAAATTAGCCCTTTATAGGTCAATATTTATACCCTAAATGATTAGAAAGACAAGCTTCTTTTTCTAAGGTACAAGGCACAGAATATCTACAGAAAATAGCTAGATTATTATACATGTTATCAGAAAGCAGAGTATAGTCAGAAATTTATTCGATAGGAAAATTAAGGATTTGGTGACAGTTTGGATGAATTACAGTTGAAATTTTAAAAGGTTTTCAGGTTGTTGTTTATTAAAACTCATAGCAAAAAGTATTCTGAATCAGCTGAGATGGGATGTCTGTACTGGACACTAGTCATTCTGCTAGTATACTAGATGAAGTAAAATTTACTTTCTGACAATTTATGACTGACCAGAGAAACTATGAGTATATATTAGGAAGTAGGCCACATCAATTTTTTAAAGAATTTCTTGATTTTCCTGAGCTGTAACATCTTGTGAAGTAATATGTCCTAGATAGGTAAACAAAACCAAACTTCATTAACCTTCATTGTAAGAAACCTAGTGGTTGGTCTGACATTGCTGACATAATGTCTAATAGCTTAATCTGATCTAAAATTTCATTCTGTATACTTCTTTCATTGAGAAAGTTATTATCTGTCTTCTACATAGTTTTCATATCCCTGCAAATGCTTCCTCCTGCATTTCTTTCTTTCACTTCCTACCCAGTTCCCCCAAAATGCAGTTAGATAGTTTAAGTTTAAAAATGTAACGTGTTTATAATAGTCTGAAGACTTTCTTTCAAATCATCATACACAGCTATAATCACAGGCTGTGCAACTGTTATTCCAAGTTAAGTCCATTACTAATAACAGCTCTCAGGGCAGTACCAGTAGCTAGGACTGATGGTCATTATAATAAAAATGAAAATACACTTATCTAGGAAGGCCTTTGAATTTGTTCTCCTTTTAATCTTTGTATATTACTTATTTTCTTCACCACAACCCATGGAAATGTTTTCTTACAAGCTTAATTTCTAAGTTTTTGACCGATTCTATTGACACTTAGGCATGATGTAAAAACTTTAGTTCCTCTAAAAGCAGGGAATCACTTTCAGTGTCTCTGCAACATATATAGTTATTTGCCTTTTCTTCATACACATTCTAACACTTAACTGGAGGTTACAGAAATATGAAAGCTTAATATACACCAGCCCATCCATTATCAGAATTGAATCCATTCATAATAAAATCCCGCAGCACCACATTTGCTATCTAGCTGAACTAAAGCCTGGAAAAAACAAATTGCCTTGGCATCTGACTATTTTTTTTCAGTCAGATTCGTCCTCAGAGCACTACAGTTCATTTAGAGCTCAGACTGACTCTTAAATTCCTAGTATTTCCCCATTCTTTTGGAACAGGATCAAGATCACTGCTCAATTCTTATGGGTCTTCAACAGTCATTATATGCTAACTTCAGGCACTAACAACATGGAATGGTTTGGAAACCAAGACCTGAGAGGAACTGTATTTTACTGATGATCCCTTGAGTCATCAAATGCCTCAGAACGCCACTTTTATAAGATAATAAATCCACTGGAGAATTATCTAAAACCACCTAATTTTCATTAGGTTTTTTTATTAATTTTCTGTATGCAGCACTGATACTAACAGCACATTAAATATTAAAGAAAATATTCAAAGTATCCTATGGGACAACATATTTAACATAATATCTGAGGCTTATACTATTGGCTGTCAAGTTTAATATCAATAAATAATATTTAGGTTCAATTTTCAGTGCAGGATTCTCAAAACATACTGCAGCACATATAGATTTCCAACATGAGTTACTAGGAGTGATAAGTCCCCAGAAGCAAATAACATCAAAACGAAAAAGTTTTGTGTCAGTTCTCTGGTTTTTGTATGTCTCAGAATTGTCAAGAAATGTTATGTCCCATAGACTCATCTTCCTACGTACTGGGTATGTAGAATTCCCACTGAAGGCACTGGGACTTCTGCTAATGGGTACACACAAGATCAGTCCCATGATATCACTTCAACAGTACTCTAAAAGACTTGAGAAATACAGAACCAAACTTATCTGAACAGTCTTGGGAATTCCTATCTTCCTATGTTTCTGATTGCCTATTAGACAACGGTAGTCTTAATTTCCATTTAATTTTCATCCATGTAATTTTAAAGTGCCATTTCTTTTAATCTAAGATGTTTGCTGGCAACTGAGTTCTAATTGCTTAAAAACCAGGTTCCAGTGCAATTATTAAAGAAATCTTTGATTGCCTGAGGTAGATAGATATAATTTCCTAGACTGTAAAAATTAGTTATCATTGATCTGTTTGACATTCCATGCATATCTATATATATATGTGCATATATATATAAAATATATATATATAACTTTAAATCTTGTTTAATAGCTGACGGTTATTAGAATAATTTCTGATCATGATGATTCGTGATACACATTGATAGTTTTTCTCAGTGGAAACTGACACTGATTAATAGGTAAGCTGAGAACTTGCTATTATCAGTGTGTACATAGAAGCAGCAGATTCCTTTTTAAAGGTAAGATAAAGTTGTGGAATTCAAGGTCCTGAAACAGAAGCAAACTGGATGACTGAGTCTTGCTTCTTGCTTCTCTACAGTGTTTCTTTGGAAATGCCTTTAACTTTTGATGTTATTTATGGTATCATGTTGGCATAAAGTCTTCTAACACCAGACCATTATTCTGTGCCATATCTGAATTTTCTTATAATTGCCTTCAGAGGTGAAACTTTTCAGCATGTGTACCTCATTTATTTTTCTAGGGAAATATTAATTTATCACTATTTAATGCTATGGCCCATACTGACTTCTGCTGTTTATCTACTGAATGGGTAACACAAATAAAATGTTTTTACATTGCATGAACATGAACTTCGTCTGAAGTAATCTTTGTTTAACATAAGTCTATGTATATCCCATATTTTCACATTATCACCAAGTCCTAACGCTTCACAACCCCCCTGTTTTGGTTTATATTGTCACTCTTTGTATTTTTTGATCCCAGCAGGATACCTAGAATAGTTCAAATGTTCTCCAGGCTGAGACACTTCTGGGTGTCTCCAGAAGTAAAAGGGAAGAATTTTAATGCTTCAAGTGTGTTTTATGAATGTTAAATTCCTCTGTCTTTGGCCATCAAGTAAGGAGCATTTTTGAGAATTTAAGCTATTTTGAGAATTTAATTCTACCAATATCTTTGTGGGGATCTGGGTCTGAGTGAATTTGGTAAGGACACTGAAGGAAACCTAACACATCAGGAATTCTTAGCACTCTTAGACTTGTGTCCCAACCACAGAAGGACTCTGCTTTTCCTTAGTTTGGTTGAAGCAGTTGTTTTTATACACTCTGTTCTGAGTTTGCCAATTAAGGCTACTTGCAATGGTGAATTTGAAGGACCTATCCACTGGTCACTGTGATAAAACAATTTTCTATAAAACTCTCTGACAGTCATCAAAACACCAAAAAATTTTAGATGCTCTCAGTCTATTGTAGAATCAATGCGAATAGTTTCCAGTCTGTTAGGAAAGTGTCATTTCAGAGCTCTTGTCCTATTTAATGTTCATTTGGAACTTGCAAAGCCGTTCCAATTAGTTTTTGTCTAATGCTTTATGCTAGCTGTCTTTTGCAAGGTGTCTAATTTGTCTCCATTGTGTATACCATATGTAATGATCTGAAAAGATCTTCTGAAGAATTTCCGATACTGCTTGAATTGCACACACATAGATGCTTTTTGAATATTTCAGCTACTGTGTTTCCTAGCTCATTTATCGCTCTCTATATTAAAAAAGAAAAGCCTTAAGAGATTTTTAGACTCAAAGATCCCATATTTCTAAGTTTGATTTCATGCAGATTTTTAAATTGTCTTCTACACCTAGATTATGTTGTGCAGTCTTACTTGGCATATGCTATAATGAAATTTCAGTCTTACTATAACCTGGTTGTGGTGGGTGTTTTTTCAGGTTTATCAGGGCTATTTATCTGTGCTGACTTCATTTGTTCTGACATGATGTTGTCGAGGCCTTTTTGGTGTTTCTAACAGTTCATCTTTCTTAGGCTGTCACACCCTGACATAAAATGTCAGGCTTACCAACCCTTCTGGTGCTGTTGCAATCTTTCTTGTCTTGAGCCAGTCTATTTGAGTGATTCATGTCAAGATTCTTACTAGTTTTTTTATTGTAGAGTATTAATTTATTTTTCAATGAGAAACAGTGCAAAGCTGAGCTGTAAATGTTATTTATGTAGATTCACTAACCACTAATGTAACCACTGAAAAATACAAAAAACTCTGTTTGAAATAACACATTTACAGATTTTGCCTCATATTTATTCTGGGTTCAGGTCCAATTGTTTTGTCTTTTTTGGGGGGAACAAAAAAACCCTAAAGCTATGTGAGACAAATTCCTAACTGAGATAAGCTGACCTATTTCCATGTACCCAGGCTACATATGTGAAAACAAAGTGTTCGCAGTAGCCCAAAGATGGGCCCCAATTTTTTTAGAAATTAAAATGGAAAATTTCATTGACAATCTCAGTTATACATATTGAGCAATGAAATAATATTTAACAATACATTTGCTTCTATTAAGCTGTCAATCATAAAGATAGTGTCAACCTGCACTAGCATTGTCATCAACATAAGCTCTATTACTTTTCTCTGTATTATTTATTTCTTTTCTGTTCCATTTCCTCTTTCATTTTCTACTGGTATTTTTTACTTTGTAGTAAGTGAAGCATGAACACTCATTTCCACTTGCAAAACAGACCACTTACCTAATTGGAATATAAAGAGGTTTAGCACATATACCACTATGTTTTTCATGTAACAGACATAAAATATAGTGTGATCAAGAGAAAAGATGTGGGCTACCCACTTAACTTTGTCTTAAGCATTTTTTATGGAAAAATATATATATTACGAAAAAGATGCAATGAATATCGCAACATGGGCCTATTCTCATTATTATACTGATGCAGAATAGCCATAAAGTTGTTGTACCTAACCCTTTGAGAATGGTTTTGACTGATGAAATTTCTAATGGCAGGCAATCAACATATCATGTTCTAGTTCTGAATCATTGCTGGGAGAAAAGTGGCATGATAAGGCTTCTATTTTTGCTTTGTATACACAAATATATTCTTCCTTAGATAGTAATTTGGGATAGCTGTGAACAGGATGTTCTTGTGCACTTAGTAATTCTGAAAATATTTATCATTTTAAGTATTGCCATATCCATTTTCTATTTATTTTCCACATTGAAGCTGGTTAGCGCACAGTATGTATCCATAATTTTACGAAGGTCAACTCCAGTATAGTCCTGACAGGGTCATGATTGTCCCAACATGCTCTTGTTCCACAGGCCCTGCCTGCTGCTCTTGAAAGCTCAGGACAAAAGAGGCCTTTATTTTAGCTAGGCCTTTAACATGGCCTTCGCTAGTATGCAAACAGCCAACTCAGTGAAACACAGACTGATAACTCAACTGGGGTTCTGGGTTCTCTTGAAGGTACTCAAAACTCAACTGGATAAAGCCCTGAGCAACCTTTTCTAACCAGACATGCTCTCCGCAGGAGACTGGACTAGTTAGCCTCTGGAAGTCCCCTCCAATCTACATCATCCTGTGGTTCTCTTCGCTATGAAGAGTGTAAAATGTCTGGACCTAGCATGAAATCCAGAGCTGTAAAGTGTGTAGGTTCCCAGCTTGACATATGGAGGGAAGCAGATGCTGTGCAGAAAGCTGTGCGGTCTGAGCTTTTTAGGGTTAACTAATACCCCACCACAGAAATCAAACAATTGAATAAAGCAAAAGAGATGTCAATGTCCATGTTATAGATGGTGATGGTGACTTTCACTGGTGTTACATGCCTAAAAATTTATTTAAGAAAAAAACCCACTGGGCAGAGCTTATTCATAACAGCTCAGTCTTGTGATACTGTTTAGTACCTAGAGTAGAAACAGAAGATGGGTTCTAGGTCTTCTCTGCCCTGAAGGAATTTTAGAACAGTGTCTCTGATCTTCAGGAGAATGCTTTCACATGATTTCACCAGGCTCTAAATCTTGATGTAACACCTGGAGCTGAACCACTGTCACTGGAGATAGAGGAGTAGGTTGGATTTTCAGTTTGTCACAGAAAATGAAAGAGCAAAACAGATGGTTGAGATATCTGGATGTCTTGACTGCGAAGGCAATATATGAAGTACATTGAGTGTACATAGATGAAATGATCATAGACTTGCAGATTTTTGACCTATTTACCAAATAAATTTTTTTTCTTTTATTCCAGAAATCTGTACTACATCATACTGAAGTATATCACTGATAGGAACATGGAACTTTCTAGGAGAAGTTATCTGCTAGTTATAGATAATAAAATTGGTGCAGTAATGCCTAAAATAGCTAAAACAGACTGCAACATAGTAATGCCTATGTAGAGGCAAATATTAACTGGAAAATATAAATAGGGCTCTTAGCTAGAAGCTGCACTGAGTAGTTGAATCCAACAAAAGCTGAAGCTATACATTTTATAATTTTAAGGTCTGCTACTTGTTTGTTATGATCATTTACTTAATTTCTTTGGAACAAATTTGATTGAATTACCTGGGAATTAAGTCTATAATGACTAAAGTTGATTGATTAATTGGTTGATTTATTCTATTTATGCTTTTTTCTACTCATGTAAAATATTTATATTATTTTGTCCATCCAAGATTTTTTATACCTTATAGTCTGAAACATAAGCTGTCTGCAATGCTAGCCAGCTAACACTCAACATCTTCTAATCCCTCCTGGTTGGAGAAGTGATGCAACCCCATTCTATTCATGCAGACATAAAGGATTAGAGCCAGAGTCAGTGAAAGCTGTAGGGAATGGCTTCACTGTGCAGTCTCAGAAATAACCCACTATAGAGATATCTGAGCTAGCTTTAATTAGCTAGCTGTGGTACAAGCAGGTAGCCTGTAGACCTATGTGGTGTGGATATGTGCAAGTTAATTTATTCTGCTACTCAGTATCTTCTCATAAGATGTTTATAGGTAGATACACAAACATTTTAGGCACCTGAGTTCAAGAACTGTGGTCATAAAAATAGCCATTCTGAATTTTACATTATGTAGTTATTGATTACCATGCCCATGGGGTTACAAGAACAAAATAAGAATCTAACACAATCTTCTCTAGCTTCCCCCTATACCCATCCATAAGCGCCAAGAAAACTAAACTAGTGAGTAGATGAACTCTCTCTGGAACTATGTGAATCTTGAATTTCATTCTGTGTATTGACTATGTAGAGCTTTGCACGGAGCTTGCATGGGCAGGATAACCAAACAGAGGTTTTTAAAGGCTTTGTTAGCTTTCTGACCGTGAACTGAAAGTCCTTTCTTACACACCACTTTTTTACAGTTCTGTAATATCACCAAAATAGTGTCTTTATGTCATGGGACTATTTTCTATGCTCTTACTTAATGTTTCAAAGCGCTTTGTATATGAGTAAGTGGTAAATACACTTAGGCCTGCATAAGTAGCCACTTTCATTATGTAAACTCCTGTCTTAAGAGATTTCTAAGTATCTCCATAAATATAATACAATTTGCTCCTCAGAAGAAAACACTTTATGTCAGTCCCTGGAATGCTGCAGTTGAATGTTACTTGTTATCTTAATTGTCTGCTTGTATACCTAGATTTCACTTCTCAATTATTCAAAATGAGACAGATTATTTGAGCCAGAGATTTCTCCTTGTTCCCGGAAAGAAATGGACATCTGTGCACCAGAAGTGCTAAACAAATGGGCAGAGAAAAGACTACTTGTCAAAAAACACTAGGAGACATTCTACTGTAAGAACGGAAATATAATATATTCTAGTACATAAACTGTTTTATCTATAATAACATAGAAGTTTCCTAAGAAGTATTTGATGGTGTTGAACCTTTTATTTCATGAAAAACTTGGAAAAACTCCATTCTAGGCAAGAGTACCATTTAAAGAGAAAGTTGCAAGTCTATTCCTAGAAAATTAAAAATACTACCTTTTTCAGATGTAGTCTCATATGCACATAGCAAATTAGCAAATAAAAGCTGAAGAAATTTTAAATTTTACATGAAACAGAAGTTCTAAGAAACATCACACCTCCGATTTCAAACAAAATAGTGAAAAACCTGGTGTGATCATCCCAATGCAGAGTATATTAGTGTGAAAAATTTGCTATACTTACCTCTTCATTTTTTGGAGGGCTGTGAAGCAAACAAAAATGTCAAAGTTACCTGAATAAGGTATTTGGTCTATTTTTCACCTTCGCTATTCAGAATGGTCTTTTCAACTTTGTAAAATTCAGTAATATTACAAGACAGTTAGAAAAAAGTTAAGACAAGGAAACAAATTTAAAAAAGAATTTTTGTAAATAAAAGTATGTAGTTCTGTTAGGACTGCTGTATGTCTTGGCCAAGAAAATCATAGAATCATAAAATAATTTGTGTTGGAAGGGACCTTTAAAGGTCATCTAGTCCAACCCACCTTGCAATGAGCAGGGACAGCTTCAACTAGATCAGGCTGCTCAGAGCCCCATCCAACCTGACCTTGAATGTTTCACAGGATGAGGCATCTACCACCTTGCTGGGAAACTTGTGCCAGTGTTTCACCGCCCTCATTGTAAAACATTTCTTCTTCATATCTAGTCTAAATCTCCCCTCTGTTAGTTTAAAACCACTAGTCCTTGTCCCATTGCAACAGGCCCTGCTAAAAAGTTTGTTAAGTTTGTTCCAGTCTTTCCTGTAGGCCCCCTTTAATTACTGAGGGGCCTCTCTAAGGTCTTCCTGGAGCCTTCTCTTCTCCAGGCTGAATAA
>RSEF01000001.1:141739399-141769752 GCA_003993805.1 Himantopus leucocephalus
CCCAACATCCCCAGTGGCCAATTTGGCCTAAACCACGACAACTGGATATATGTATGTTTTCGTCTGCTCTTCTCTTTCTTTTTTCCCCTTGTCAGTAAGCGGTTTCTCTCTCACTTTAGTCTGGGATGCAGCTGGCAAGTGACGGAAAAAGATTTTGCTTTCCATCTCTTACCTCTCTAAATAGGTACATTTAGAGGACTAAACTGTCACCTTCAGACTGAGAATTCAATCTAATGTTACGATGCATTTATGTAGTGCTTAGTCCCAGGAGGCAGGATCTCAATAGACTCTCTAAAGTGCATCGTATAATGAATAAGAAATCAAGATGCTAATTGACAAGGGATTCTGATCTGCTAGAGAATCATGTTCCTGAATATCGATTTATTTTATCAGATGACTTCAGTTTCCCGTTTCTGCAAAACTGTTTCTTGTTTGGTTTTCCTTTGCTTATTTGTATTTCTCCTCAAAACTTAACACTGAAATATAACTCAAAACTTATGAAAATGTTTTATTTACTTCACTTTAGTTGTGGACTGCTGGGAGATTAGAGAAGATGACAAAATTTATCTCATTTTGTCTGAGTCATGTCTCAGAATCAAACTCCATTTCCCCTTGTTACCCCTTCCCTGAAGGACCTTACTTTCAGAGTTAGAAAGAGAAAAGAGAGAAAGACAATCAAAACTTCAACAGTTATTGTAAAACACAATGCTTGTCACTCTCTCGTCACCATCTGTAAAAATACAGCAACTGAGCAGTAAAAGAGATAGCATGCTGATTGGGCTGGTTTCACATTACTGCCAAGAATATTGTTGATATATCGGCTCCTTTAGGAAGTCTTTTTCTTTGCACAGATTTAACCGATAGGTATTATTTTATTTATATTTGATTCTACTGTTTTTCCTACTAGATTTCTNCCCTTGAGGGAAAAAAAAAAAGAAAAAAAAAAAAAAAGAAAAAAAAAGAAGCACAAACCCTACACCTAGGTATCATTCTCATCTTATAGTCAGGCATAACCACATTTTAACTTGTTTCCACACATCCTCTACACAAAATTCTTATATACATGTTATAAACCTGCTATCAAAGGTTCTTTCCTGACCACCAGCTTTCCTTTCCTCCTAAACCCCTCTCAAATCCATGCACCAACCCAACAGGAGTACAAAAAATAATGATGCAAAATAAAACTTATGACTGTAAAGCCCAATGCAAAGTTAGCACATATAGTTTTTAGGATTAAATGAAAATTGTGTTTTATTTTGTCAGCTGGAAGAATACAGAACCTTACAGATATATTTTATTATGTAATTAATTCATTTTAAAAAGGTAAGTACATTGAGTTGCTAGTTAGTGAGACAAGCAGGTGACTTAAAAAGATTTAAAAAGTATATAGAAATAGGTGAAATAATTCCCTTATGAAAGATCACAGTCAAAATGCCAAACAGTCCCTATGGGCCGGCAGAGATCTGATTCAGTCAAGTCTACAAAAAGATGGAACTGCAAGGTACAGTGAATCATTTAGATATATAATATAATTTTAAGTACTGTGTTACTTTGTGCCACTTAACAATGTGTGCTCCAGGAGACATTCCCTACTCTGTTGATGTTCCTGGCAATTCAAGTAAAAGACAACTTGTCAGTTGTCTGCATTTTTGGAGTCTGCAGTTAAATGAGCAATACATTTCCTAAAGAGAGCTATCTAACAGAAACATTAATGTAAATTAAACTAATATTATTTTTTTATAATAAAACAGTAATTCCAGAAAAATCAGAAACAAAAGCCCTTCCCATATGAAACTATAAAACACATATTTCGTTTCACAGTATCATCATGGGCAATATAATTTGGAATGGAATTGGACTAAACTTTCAACCAAAAACTAGACAAAGCTAAAATAGGTGTAGTTACATGGGAGTATGTGGTTGGATCTTTTCTTTTACTTCTAATAGATTATAAGTTTTTGCTGGACATTTCTCAGTGGATATAACCACAGTTGCCATCAAAAGAGAAAAATAATTAGAGTGGTACAGATCACCCGAGGCTAATTCTCTGAGCCCTCATTCAAAATGCACAGATAAGCAGTTTATTTCTGAGCATTGAGAAAAAATGGCTGGACCCAGGTACAAGAGTAAGGGAAGAATGAAGGAGAGGAGGAGGATGAGGGAAGATTTGAATGGAGTAATTTTTTCCTATTACCTAAGCTTATACAGTATGTGAAGAAGAGCCAAAAACTAAGCAAAAGTAATACATATATGTGTGTGCATGTGTATTCTTGCCTATGCACAAAATTTTTGTGTATGCACGTCCAAACATATGTACATTTTCATACACATATATTTATATATGTATGTATAAAACCAAAACAAAATAAAAAAACAGAGATTGGTGCAGAAGAAAATCATACCCTACTTGGGAGAAAAAAATAAGTTTTCCTACCTAAAAGCGAACAGAAAATTTGGGTGGGTAACCAAAACTGATGAAAATGTAAACAGCATGCTAAAATGTCCTGAATGAATTGTAGAAACTGAAGAGAAAGCCATTTTAGGGCTGAAGTATTTATCTGGGTTGTCTAGGTCAAGTGCGTTATCCTCATCTGACTGTACCATGAAGGATGTGTTTACAATCAAATAGTGATATATTTCCTGTTTTGCAGCCACCACTGAGATTACAGAGATTACAAAACTGACAGGCGTTGTCTTTTAAGGAACTTCCAATTACTAGCAGGTCCAACAAATGCATAATTACTGAAAAAACTAGAAGAGTAAATTACATGAGTGTCAGAATAAATCATTAATTTTCCAGCTATTTTTTCTGCTTTGACACAGTTTAATTTTTTTTTAGATGATGACATATCAAAATGTGAAGAAAAAACATAAAAGTTTTTTTTTATTTAAAAAGACACTCCTTAGATAGAAGAATGACAAGCTGTGCAATAAAATGCTATTCTAACAAAATATCAGACTGATTAAAAATACCAGAGGAACAGAACATTGTTTCATAAGGCCCTCTTTTCCATGTGGATCGTTAGTGTGGGAGAAAATCCTTGTAATTCTTTGCACTGCTCCCACACATACACCTACACATATCATCACTTGACTTTCAAACTAACAATAGAAGCGTTAGTAGAGCTATCACCATCTGCAGAATGAACTGTGCATTTTTAAGGCTGCAACAGTCTCAGACATTAGCAGCAGTAGTCACATCGATGGAAAGCAATACCCTCTTTCCACAGGAAGAACCATGCAGGGGTCAGCTAATAGATATGTTACCCTATTAAATCATGAATATAAGTTCCTCCATGTTAATGAATTAATAAGCTGGAAGCTCTTTTTCAGTTTCTGTGGTTTAATATGGAAAAAAGAGCATCCACCTAGTTACGATGGGAGCAACGAGATACACCAACACAGAGATCTCCATATTCACACAGGTGAATTCTTTTGCTTAGTATTTTAATAACCTTGGAGAAAACCTTACAATGATCAACCAGTGATTATTGCAAATCAAGCTGTATGGGGACTTGAATTTCAGTTCAGTAAAGGATCCCTGTACTTATTATCTTTTCTTTTATTCTAATTAGGAATTGTGACCAACCTACTGCGTGCTGCCCACAAAAATGAAGTCTGTGGTACTCATTCTTTTCCCTAAATGTCTGTGTCTTCTGGTTGTTTTGAAGAAAAACTTAGGGCTTCACATGTTTGAATTCTCTAACTCTGTAAAATTCTTGTTGCAGAGGGATGAAAGCTTTATGGTATAGATTGCAAGGCTACTGGTGTGGTAATATAGGTTGCTTATTTTCCTTGCTATATTGAAACCATCAAGAAATCCTCAGAGGAAATAAATATTGTCAAAATATTGGAGTCATGCAGGAAAGGAGTGCTCAGAAGTTTGCGCAGATGATTACATCAGAAAAAAATCAAGAAACAGAGTAACAGATAAAAATCAGGCTGCAGAATAACAGAGCTGGAACATAAACTCAGTTCCAGAATGCTAAAGGGCAGTGCACAGTAATGCAGGCAGATGATTTCTGGCCTAGAACAATGTATGCCTGTTTACCACTGGAACTGTAACACAAGGCGTACCCATATACTTAATTTTCAGACTAGCAGTGCAGGATGATGGATGTGCCTGTCAGGATTATTTGAATTTAACTGAATAAATAAAAAGATTTAAATCCTCTTGTTCCTAAGCATGCTTCTCTAAGCATCTTTGAGGATATGTTAGTTATATTTCCTTTCTCCTTTCGCCTTGCCTTGCCTTGCCTTGCCTTGCCTTGCCTTGCCTTGCCTTGCCTTCCCTTCCCTTCCCTTCCCTTCCCTTCCCTTCCCTTCCCTCTTATCTGTTTTTCTGTATCATCTGTAATCAAGGAATGAAAACACTTCACCATGTACTTAAGCACCTTTACTGAGAATAAAAATTCTGTAATATATGTGAAGAGCTTAGAGGCTACAATGTTTTGAGAGGTGTGTGTATAGAAACTTACACTGCCTTGAAAGGTCTTTCTTACATCTGGTATTGCTTTGAAAAATTGTGTTTCATTTGGCTGCTACAATGTGGTGTACTTGATAAAGTAGGCATACAAGTGATATCAAGGTTATCTTGAGTTCAGCAGTCTGCCATTCCTCTTTCTGTTGACCTCCCTCTTCACTGCAATACAATCTTTCCTCTAGATCCGTTTTTGCTTAGGTTTCCAAAAGAAGTCATCCAATTAATGATGAGTTGGGTGAGTAACAATGTAATACATACGTATATTTATGGTCTAGATTTTATAAAATTCAAATGTGAAATCTTTCAGAGTCTTAAAGCTAAATAGCTGTAACACACCAAAAGCCCCATATTTCTCTCTTTACTACTCATTCTCACCTCAATTTACACAAACATTTGTTATGAGTACTACCATGCAAATAATTTTCTTTCTTTTCAGATATAAGACTGGTATTATTCACCAAATAAAGGCATTTTGAAATAATAATTAAAAAAAATGCTTTCTGGGTTTCAAATTAACTGAATTCTGACAAAGTAAAAGATTTATTTTTCAAGGAATTGAAAATGTGTCATGTCCCCATCTCTTCTATGAAGAATGGAAAAAGATTTTAGTCAAAAATGAGAAAAATAATAGAAGGCTTATTAATGAAATAAAAACAGCTACATGCACTCTTATCTGAAATAATTGTGGGGTTTTTTTCTTCATTTTGCTATGTTGTTTTGATGATGCAATACCTCCCTGTTTTTGAGTTTATCTGAACTGAATAATTTCTCAGTTTGCTCAATGAACCAAAAAATTATGCTTCCTGGTCTTCTTTTAGTATCTCAGGAAAGTACTTGGGCTACTATAGAAAAAGAAAAGAACCCATTTCATTTGAAATATTTTGCCTATGTTGTAAAAATAGGCAGGTCAATTTTTCCTTATAATTTAGAAGATCTGGAGTTTTGACTAGTGGGAGTCTAGGGTTTCTGTGTTCCAGAACCTCAACTCAATACCAAAGGAAAGTGCTGTATTCATCCGTTCTTGTTATGTGTATGTGACGGAAAGTTAGGAAGGAGAGCAATAAATCTTATGTTGAACAAGCCTTTCCTCACAGAAAACCTGTTCTGAGGAGTTATACAGACAATTCAACTGGAGAGAGATGCCAGCATGCCAGGTTTGGGGAGATTCACATCAGAAGAGACTGTGATACTGTACCTTGTCATATATTATTCTTTCAAAACTCCAACAATGATTGTCCCAATAATATTTTCACTTATAAGTCTTGTTGACTTTCTCCTCTGGGTGTCTTGGAGCAACATTCCAGCAAGGGACCTTGGGCTCAAGCTATCCAGAACATGGCTTGCCACTGCCCTTACAAAGACAGACACTCCGGTTACCAGTCATTTATGAGTTGTCAGTGGTAAGTTCATTTCTGAGACGTCTAACTGCCATACTCATATGAGTAAGGTCTAGCTGTTGTTACTACAGACACAGCTTTAAGAAGATTTTTCTATTGATAACTTTTTAGAATAGGGCCCAACAAATACTCCTTTTGCTGCCATTCTCTGCCTCTCAGTCTCAGTGGCAGCAGTCTTTCCCTCTGCAGTTACCTTCATTTTTACTATGACATGGTTGACTTTTGCCAGCTGAATATTGTGCAATAAACCACCAGCTTCTGCTACCTGCAGTTGGAAGATGCAAAAGCAAAGCAAATGTGGCTGTTATGGACAGGAAGATGGATTTGTCATTAAGGTGAACCTTATAAGACCTAGATTCAATAACCAAATCGTGCAAATCTCTTGACTCCGAGTAAGTTACAGAGGCCTCAATTATATTGACTCATTCCCTGAAGGAGATCCTTGGGAGGCAAGGGTCTGGAGAGAACCTGATGACAGGGAGTTGTTGAGATGAACGTGTTTCTCATCAGTGTAGGACAGTTAGAACAGAGACAAATAAACTCAGAGTTCCTGGACGTGGCAAGAGATAGATGCACCCTGCTATGGCAATGTCAGCTCAATCACTCCTTGCATTGCTTTGTGTTCGAATGAATTCTGTGTTGGACAAGGACTATCAAAAATATTTCCCCAGTATCAGCTAGAGCTGTGTGAAAAAATAACAGAGGAATCCAACGCCTTATGCATTTATTTTAGAAGTATAATTGGATGGAAGTACAGTTTTTTGATGTAAGTTTGATACAGAAATTTATGGCTGTTTAAAACCAGCATGAGCTTTATATAAATATATATAAATCAACAGCAAAAAGTTATTGTTTACATTGGTTATGGAGCCACAATATTTCACAACATGTGAAACACAAATTATAACTTATTTGAATTATTTTCTGTTGATATTACAAAAATACTATGTAGTTTACCCAAGGCAACCCAAGAGCACATGCTTGATTTAATATTTACAGTCCTATTTTTATTGGTGGGAAAACATAACTAGAAAGTGCAACTCTTTTTTTAAAGACTGTATTTCTCATATGGTTTATAATTCAAAATGTTACACCATATTGGAGCACCTGATCCTCAAGCAGGATCAACTTTCATAATTTCCTAAATCTGCTCAACATGTCTAGAGATCAGAATTTACATAATTGAGGGGGTTTTGTTTTTATTTTTGCTTTCATATCCATGATCAACACAAAAGGCAATAAGAGCAATAAGAGTACTTTCAAAGTGCTTGTTAATCTCTGCAAGAGTTTGCTAGCAAAGGAGAAAGAGATGTCATTTAAACATGAGATACAGGTGGCATTCAAGAATAAAAATATTTCCAGTATACCCATGTCTTTAGAATTCAGGATTACTGTTGTAAGAAAATATTCATACAGGGTCCCAAACAACATTATCTCCAGCAGAAATATAAATAGTTTAAAATAAGTTTACAGAGAAGTTTTATGTTAATAATCTGTTGATCAAGAAGGAGACACACAATCTAGGAACTGGATTATGGCACAGAGAAATTTACGACACAACTTTAGCATTAATATTTAGAAGTTAAACTCTCCTTCACAGAAAGAAAAGTGGATACATTCAACCAAGTATAATCAATCTAGTCTGTACTATATCCGAGTCTCTTTCAGTGTTTTTTTTTACAATAAATATTTAAAAGAAGAGGTAATAACTTCAGTCAGGCACCAAAAGTGATCTTTCAGGCTGAAAGAACTATTGCCTGAAGATCCCTGTCATCAGGGAGAAGTGATGCAAAGCAATGTATCAAATCCCCCTATATCTGAAGCCATATGAGGATATGAATATGCAACAATATGAATTTCTAACATGTGCAACACACACACACAGAAACATGAATTAGTCAACAGCAAAAAACAGCATTCATTCTGTTTATTAAAAGTAGAAGAATTTAAGAAATTTATATTTCTTCTTATATCTATTATTTATTATTTTCTGGACTAGAAGAGAAATTCTTGCAGTAAGGTACTTACTGAAAAGATATCTCAAGGTGAATGCCTTTTCCTTTTAAATAATAACTAGACGGCCTTTCTACCATTTCTAGTCTGAAAATTAATTGAAAAAACCCAGCATATTTAGTCTATTAGCACTTACATTTATTTTTAATTAGAATGTTAAAATAATAATAAAAAATAATGTTACTCATAGTTTCAGGTAAATCTTACACTTTTTTCCTAATACTTCTAATACTGTTTCATAAGATTAAACTATTTGCAGGGCTACATATTCTACTGCCCCAAGAACATACTAGAAAAGAGCGGAAATATAGGTTAATGACTTTCATAAGGCAAAGAAGAAATGAAGCAAAATGGAATTAAACCACCTTTGTATGAACAATGGACTCTCTCAATGCACAACACAAAAGCAAAACAAACAAAAAACACCCCTAACAACAACAACAAAAAATTTTCACCAAACTTTTCACGTATATGTGATTAAGGAAGGTTGATTAATCGCAGCATTTTCAGAAGACGGTCAAAAGATAATACTTGTAAGGTTTGTTCGAGTGTTTAAATATAGATATCCACTTGTACACGTAATGAGAGTCCTTTTTTTGTTAACTTCTTCAGATAGACATGCATTACCACTAAAAGAAGCATATGTTGAATGAAGTTCTCAAAGCAAGATTTTCCCCTGAAAGGGAGTACTCCAACATTGCAGTCCTCCACTTATGTTGTATCACGACCTTGATTTGATGCAGACCTACAAAGATTAACGTGAATAAAGATTGTGGTGACAGAAAAACAATGAGGTTTTCAGATGATTAAAGAGGTCTGCATTATCTTGTATGAAATCTAAATTCATTAGATTTCTGCATAAATCCATTTATGGAATTCTTAGAAATAAAATCAGTAGATTATTTTGAGATCTAATTTTCAAAACCATTCAGAAAGTACATTTTAAGAAAACACTTGGTTATTCATATAACTTTTTATAAATACAGAAAAAAACTGTCTATAATAACTTTCAGAAATGATTGAAATGAAAGTTTTTCCTTCCCTCATATACACATCAAATGCAGAGGCAAATTAATGTAAATTACTTGTATGATCTCTGCTATTATTCCAGGATTGTGTATACAGAAGTATGAAATCTACATGAACACAATTAATTTTTTTCTAGACAGAAGGTGTCAAGCTTTAAAATAGAAATTTTATAACAGTCTGGTTTTCACTTATGTTGAAGGTTTTCTTTAAAGAAAGAAAGAAGCTTTCTTTTTACCTATTCCATGTCAGTGTCAAAAAATTCAGTGACAATTTTGTTTAATTTCAGACTTTCCAATATGTTTTTCATTCTCCACTAAGTATAATGAAAATATCTAGGTGAAGAAATGTCAATTTCCTTTAAAATCCTTACAGTTGTTTTTAGTCATTAAATTATTTTTAATAATTAATATTAACATACCTTTATGTGTAGGTCTTCTCTTTGCTAGAGTAAAGAGAAAGTGCCAAAGTAATAGATGCATTTGCATGATAAAAACATGCACTAGTACTTGCTCTGAAAGACTAAAAAAATTATTAGTATTAAAGCATTAAATAATTTCTTCTCTATTGAAGTAAGCATCTGGGGAGAACAAATATTAACTAAGCAGTTTATTGGTAAATATGTAAATTTATAGTCTTAAATTACTTGAGAAACAAATATCAGCTCAAACTATTTGTTAGATCATTGTCACTTGCCAAACCGAAGTTTAGACTGCTGAAACATAGATTGGAAGTTTACTGCAGTTAAAATAAAGAATTTATCTAAATGTAAATCAACTGTATGAATTCATTTGAATAAAGTATACTTATGGAAATGAACTACCTAGACTGTAAAGTTAAGTACTACCATGTATTAAAACATAAAAGGAAATTCATATTTCTTACTGGAAATAAAAGGTCATTGACTATGACAGATGAGAAATACTGTTCATGTGATCAGTGTGCACATATTCAAATACTTTTAGTTTGCTTAACAGCAAATGACACACTGAGAACTGTTTTAAATAATTTATTTTCTATTGAGTGTAATAAATCAGTGCATAATAATGTACTCTGGATCCATGTGATAAATGAAATTTTGTTTTTAAATGCTTCTGTAGGGTTTCATGGTATAAATGCCACTGAAACTGAAGCATCATCCTAGTCAGCATCACCACTAGACGTAGTCATGCAGAAAGTTTGTGGATCTTCAGGTAATCTGAAGAGGAAGGTTTTATCTGGGTACAGACTTCTTTCATCTCTGGCTTTCACCTCCAGATGTGGAAAGGTAAATTTAGGTATCATCAATGTAGGTATCTACGGGTGGGTACAATCTTTACACCTCTGTTATAATTAGCGAAGAGGTGTTCAGTTTATCTGAAGAGGCACTTGGCTGACTGGCTATTCAGGTATCCACCTGTAGGTAGGCCAATGTTTTTCTCTAGGATCAATTGACAACTATGATTAGATCTCCACTGGGAATAAGGAGAGGCTAGATATGCAGGAGCATGCATTGACACTTCTGTACAGAAACTGAAATTCAGGGTGCAGAATCTCAGTAGAACTGAGCAGTGATTGGGAAAGTAGAAGAAAATTCTTGAACTTCCCTCAACCCCAACTATACAGTGTTCATAAAAAACCCCCAACAAACAAACAAAAAAAAAACACCGACCAAATATGTAATGACTTTTTATGTCAATGAAATGCAATTGGTTCCAATGTCAGAGTAGATAATCTGGAAATAAATTCACCATCCCTCACTACTTTGTTCACTCCAAGTCATAATGTAGCCATGAGCTTGTTGCTTTCTAATCTTCAAATTATATATTCAAAAGGAGCAACTTTAAGCAAATCTATTGTTGTCTAAATCAGAATTCTGAACAAGTTAAACAAAATAATAGTCAGATGGTCTTCTCTCAGTTTGAAAAATGCAGCATCATAGCCTTAGAAGACTCTGACTTTAATATTGAGTAGTAGGTTTAAAAAGAAGAGCTGTAATGTCTGTAAGGATCTGGAGAAAAAAAATACTATTGAAGTAATTTGATATCACTGAATATAGTATGTCCATCATAACTGACTAGGAGCTTTATTCACAGATTAAATAACAATTAATGAACAAATCCTCATCTGGAAAGAGTGGCTGTGTTATTAGCTAAACAACATTTTTTTTTCAGTGGCTGCAAAATCGTTCAGATATAAATACATAAACCTTTTATGGAATTGAAGGAATAGACATCTGCTGTTTTCATACGATTTTCATAAAAATCTAGTGATAGGACGAGGGGTACTGGCTTCAAACTGGAAGAGGATAGTTTTAGAATAGATATTAGGAAAAAAAATTTGCTATGAGGGTGGTAAGACATTGGAACAAGTTACCCAGGAAAGTTGTGGATGCCCCATCTCTGGAAGTGTTCAAGGCCAGGCTGGATGGGGCTTAGAGCAACCTGGTCTAGTGCGAGGTGCCTCTGCCCATGGCAGGGGGGTTGGAATGACATAAAAAGGCCTAAACCATAGGCCTCGAACCAAAGTTGACTTCTGCATGAACCTAGAAGTTGACTTCTGAGTGAACCTCCTGACCAGCATCATATCAGCATGAAATACGACCATGGGAAAAAACACTGGAAACTGTAAAAGACAGAAATAGAAACCTTTAAACCTAAACCAGGAGACAGAAACTCCTCGGATGCGCTCGGGATCCTGGCCAGATCCTGGATGTGTCCGAGTGAGTCAAGCCAATCAGCCAGATGTTTCCATGCATTTTGACACAGATTTGTTTGTTAAACTGTATATAAACAGGACCCTCTCATAGAGAAGATGGAGACCTCACCTACGAGTGGACGCACTGCGTAGGATTTCCCAATTGCCAAGAGTGGTTCTCTGATCCTTCGCTGTGATGGGGCTCTCCAGCTGAAGCACGGATCTGGATAATGGTAAAGTATCAGGGCAATTGGTGATGTATGTTTATTAATCACTATAGCTAACTCCATGTAGTAATGATTAAGTGCGTTATCTTGCTTATTCTTTATGCTGCTTTTAACTAAAGTAAAATAAGCTTATCTTTTTAACTTGGTCTCTGTGTCCTTTCTGCTGGCCCCGTCGATTGGCAAAACATGGAACTAGATGATCTTTAAGGTCCCTTCCAACCTAAACCATTCTATGATTCTACGATTCTATGAAAAATTTTCCCTTGGATTTATTTTATTTTGGTTTTTTTGTTTTGTTTTGTTTTATTTTGTTGTATTTAATTTAATTTAATTTCATTTCATTATATTTTACTTTTAGTTTTGGTTTTGGTTTTTTTTTTTCACCATAAAGTTCATTTGCTTGTCAGTCTATTCACAATTTCACATACTGAGCTACAGGAGGAATTGCTGTCAGCAGCATTTGCTTTTAATGTGACATATTTAAACAGACTTGTTTTTCAGTCCTTGTCTGAGTGAATATGAATCTCAGTTGCATAGAGAACACATAATCTTGTATGCAAGTTGCGCATTTATTAGAAGACAGCTATAAATCTATGTATACTAGACCGTAATTTTCAAATGCTGCCGTTTTAACCATGATCAAAACAAAATAAGACTAATTAGCCAGACCTAGCTTCAACAAAGTCATACTGTCTACTAGCTGTTTAATTGGCTCATAAGGCACTCAAGAATATGCAAAAAAAGGGAAATTGGTATTTACTGGCTTTATGTTAAACAATGTTGTCTCTTCACCTCCTCATACCTTTACATCGTACCTTACACCTCCAGGGGTAGCAAGTCACAACAAATGTCCATAAGTTTTGTTGTCTGTACACTGGGCAGAAAAAAGTAAAGCTCATTATGCATACTAGGTAACCAGACTTCCAGAAGTTATTGTGTTCCTTAGAGTAATTTAATTCATTGAAGTATGCTAGTGGAAATTCTCAAAGTATTTGGAAAAGACTGTTATCTTATCAAACCCTTGTTGCAGTAATCCTGATGATTTTGTTTCCCTCCCATAACACTTTCCCACAGACAAGAAAATGTGACTGATTCAACTATAATAGTAATTTGGAAGGTAGGTGCAAGAAGTAAGATTCATCAGTTTGGCATCAGCTTTGTTTTTATAAGTTTGAAATAGTGGAAACCACTCATGAATGTTGCTCAATTTTTCAAACCAGGTTTACAAAGATAGTATTTATGATCTATGTTTGCTTTTACAAAAAACCTTGCAAGTTCACAGAAACAGTGTATTTAAAGTAGCATGTTATGCAGGTACAACTCTTTTAGGGATTTAAATGTGCATATTTACACTAGAAACTTAATTGTTAGGAACAACCCAAACATTCTCAGTAATAAATTCCTGCAAAATCTGTTTGCCGTCTTTAATAAGTCACATACCAATGGCTTAACACTGATTTATTTTGCTCTGAGAGGTAAATAAAAAGAACTTTTCTCAAATTTATGTACTATATGAGAAGTGACTAAGTTAATCAAGAAATTTACACTATGAAATATTTGTTGATGTAAATGATGAAGCAGAAGAAGAGACAAGGAAATTCTGCTGTTCTACTTATCTCAGGTCTTGGAAGCTTGCTTTGAAATAAGTAATACAATTTTGTTTTTCTAAAGCTGAATATTGCTGAAAACAAAACTCTTAATTTTCTTTTAAAATATTTTTGTCAAGCATTTGAAAATTGAGATACTCAAACTCTGTAGCTCTTACTGAAAATTAATTTGATATCTTCCCTCCATTAATTCTGCCATATGTACATATCTAGTCTCTTGAGATCCAATGGCAAACCAGGGAAAGAAATTTGGAATAACAAACACTTGCTTCCTTAAATTACCTGCAACTGCATGTAGATTAGCGCTTAGAAAAGAACACGTGAGTGCAGTAAGGGTTGCAGTCACTGTGGTGTGGGTAGTTGTAGAGTGGTTGGATAGCTGGAAATGGCTGGTAACTGTGTGATAACCTATGCGCCTTCTACTTCACCTTTCAATGCAGACTGAAATAATTTTACCTTTTCTCCAAACTCAGTGCCTAAATGGTAAAATGTACCCTTTGCTGGATAATTACATTAATAAGGGAATACAGTATTTTTTAAGACACAGAAGTACCATGAGACTGTAAACAGCAGGACTGACCTTTAAGACAACGTTCAAATGATTACATCTCTCTTAATGCAATCTTCTCTGCTAGGGTTACCTGGACACAGACGTTACAAGAGTCTTTTGGGAGACGGAATTCTGTTCTTCTTGATTTAATGCCTAAAAATAACATAATTGAATTGAGTTTTTTTCGTTTTCTCCTCTGCCAAGGGGACTTCGAATATATTGGCTACCTCTTCCAACACCTGCAAACACTAAAAAAATTTTCAAACAGAACACCAAAGATAATGTACAATGTCTCTGAATCGCTGTTCTGTTTAAAAATATATTTAAATATTTAAGCAACATACACATAAGCACACTTCAGCAATCAATGGACTTAGTAAGTATTGTAACTATATTATGTGGTTTCTCTGAAATTCCTTTCTAGTTCTGTAGCAAACCCATTTTGGAACAGCAATGAAATACAGCATATTCATTATTCAGCCTCCAGTTCAACACACAGATGAAGAGAGGCATTGACTCTTCAGTTAGGTTAGAGCTGTTTACATACATCTGCATTGTCTGCATAGCTGACAGAGCTGGAAGCACCCAGTTGGTTCCACACAGTGCTGGTTATGCATTTTCTGCAAGAAAAAAAATTGAGAGTGCAGAACTGTACTTTTTAAGATGTCTTTACTATACACACCATGCCAGAATAATATACAAAGAAATTTTTAAAAATTACAATGCAATACAACTTTAAAACAGGAGTAAAGGGGAGCAATATGTTCTCTCAAGAGACATTTTTAATGAATTAGTTACATTAGTTACACATTTTACAATGTGTAAAATACTTGGAATAAAATTTCTGTTCTTTTTTTCTTGCAGGTAAGATACAAGGAAAAGGTCAAAACAAAGTTACCAACAGCCAATTTTTGAAAAGCAAAAAACCTGTACAATGTTCTGATTCTCTCTTTTTTCTATTCTGCTACTGGTCCTTCTCTGACATTTGCAGATGAAGTTTCCATCTCATCCCATCCTCAAGCCAACTTATAAATTAGCAGCTATAAAGTAAGCAATTCATGTTTAATTCAATTTAATTGAATGGAATTCAGTTTAAATAAGACAGCAGACATGCAGGGTATATGCAAAACAGTTTTCATGTGTACTCATGCCTATCTGTAAGATAGCCAAAAGATACTGGGGCACTTGGCACTGTGAGATTTACTGGCACAAAGTAATTCACTCTGTCCCAGTTTGTGGTCACATATCAGTATGAAAGGGATTCCTAATTACCCCTCAAAGTCTCAGTCTGGAAATGTTTTGAATCTTCTGATGGGCATGTGTCCCATTTGTATCGTGTAATTTTTACTGCTAAAATTTATGTATTCTGCATACTAGACATAATTTATACTTTTTTAATAGCATAGCTCAAGGCATGCTAAGAGATTAGTTTTGAAATAGAAATTGATGGGAAAACAGATTCTTATGGGAAACTGGTATAATTCCAGCTGACATAGGTACTAGAGTTCTTCTTTGAGTTACGCACTTTCCTGTTTGTTTTCAACCACCCTTTGGGATATAGGGTGGTACCCCATGACTGATAAAAAAATCTAGGATTAAAAGAAATGGCTAATGCAAAGAAAAAATACTTTGATCACAAAATTCTATGTAATTTAAACAACTGCCTGCCTAGAAAATTGTTGTAAAGCGGTTCAATCANTGTTGACCTATCGTCGTTTTCAGGAGTCCCATTCACCTCTTTACTGCTTCTCATTCTTGACATTGTGGAAGACATAGTCACACTTAAAATTTCCCTTGACAATTTGAATGAGCGGTCAGTGTGACTGTCCACTTACTGAGGCGATTTAATTTGCCGCCGGGGGAAGCAGAATGGGAGAACAGATCATTTACTCATATTGCCTGGAAGGCACAATTCACAGGCCCAGTCGGTAACTTTTTTCCTGTTTCGCTTCTGTGGCTTCCTGCTACTGATTCAAAGAAATGGCAAATATTTCCTCCAGTTATACTTTTTTTCTCAGTTCTTCGTGAAGAATGCTTTCTACTTTGGCACTTTTTCACCTATATATCCCAAAATTACTTTATCAAAGCATTTTTTCATTTGTTTGTTTGTTTTCCCCAACAGTGCACACCACTTAATGTTTCCGTGTAGAGAACAAGGAACACAAAAAGTGATTTTTATTTTTTTTCTTGTAGGTTGTTTTTTTTTTGGAAGACAAGTAGAACACAAAACTTTAGGGAAGAACATTTGAAATAAAGCTAAGTAAACTGGAGTGAAGCAGAGCAACTTTGCTTGAAGGTACCAAAAATGTCCAGAAGAATGATCAATTAACAAGAAGTCCTCAATAAGTTCCCTGAACTTGTTTAGAAATTGATGATTATGGGCAGGCAGGTCTAAATGTTTTTCATTATATGCTGCTTAAGAACTGAACCAATCAGAATTCAAGACTGGAAGGGGTCATAAATCTGTTCATAACACAGAATGTGATGGATTTGAAGAGGGTATATCAGCAGCAAAATTAAAAAATGGAGGAGAAAACAGTTTGGAACTTGGAGAAGTTTTATTTCAGGTAGAACGAACTCACAGCTGCAGAAAGACACTGACCTTCTTTTTGTATCTATGTTGTTAAATTTCTCCAAACTTTTTTCCTATTTAGAATTTGAAGCTTTTGAGAGTTGGAGAAGCTACTATTTAAGATGGAAATTGCTGATGTTTTGTTAGAATTAGAGTGAACAACAACAAAAAGTATCAGAAAAGGGAATTTCCCTTTTAAGAAAATACTGTTTTCAGCAAAAATCATGTTTTCTGGCTGCCTGGAGAACCTTGATGGGATCTTTATCCCTGTAATTCAGGTGTCTGTGATCCAAGGTTTAGTTTGATGCCACATAGCTCTGTGACCTTGTTTCAGTTTTACTAAGAAAATTATTGTTACAGGTGTGCAAGCTGAAGCCCTGCATAACAGAAAAAGACAAAAACGTAGATAAGTATCATTGCTGAGAGAGTAGGTAGGAGCTCAAGGATTCAAGAAGAAAAATACAGACATGAAATATGTTGTGGAAGAAAATGTTGAATATAAAGTTGTCAATTCAGCATCATCAAGTCTCAGGACATTTTAAGGGGAAACAGCTTTCCCTGGTGACTTACTGGCTATTAAAGGTTCTCTGGCTATCTCACTGGAAGTGGGTCAGCATATTAATCCTTAGCTTCCTACCTCATTAGCCCTACATATTTTTGTGTACTCTTAAATTAGGTATATTCTGCTGAGAGGGTTTCTTTGTGCATCCCTGAACAAAAGGGACCCAGTGGGTGTCTGAGAGCTACAATGCATCATTGAGTTAACCAGTGCTCTCCTGAATATTTTACAAGGCCCAGAATATTTGGCTAGCAATCAACAGCATCTTCAATAAAGCATCTTTTGACCAATACAACTGTCAAAGGATTTTTATGCCAAGTAATACAGGAAACCACCGATTACAATAGTTTCCTTTGTTCACTTTTGAACTAAGATCTCCAGATGTAAAAGTTATTGTACTCTTTTTGTTACACCTGGGTCATGTCAGCAGTATTACTAGATGAAATAAAATTAGAGTTATCTAAGTAACATTTGACCAGTCAGCTCTAAATTCAAATGCACATATTCTAGCTTAAATTAGAGTTTGGAAAATTTCTTAAAAAATAAAAGCTTTGAAAGGTACTTATGGGAACACTACGGAGGCACACAGCATATGTGCCTGCATGCATCTGTAGACAGACATGCAAGGTAGCCTTTACTTCTGATCTCACAATAGAGAAACTCACATTGTTCACATCAGAAGCAGTTTCTGCCTTAACGCAATGATATGTTGTAAATAAAAGGAAAGTCCTTATGAATAAATTTGTGTCTCATTTGCATATCTGATGCAAGTCCTGTCCTCCAGTCTTTCTATCTGGTGCTGCATGCTGTGAGAATGCTGATACTGCCTTTATCATCCTTTCAATATTGTTTCGACAACTCTGAACCCTCCTGTTTTATATACCCCTCCTCTATCTAATCCATCCACCAACTTTTTTATGCCTACTCCTGGAGGCTTCTTCCAAAAGTTAATTTTAACACTGCCAAAAAGAAACCACTGATGGTCTTTATAAAAAAAAATTCTCTGTTTACTTTTTTTTTTTGTTTTGTCATTACTGACAATATCATTGTCCCTGATCATCTAGCTCTTCGGCTCCTGGTCTGTTGGTTCACACACACCCCTCCACAAGTCCTGGATGCTTTGAAGACAGTAATTCTGCAAACTTGCATTTTCTTACTTAGAGCAAACAATAAGAGACACGTGAACAGTTGACTGTTACCCACATCTTGACTTTGTCTTCCTTTTTCTTGTTCTGTGTACTAACCTAAGGTACCCATATTCCAGTCTATCCAAACATAGCTTCCATTACCTTGCTGTCTGGTATTATCATCTTGTCATTTCTTTGTTTCTAATGCTAGTCTACGTGGCCCACTAAATCCAGCTATTACAACTGCTGTACTGGTGAATGCTGTCAGCCTGCGTCCTCAGTCCAAAGTGCATTTTTGTATGAAACCCTGTTCTCAGAGAGGTCTCTGCTCATTATTGTGTTCATGCTTGACACTTATGAATGATACCTAATGATAGATGCAAGCCAGAAAACCAGTGGAATATGTACATATACATATGTGTGTATATATGCGTGTGTGTGTGTGTGTATAACTGCTGCTGTGGGGACCATCAGGGTGTGTTTAACTAATCAACACAAATGCACCTGATTATATAGCCAATACAATTGCTTGTTTATAGCTGCTGTTATTCTATTCACTTCTGCTCCTCCAATATGTTGCACTGTGCCCTTTGAAGCAGGAGACATATTTTCTTGTGTATTGCTACAAAAACAAATCCAGGAGAATCTTTTATATCAATCTCTGGATGCTACAAAGTAAATAATAAGTAAATAGAGATGCCATTTGGGGAGGGGAGTTCAGCATTTGCGTATGCTAATTTGGGAAAGTGAAGGCTTTAATAATATAAGAACTTCAATCAATTTGCCAGAAATGAAGGTATCAAACAGCTAGTGTAGAAATAGCTATCAGCATTTACACAGAAACAGAATGTAACTGTTTTATAATGTGTATTGTGGTTTTGCAGGTGACTTGGCAATGAAGAAAAAGTCATTTTCTCCCATGAATTGCATTTGATGTAGTTGTCTGTTGTTACATCTGTTGAAAGATAATCAGTATTTAATTCTATTTACTCTGACCACTTCCACTGCTGATGATTTTCATGTATATTTATTAGCAAAAAATGCCATTTTTCCTTTTTAAAAAGAAGCAATAAACATATAAATCTTAGAGTTAAATCTTTTGAGTTACTGTTGTAATATTAACATTAGAAGTCTACTACACAGATGGGATCATCACAGTGACATTATCCANTTCTATTTACTCTGACCACTTCCACTGCTGATGATTTTCATGTATATTTATTAGCAAAAAATGCCATTTTTCCTTTTTAAAAAGAAGCAATAAACATATAAATCTTAGAGTTAAATCTTTTGAGATACTGTTGTAATATCAACATTAGACGTCTACTACACAGATGGGATCATCACAGTGACATTATCCCTGTTCCTGTGCCTATTTAATTCTGAAGGTCTGAGAAGAAATTTAGCCATCCTTTGTGTTTTGAGTCTGTTACTCAGCTTTGCTCTGCTGTACTAGTTATTTTGGAGACCTATAGGTTCTGGTTTTCTCCTAAAACGTTTTTTATGCGAAGGATGGGTTACTTTAGACAAAAGAATGAAAAATTATAGCAATCCAAAGTGATCTAATGATCTAGTTCTTATATAGAAATGTCATCCATGGATCAAAGAGCATTACTGAGTAAATTATATATTAGAACTGGCCAGAGAACGAAAACTTTGTTTCCTTTCACTGTTTCAAGAAAGTGTTCTTTTGCTGCTTTTTTTTTTCCTTTTTTTTCTTTGAACAAAAATCCCCAACTTTTCAATGATTTCATAAAATGGAAAAGATTTGAAATGTACACATCCAGATTGAAAGAAGGTCAGTGTTTTCACTCGATTCTCTCTGGAGAAGTGACACAGGGATTTTAGTTTGGGCCTCAGACACTTTCTATCTGAAACTTTGCTGAATATCATGAACTTTGAAAGCTCGATATCTTAGCCTCAGCATATTTTGATGAAAAGGCATTTAATCAAAAATTCTCCCAACTGTGCTAGTAACTTTCTATTGCTTCTCTTCTCCTGAGAAGAAAACCTCATTCTCTGAGAGATGAGGCAACCTGAGAAAGATTTCTCCATGTTTCTCTCTTCACTCACACAAACACAAAAAGGATTGTAATTGGATTAAATACAGCCTCAAAAAATGCTCAGGTTATTGCAAGGTGTCAAGTGGGCCAAACTACCTTTACAACCATCTTTCTATGATATACTTCAAAGGCTGTAAGTTCTGTATGAATAGTGTTCAATTACTGAAAAATAGACCTCTACTTGTATGTGTATGGGTATATACCAAAATGGGTTTTTTGGAAAAGTTAATTTTCTTAAGGAGAACAAACTGTTGCAGGTGTCGTTCTACAAAAGATGTAAAAACTATTGCTTTTACAATTTGAGAAGGTTAGGTTTAGCACTAGAAGATATGTTATAGGATTAGCCAGGCTTTGTCTGAAAAGGTGTGAATCATGCAAGGTTTATACAAAAAGACAGAATGATTTGTGCTCAGCAGTATAATGGACTTAGCACTATTATTTTAAAAAACAGACATGCCAAGTTTTGGTAGTGATTAGTGACCTCAGGTACATTTTCATAAAAACGTGAAGAAAAAATATATGGAGTTTTCAGAATATTAGTAGGGGAAAAAAAAAAACCAACCCCATCCCACCCCACTCCCCCACTTCCCCTCCCCCAAAAAAGTGCCCATATACACAATCAGCATGGAACATTTCAGAAATTTTGCCAGCAAACAAACATGTTTGAATAATGAATAGAGAAGAGAGAATAATTTCTTCCAGCAATAATAACAACACTTTTCTCATATTTTTTTCTCTGGGAAACAGTGTTGCTTAATTGTATGAAAGGTGGTTATGGAACTAGAGTGAGCCTAGGGAGTGATTTCAAAGTTGCCCTGGTTATTCAGAGATACACATTTCTGATAAAGGGAAAGAAAATATGTGACTAGCGTTATGCCACTGTGTTACTGGGAGATGGCCACAACTAAAACTCATGTGTAACTCCATATATTTGTATAAAAGGTACAATTATCATTCCCTTGCCTGTTTTACATCTCACCTGGCAATGAGGGAAATTAGTGCCAACCAATAAAACTGTAGCTGTAGAACAAAACAGTTAGTGCTAATGACTTGACATCCATGTTATCAGAATTTCAGAGAGTTTTTACTACCACTGTCTCTAGCCTGGTTTTGATGGATATGAGTAGTACCCAGGTCTAGGTGTGTGCTGCTGGAGGGCATCCGATTTACTTGCATCCAAAGGAAATCCAGATAGTGCAGACTGAGACTACTATGTGATGTGTACTAAAATATGATGAATGGGAAAACCAAGCAGTTTGCTTCAAATAATACATTTGATACAAGACAAAATAATAATGCAGACTCACTTATATCAAAGTTTTCAACATTTTCAGCTCCTATTAAAAATATCTAGTTTCAGAAATGTTGCCTAAATTGGTAGAAATATCTTTTAAAAACATCACCCATAAACCAAATCAATTTGTTGTGGTCATACTCACATGGAATACGCAACAAATATGCCACTCTGTCTTTTTCCAGGGTAGATTCAACATTTAAGGGAATGAAATTTGTAATTATCCCTAACTAAGAAATATCACATAATAACACATCTCATGCTCTCACTTGCATCTCCAGCCATTATGGAATTCATGCTCTACTTGAACAAGTATCAACTACAGAAACCAAATCCCAAAGTTTTGCTTAGCCCTTACTCAGGCAACTCTAAAAGGCAAAGGATCAGAGAAAACGTCTTGTCTCTCATGCTAATTCCACTACTCAGTTTTTCTTTGTTCTTTTTTTTTCTTCTTGCAAATATAATAATTTTGTAATAGTTTTTATGCAGATTACCAAGATATATTTGCATCACTGAGATAGAAAATGTGTGGGATTTTTGTCTCTTTAAAAAAAAAGACTGATAAGAATTGAACTATGACCTTATGGTTTAGTTCAAAGTGGGCAGAAATCAAAGATACCACAATTTTTCTCCATTGATGTTTTAGCTGAAGAGAATCTCTGTGTAAGGTCCACATGTGAAGTTGTCAGAAAGTAAAAAAGACTATGGGAAAGAAGAAAAAATAATCTGTTTATCTCAGACCACCAATGTGTAGCATGAAAAGATTAATTCTGCAGTGAACACTCATGATACCTAGTTATACCAAACCAGATCAACAGCTCATATAAAGTTGCTTCAGTGCAATTAAAATGTGCTGAATTACCTCAGATAAGATTCTGTTCCACATGACTAAGAGTTAAACTTCTGCATCAGCTCTGAGAGAGTGAAGTGGCTCAAATCTCATGCACAACATATTATTAATTTCTTATGCAAATACAGAATGTAAGCAAACTTGTCCAGAGAGGACATGCAGAGTAACAGGCTTCCTCTTCATCCCTAGAATACAAGATTAGGGCCAGACTCAGCAGGGAATAGATAAGTTAGTGATCTTAAGCCCCTAAATGAAATGTCTAGTCTTCTTACAGGTTTATGTCAAATTCTAGCAGGATGATCTCAGTTCCAAGATGCCCTCTGTTCAATGGGGACATTAGTGATAACATGTTTTTTCTTCATTGATGTAGTGTTTTGACGTGATACTATTGAATCAAAAACTCCTGGTTCTTAAGTTGCTGTGTTGTTACCGTCACTGACTGTCTTCGTACTTTTTTCTGCAGAATAAGGATGAAGCATAACAGGAGTTAAATAATTGTAAGACTAGTATTTTTAAACATATGCTAGTACTCTGCAGGACAAGAAATGTACTTTGTGTATGAATAATATAATAACTTTTGGGGGTACTATTATGGATGCAGTATAGTTATCAGATAGATCTTGTGAGAAAATATGCTTCACGTCATTGTCTATGACTACTAGGGGAAAAATTCTTCAGAAAAAACCCCACCCTGCTATACCGAGCACTCTTTCCCTGTAATTCTGTGCACTCATTCTTGGTAGGGGGAAAAGTGCATGAAGCTGATTAAGTATTTTAAAACAAAAATGTCTCCTTAACTGTGTTGGTTTGTCAAAAAAGAAGCTGTTCACAAAAAATTGTCTGGATAAGGCTTCTTATGGGCTTTTCATTACTGGAATAGGATTTCTGGTCAAACCTGCAGTGAATGAACAGAAATCCAAAGCAGATGATAGCTTAGAAAGGGTTAGATCACTCCCTTATGAGAGCTAAATTCAAGTCCTTGCTCTTTCTAGCTCACAAAGCTGATTTATCTTCACTAATTGTGATGTCTTCTTTCTACTGTCCTTGTTTGAGTTTACATTGCCCCAGTCTCAGGGTCTTTTGAGGTGAACCAGGTACAGGTATATCAGAACATATTCCAGCAACTTTCATGACTTGATAATTCAAAACCCTCAAGCATGGATACTCTCTTGGGCCACCTGCTTCCCTGAGAAGCCTCAGGTCATAACAAAATCAGTGCAAGAAGTCATGCTGTTTGGAGACATGCTACCACTTGCTGGCACAAACAGTTCTTACAAAACCTCAGCTACTGTAAGGTATAGACCTTTAAAAGTAGAGGGTTTGCCTCACCCTGAGCCTGCTGCTGATCCAGACAGCTTTTTCCCCCTCTCTCAAATGCATGTATTTTTCAGGCTGTGGCTACAGTCTCAACCTAGTTTCTCTGTCATCAAATTTTGGATAGAAGAGTAGCACTTTGCATTGGGACTTATCATCATGTTTCTTGTCAGGAGAACACCGGTGAGAGAGGAGTACAGAACAGCTATTGGCCTGCGTCAGTGTTTCACCAACATTTGAAGCTGTAAGCTACCATGCACATATAACAGGATATAGAGGACAATCATACTTACCATTCAGGTCTCTAAGGAATGTTTTTACTGACATCCAGTACAAGACATTTTACTTGTGTTACTTGTGTTATGCTGCATATACTGTTCAATTCTTGTTTAGCCTGAATTTTGTTGCAGTGAATGGGGAGGAAGTATGCAGAGAACTGTCAGTAGATACATTTGGAAGACGTCAATATAACAACAAACAGAACAAGTTTTATATGCAGAATGATTGAAGATCGATTAAACAAGCAATCAACCTCCTACCCCCCAAATACCAGGAAGGAATATGCTGAATGAATCACACTACTATTTTGCACGATGAGGTATTAGACACTGTTAGAATGAAATGTTTTATTTTAAAAATTACATTTCAGGATGAAAAAAATCAATCCATAAATTGTAGTGTTTAGAAACCAAATCTGGGTCTACATTTTTAACTAACAGGTTTGTGTACTATGTGCTAAGACTTCCTAAGGTTGTATGTTAAATTATGAAAGTGCAAAACACTAATTAAAATGCTGAACTGCAGATCACTGAAGTACTTATATGCAGGCGTAACTAAAGGTGTAAAATGAGGTTGATGTGAACAGTCATAAAGTTGGCCTGGTTGGTTAGAAGGGGAAAATTGCTGAACAGAAGAAAATGTCTGCTGAAAAATACTGACAGAGAAGTTGCCTGCCAGCCTGGGAGCTGTGAGCCCAGGACTAGGCCTGGGAACCAGAAACATCCTTGATAAGTGCTGCTTGCCTCTTGGAAGTACAACTCGGGTAACTAGAAACCGGAGACATCCTCAGATACTATCAGTAAGCACAAAATCAAGGAACTGTAATGGCAACTTATGGTCTGAAAAAGTGGAAACTGTCTGAGAAAATAAAATGGGTCTGAAAGAACAGAAAATAGCATCATTACAGGTGAAAAATCAAAATTAACAACATCTATTGGTTGTTCGAAATGGTGATGTCCTACAGCCTCTTACGTCTTTATAACAAGGATTTAATTTTTACCCAAAATGGAGCCTCTGTGTGAGAACTTCCTGTGCTGCGTGGACTTTTCCCTTCCTACACAGGCTAAACTCTGCATGAACTTTCTGCGAGATCTTGGACTCTCACTGAACATGCGTGGCTGACTCCAGGCTCTGTGAAGTGGATCATCTCTGAAGTGAGACTCTGCCTGCTGTCTCACTAGTCCCCTTGTGGGTCCACTTTTGTGGTCATTTTGGTTTGTCCTTCTCACCTCTGGGATGGTGGGGTCCTCCTCTGGGATCGGTTTGTTCTTCCCTCTGGGATGGTTTGGGCCCTTCTGAAATCTGTCTAATTCACTTGATACCAGTACTACATATCCATATGAGTAATCTATCGTAAATATATCTGCTGTTATGTTGTTGATAAGTTTACTTCACTGATTCTAAGTTTGTAGTAACCTGCACTATACCTTATTGGTTTTGCTGTTATTTGTTGTTGCTATAATATTGATTGATACTATATTATTGATTGCTCATAATAATTCATAATAGCTTGATACAGATCAAGATAATCATAGATGTACTTGCTAGTGGTGATTTTGTGGTAGCTTACTTGGTAGGGCATGATATATTATATACGCATACATACACACGCATGTTGTTTTATAATTTTCCTGTGGTTGATATTACAAGAATTGGAGTGCTAAGAAATCACAAACCATGGAATACAGGTGTTCTGAGTTTTTATTCCAAACCTAAAACTTTAGAGAACTAAATAAAAGGAGGAGATCCTTGAACTGCTCAATAAACTAAAGCAATTTTAGGGAGACAGATGAGATGTAAGTTGGCCACAGTGCCAATCATATTATAATTTTTTTATCTGTTTTTGCAAGTAACAAAATAAAGGATAATAATTTCTCAATACAGAGAAGGTTTTAAGCTTTCATAATATTCCAAATTAAATATGAATCTATAACTAAGGAGATATTTACATTCATGGAACAAAACTAGAAAAAAGAATTCCTGTTATTTTTTAGAAACTGACAGTTTTTATGTGTAAGAAGAATATGTACACAAGTTATTACTTGGTAGAGAGCTTATCATGAAGGATGATGGCTGACCTACCGTTCACTGAAATCACTGGTATGTTTCCACTTATATAATGGCTTTTAGATTTCATTGTGTGCTAACATGATCTCCTGTGGAAATAACTTGTGAAATAGTAGTCTTCTGGAAATACCATTTTAAAAATGCTATTATTCATACTAGTGATCTGTAACGCTATCGTATTACTTGGTGCCATTTTGTTCTCTCAGAAGTCACTTCTTGATTAGGACCAACCCAAAATGGAAACAGATCTTTCTTCTCTCCATTTTTTTACATATATGGTTGAATTATCAGTTTTAGAATCCCTAGAGGCATAAATAAGTGTCCTGCTTTCTGGCCTCAGCCATATGGTTACCCTAGGCAGGAAAAAGGAACTTTTGCACATTGGCTCAAACACAACCACTTTAAATGAAACATCCTACCCTGAGCAAGATAATTGACTCCTAATCAATTTTTTTAATTCAGTTTCATTCTAAAATTGGTAGAGACAACACAATATTAATAATAATTTGTCTCAGTGGTTTTGGCTTTGCAAACAGACTTTATAAGGACAAATGAGAATTACTCCAGCAGTGAGAGACTATAACTCATCAGGCAATACACTAATATTTTGTGTGATTATAAAACATTTATTATGATGGAAAAAGAGAGTAAGTGACAGAGAGGGAGCATGACATTTGTTTTCAAATTGTACAAATCTTTTTGTGAAATGTGACTTCAAAATAGAAAGAGAAAATAAACCACAACCAACCTGTTATGTGATCCATATTAAAAGAAAAACAGTGTTAAATTCACCAAGTAATTGTTTTATGACAGAACCAAAACTGTTCTAAATGACCATGAAATTCTAAACCTTTCAGCCTAAATTCTTTAGTAGTCAAAGCTTGTGTTTTTTAGTTTGCTACTTTGCCCTCCCCTTCTTGATTTTGAATTGATGTTCTTTATCCCATAAAAGTGATCACTAGCAATGAATACTACAGCTTTCACAAGTGAGGCCAGCGGAGAGATTTTAATTGACTCAACCACCCACAAGGAAATACAGAGATGAGGTCTCATTGTGCTGGTTTTCATAAAGCATAACAGAGTTTAAAAGGTTGGGAAAGCAATAAAGCATAATAAATTGATATAAGAATAGAAATGTTTTTCTGTTTTAGTAAAATGCATGTGTTTTATTGCTTGTCTTTTTTTCTTCAAAGCAAGCGAAATAAGCAGTATTAAATGATTCTACTAGTCATTCCAAAGAAAAGCAACCCAAGGCAGGGAATAAAAGGAAATATTTCAACCTTATCTGATGGGAAATGGCTGAAGACAAAAAAAANAAAAAAAAAAAAAAAAAAAAAAAAGATGATTTTGTATTTGATAAATATTTAACCTTTAAATACAAATTCTGCATTTCACCGTTCTCTAACTTTCTTTTTTTTATTCTTATCTGAGGAGTAAATACATCTTCTACTTTTAACCGTTTGTCTTCCCCTGACAGTACACGGCAGGACCAAAGACAACATAGACTGTCAGAGATGAAGAGTGTTAAAATTTTGCAAAAAAGCAAACAAACAAACAAGTCTTTCAATAAGATATACCATATATCATTTGTTGAACATGTAGGGCTTTCACTTGAAAGTACCGCTTGAACATACTGTTAAAAATAACTGTCTTATTTTTGTTGAGGTCAGCATTCAGAATTGACAACACAGTAGCAAATTAAAGTCTCTATTTAAATTATCCTGGACAATAATTTTAACTAATAGCAGACCTTCTTCTGTGACTCTGTGCAAAGGGCAATGGAGAATTAGACTGAGATCTCCTCTTACACCTGTTTGGAAATTTATTTTTTTTCCTATGACTGATTTTAAATCTTCTTAATTTGCTTTTTTGTTCAGGGTTTTGGGGTTTTTTTAGGATATGTGTCAAGAATCTGAAGGCTGAAAATGTTATCTTCTTCAGCTTTTATTTTCAGGAAGAAAATGGTTGCAAAATGTTTTAAATAAAAATTTTTTTGTTCAAAAGCTGTTTTACAAAAATGATTATTTTATGGAAGATTTTCTGTCAATCTTAATTGCCATCTGTTAATATATGTGAGATAGTCAGATGCTATGGCAGTTAGTGTCACAGAGCTATCTGTAGAAATATGAAGCAATGGGGGACAGAGAGGAAGAGTGCAGAGAAAGGTATAGTCAAACAGGGAAAAAAAAGGTTTATACATTTTTATACATAAGCATAAAGGTTTGTCCATATTCAAAACCATTCCTGTGACTACATCACAGGCAGGAACTGATGGAGGGAGGAGTCTACTACTTCATTATCTGGTAATTCTGTAAAAATAAAAATAGTAGTGTTTCCATATACATAAGGAAAATATAGTCCTATTATTTTGTGGGGTACAGTTGTCCTCATGGGAAGTCCAAGTTTATCATAAAATGCAGAAAGGCTTTAGCACACAGAAATTTTCAGAGACTGGATGCTCCTCTTCAGATTCCCTTTTTCCATCTCAAATAAACAGACTTACTTGTTTTTTATGTATATGGCACTCTGATCTGTCTCATTATTTTAATATACAACCACAAGTCCTGTACTTCAATGAATGTACCGCTTTTCCTTTTTTACCATTTATGAGCGTGTTCTCTTCTTATAGAAGGATTTTGCGAAGGTTTAGCGAAGATTTACTGTACTTCAGTGGTAGCAAAAGAGAGGCTGGGAAATCATTTCCATAATTTCTTGTACATGGTACTTTATTGCAGCGGAAACCTCAGTCATGTAAGAGCTTTCAGGAAGAGACTTTTTGGCTCTTAACTATATATGGCTACATCTTCCAGTTCCTGAAGGCATGCACAAACTGTGCTCCAAAGCTCATCACAACAGCAAGTACTGGCACACGTTGCGGGTCTATTACAATCTGAAGGAGGAATGATATTGGAACAGGCAAAAACCCCAGGTTTTCTGTATCCAAGCTGTAAAACCATAGGGGTATATTCTACATGAGAACAACTGCAGAAATGTGTCATAGGATAACAATTCCTGGCTATTTCTAAGGGGGCATTCAACAATAACAGCTAATTGTTTAACATAAGCACTACAAAATCAAAATAACCTGCTGTGCTCTCTTCTGTTTTATATCAAATAGAAGACCACAGAAAGTAATTATTCTAGAATACTGGGGTTGTTTGAACACTACTAACTGTACTCATATTTTTAACTATATAAGCTTACATAAAACCCAGACATATATCAACATATATTCTTCTCATTATAAGCAGGGAAAAAAAAGAACTAATACTGTTATAGCTCTTCTGTCAAATGATGTGCCTGTCTCATAAGGTATAAAGGCTCAAAGGAAGTAAACGAATGTTGCATGTATAGTCTAATTTTCAAGTTGGTAGATGAAACTGAATTCTATCAGAGGTTTCCGTCACTGTCATTTCATTCAGGTCTACAGAACAACCACTTGTATATTCAACATCTCTCGTTTTCCTTAAACCTATTGAGTTAGCATTTATTTCAGATTAGCATGTCACCTAAAAATGCTATTCCATTCCATTTATTTTTTTCACAGAATTTGCCATTAACAGTGCATTCTAATCAGTTTCCTCACTTGTAGAGATTTCCCATTTTTCCCACTGATGGAGACTCCATATTTGTCAGTGCCTTTTATTAAAACAAACTTACACTTCAAAGATAATTAAAGCCAAAATGTAACTTTTGCCCTGAAAATTTATGCTATCAGTTTGTGATAGAAGAAATAGATCAAATGAAATAGATTTCTTCTAAACAGACATTTCTGTATGATACATTTAACTTCCGAAATACAGAAAAAGTCATTAAACTGTTTTGGAGAAAGACAAGATACCCCAGCAAGATGTTTGCATTGTTAGCAGGCAATTTCTGAAGAGGAATTAGAGCAAAAGGAAGCAGTAAAGCTACGGTGATGAATAATAAAGCAAAGCTAAGTGGGTAAGTACCTGGGAGCACTGAGACATTTGAGATATAAATCAGATGAGGGATGGTGTTAAGCCCTACCTGAGTTTGCAGAGTGCTGAAGGACAGAAAAATAAGCATGTGGGACTGAAAGGGCCATATGAGTGATTGCAGCTAATATATCCTAGTGCCCTCATTCCCTAGTTGCTGGTAGAAACAAGGATCAACAGACGCTTAGACTAAGAATAGATGAAACATCCCATATCTACAAAAAAAACCTCTCTTCCCCTGACGCTATAACAAAAGTATTAAGACCTTCAGCTTTACCATTAAAGAAGAA
>RSEF01000001.1:141769760-141795502 GCA_003993805.1 Himantopus leucocephalus
AAAAAAAAAAAAAAAAAAGAGACAGTAAAGACAGACACCCAAAAATTTTCCCCATGGGATTGCCATGATTAGTATAAGTGTTTTCTCAACAGTACTACTTCAGTCAATATGCAGTTTCTAGTAAAGATGTAACACTCCACAGGTAGAAGAACCTACCTGGCTCTTACCCTTTTCTCTCCTCAAAAGTGATCAGTGCCACAATGGGTTCTTAATTCAGACTTGTCCATTACAGCTTACTTCCATTCAGTTTGTCTTCTTAAGAAAAACCTTTGACATAGTATCAAAGAAAAAAAATAAAAAAATTATTATATAGGACTGAGGGCACTGGTCTCCAAATCCAAGCTAATGTTCCATCTTAATTGAAAAAACTTTCTATGGACACACTCACAGAATCACAGAATGGTTGGTGTTGGAAGGGACCTCTGAGGTCATGTTGTCCATCCCCCCAGCTCAAGCAGGTTCACCTAAGAGGAGGTTGCCCAGGACTACGTCCAGACAGCTTTTGAGTATCTCCAAGGGTGGAGACTCTACATCTCTGAGCAAGCTGTGCCAGGGGTCCGTCACCCTTGCAGTCAAAAAGTGTTTCCTGATGTTCAGACAGAACCTCCTGTGTTTCAGTTTGTGCCTATTTCCTCTCATCCTGTCACTGGGTACCACTGAAAAGAGCCTGGCTCCATGCTTTTTGAAAATACCCTTCAGGTATTTGTAAACATTCATGAGATCCCCATGAGCCCTCTCTTCTCCAGGCTGAACAGGCCCAGCTCTCTCAGCCTTTTCTCATAGGAGAGGTGCTCCTGTCCCTTCACCATCTTTGTGATCTTCCATCGGACGCTCTCAAGTATGTCCATATCTGTCTTGTACTGGGGAGCCCAGAATTGGACCCAGAACTTCAGGTGTGACCTCACCAGCAATAGGATCAGCTCCCTCAACCTGCTGATGGGAGGGTAAGTCTCCCTTGCTCCAGTCTTTCCCCCCTGGTCTCCAGGGCCTGGGAATCCTGAAGTCTTACTATTGAAGACCGTGGTGAAGAAAGAATTCAGTACTTCAGCCTTTTCCATGCCTTGCATCACTGGGGCCTCTGCCCATTCAGCAGTGGAGCCACATTTTTCCTAGTCTTTCTTTTGCCACTTACGTACTTACAGAAGCCCTTGGGTTTTTTTGACATCCCTCACCACATTCAACTCCAGGTGGGCTTTGGCTTTCCTAAATTAATCTCCATGCTTGGCCAGTGTCTCTGTATTCCTCCCAGGTTACCTGTCCCTGCTTCCACCTTCTGTACCTTCCTTTTTATGTCTGAGTTACAGACAGGTGTTCCAGAAAATTTCACTATTTGAACTGGGAGTTTAAGAATAAGGGTCATAAATGGGTGTCTTTCTCAGTCTTGTAATGTGATACTTAAATAAATTAAAAAAAAAAAAATCCCAAAACTGAGAGAGAAACATTTCCATAGCTTGAAACACTGAAGAACTATGCTTTTACAGGAAAAGATTATCACATTAGATAATGTATAGATGGGCAGGCAATGAACTCCGTATAGACAATTTCCAAAAAGCTGTAAATCCAGTGCTTTAAGAGTAAGTTTAACTAAGCCTTTGCTTCTTCCTTTTCTGCCACATTATTCTAAAAGCAATAAATGTTTGTCAGGGGCATCCACAAGCTAGAAAGAACTTTGAAAGCTGTTTGGAAATGATAAAGGACCTTGGAGAACCCTGAATACAAGTTTCAAGGTCTAGCTTGACCACATTATGTTATGATCTGTTACAAAGAAAGCTGCCAAACAAGGTGGAGAATGGGTATGAAATCCCATAGCTTGAATGACTGAATGAGGATGAAGGAAGAATTGTAATAATTTTTGAACCAATGGAATGCAAAAATTGTTTCCACACCTGGGCTATAAAGGGAGATGACCTTTTTTGTGTGTTTTTTATCAAAGCTTGTTAAATGGGGGAAAAAAAAAAAGAAACAGGGCTAACCAGTTGCTAGGCTAAAAATGCACAGATTCAGATGTATCCATTTGGGTGGTTCACAGTTATTAGGCTGACAGTGACCCTCTCACAAAACTGAAACAAGCTATTTCACCTTGTTAACTTCGTCTTCACGCTCTCATTTTGAGTAGTAAGAATGAAGAACAAGAGTATCTACCATATCTTCTCAGAAACAGACGGGAACACAAAGAAGCTCCCAACTTTAAAAAATGTTTGTTGTTTCAGGCAGGAGATATCAGTAACACTTTTATTTAGTATTTCTGATCTACTGCTTGGATAATATTGCTAAGTTAGGAATACAGATAAATCATGCTTTAAGGTACTGGAAAAAAACAAGCAAAAGACCTTTAACAGGTTATTTGAAGGTGTTAACTATAAAAATAAATTATAGCATTTTATAAATACTAGAACTGTAATTGTTTAAATAAAAAAATACAGTCACATCAAAAAGAGGAAAAATGTCTCTTTCTTCCCTATGTATCAAATCAGTAATCGCAAAATTAATAATCAGTATATTAATATTTTATTATTAAACCCCCTTCCTTATAAAACTCAAATTGATGATACTGTTTACCATAAGTATTCCAGGAAAATTACATTAAAATAGCTGTATGAATTTGAATGTTAGAAAACTGTTACAAAGATTAATGTTTTTATACAAATACTTGTGCATTGTTCGTACGGCTTTTCTTGAGTTAATTCTAGTTACACAGATATTAATTGAAAATGGATGTTGCCATCCTAAATGACATTCCTGACAAGAAATTAATATTAATTTAAACAGTTACAAGTAACATATACGGCATTAACGTGTGAGAGACATCCATGGATATAACAGTTTATAGAGAAGTAAAGATGAAGGCCAGATTTCTAGTGGGAGAACAAAATATAAGAAACATGGTCTTCCCAAATGCAACTACTTAGCTTTCCACTTGAGTCCTTTAGAAATCAAACCATTTGCAGTAGAAGGCAAGCATTAATTCAAATTGTTCTGTATGTATATGGGGAAATAAATACCTTTGTAGGAAAAGCTGCAGAAATGCAAAAGCATGCTACTTAAAACAGATCTATAAGAATTCTATTGACTCAGTTTAGGCAGCATGGTGGAAAATGTACTTTTACTTCAACACAGGAAGGATAAAATTAAACCATTTTGTAAGAGCAACAAATCTGGTTAAGTGAGTCAAAAGAAGGTATTAGAAAATGCATCATTTAGTAAGCCACAGGATCTTGCATTTTGGAGCATTTAATTAAAAAGTTGGTATGAATGCCCTATTTCCAGCATAATTAAATAATTTTACCATATTGTATTATTATTTAGAAAATCTTTTCACTGGAACCTATTTTAGTTTTGCTGATACATATATTGTCTGTTATAACTATTACAAAGGAAAATATATTAAACGTCATGTTAACTACATACACGTGGAAATAAAAGTACTAAAACCAACATGATGAAGAAAGAAAAAAATTCCAGACTTTATCACACTTTAAAATAAATCAGCAACAAACACATGTAAAAGGTATACAAATACAGAAAACCAAGTTCTAAATAAATGATGAATGTTGTATTGCAATTAACTCTGCCAGAATATGGGAAACACCTCTATAAAAAGAATGCCTTTTTACAAAAATAATGTATGTATGGCATCTGGTAGTACAAAGGACTGAAGAAATATATAGAACAGGCTGTTCAGATATTGTGGCAGTGTGGGCAAGTGGAATTTCTTATTCATAGCTTGTGAAACTGCCAACTTTTAGCAAACTTCACTGCTGAATATCACAGACTATGACATTAAGAAATCTTGTGACCTTGCCCATATGCTCCCCCAAACTGCTTCCTTGTGCTGAAGTACTCAGTCATGTCCACATTACAAGAGGCTTTCCCAATGCCCTAGTAAAAAACAACAACAGCAACAAAACGGGATGTGTGGAAAATGTGTCATTGCTGAGCTCAAGACTTACTTCACAGGAGTTTGTGGCAGTGCTAAGGAGTCTGTCTTGCACCCCCTCTTCTTCTTCATTTATGCCTTTGGCTCTGACATGCCACCCTTCAAAAAGGACCTCATACAACAGTGCCCTTGAAAAACCTTACACGGTTGAGAAAATATGAAGAAGGAAAAAGGGAGTTCCAGAGAAGAACCTAAATCTGGTAAATAACAGCTTCTCACTCTTTTTTTGCCTTGCTTATCATGGTTGTCTTCTACCAGTTGTGATTAGTATTGCCATCATACAAAGCTATTCTTCAACTTTTTAGTAGTAACTTTGCCAAGTTGCTGGATGCTGCTGTCCCCCAGCTTAGACCTGGTGTGTCTTTATAATTCAGGTCATGTATTAAAGCTTCTACTTGCTTTTGACCAAGGTGAGATGAGCAACAGCCTACAACTAATTTCAGGACATAGAAAGCCACATGAGGTCATGTCAGAGCTAGAACTGGCTTAAGAACAGCAGTCAGTTTCTGGTACCTTATTGCAGCTTTGGAAAGTGTAATCAGTGTCTGCTGAAATTCAGACTCACTAGACATTTACAGGTTTGTGAAACAATGGTTTAGCCTCAGTAAATCCACTTTAAATCCATCAATACATTACATACAGGAGCAGGCCTGTAATTATTTTTACTTTAAATGATTTTATAGGCTGTATTCTACTGGGCTCCAGTATTTCATCCGTCCGTAGAGACCATTTGTTCTTTCTGGTGCTGGCTAAAATGTCTTCAGGATTGACAGTTATTTCAAAAGTACAGTGTTTATGTTTGAGGACAATATTCTACAAAATGGCATCAAAATGGGGGATTAGAAGGTGCCTAATTACTTGCATCAGTGGTGGTAATGCTTTGTCCTATCACCTTGCCGTACTCAGCCTTACTATCCCCACAAGTAGTTTATGTGCTTCCTCGGTTGTTGCAATTGAATTAATAATTGGTCATATAAAAATCAGCTGCAGATTCTCAGTATTAGGAGCTGCCAAATGTGGTAGCCTGACAGACGTGAGGCTGCTGTGGATCCATAACTCCACATGATTGAGGTCCCCCCTTGCGCCTCTGTGTGTACAGGGATCAGACTTTTATCACATAACCTAACACCTAGGAGACTGTTTTGTGATCAACATAAATGTATATAACCAGTACAGATATCAGCAGGATCGCCACAGAAATCTGTGCCATTCACAAGCTGTGCCAGAAAGGACCCCTGAGCAGTACCAAAATAAAGTTGTTTGCAGTGTTACTGTGACTCCTGTGAAAGGACGGCTCTATCTGACACTATCCACATACACTTTGGACTGTGAAGTCCATACCACTTGTATTTTTCACATCTGTGTCTTCATTTCATTCCACAGCTATCCATGAACATCCTCTCCCAAATCCTCTTTCCCCTTCAAAACACATTTCTCATGCTTTCTCTTCTTCATTGCAGATAGAGGGCCTTCTCTCTTTCCATCATATTGATGGAAAACGCCCCAACTCAGTCTCCTGAACAGTCAGTTGCCAGAATAATTTGCTTGTATCTTGGGTAAAGCTCCTTTACAGAGCACTTAATCAGAAAAGACATACTTGGCTTTGCAAATTTCTCCAACCATCTTCACTCTTAGTCAATGTGCCTATTCCTCTTCCACATACTGCAAGTTCAGTTTTTGGCCTAGGTGAGAAATGGGAGACCCATGCCACTACCAAGTACTCAGGTGACAATAAAATGATTATCTGGTCCTTATATTTTCCAAGGCATTTCCCCTTTGTACTTCTTACTTCTATTACTTTCTGGTTTTTTGTTACAAGTCTCACTGGCTGGCCATGCCCAGCATCTCAGGAACATGATTTCAGGATGTCATCGTCCATAAGAGAGCATGAAAAGTAGATAAGGTAATTCTGCAGTGGGAGGAAAAAACCCAAGTATTGCTCTCAGGTATCCTATGGAGCTCTANTGGCCATGCCCAGCATCTCAGGAACATGATTTCAGGATGTCATCATCCATAAGAGAGCATGAAAAGTAGATAAAGTAATTCTGCAGTGGGAGGAAAAAACCCAACTATTGCTCTCAGGTATCCTATGGAGCCCTAAAACCAGCAAGTGCTCTTTTTCCTGGTCCACCACTTCAGGGTCAATAGCTCTACTGAGTTTGCTCAGGTCATTGCATGTGACCCCTCTCAGACAGAACGTCAATTATTGACTAAACTGTCACTAAAACTGTCTGTGAGACTACCTCCTGTAAGTTTGCAGGACACACAGGGGCCATACAGTCAAGGAAGGATATGGCAGAATACATGCTGACAGACTCAGACATTTCAGGTAACATACAGAACGTCCCTCATTTAGCCTATATGTGAGAGCTTTGGTGGGTTTTCCCTGCTGGTGATACTGGTGGGAGAGCTCTCAAACCAAGGAAATATGGGTGGTTTGTTCTTGAGGCACTAGGCGCATTATAGGAAGTAGACAAATATATAGCTCTGATAAGAACAGTTCTTGCTTTGGTTAAGAAACAGACGTCCACATATGAAAGTTTTAAACAGCTGCCTTTGAGAAATTATTGCTTTTTTTGTCTATCTTTTTTTTTTAATAGAAGATTTAGTTGTTTTACATGGAAGAGTTCTCACCTAAGCCACTTCTTGATCAACATGGCCTTATTTAAAACGGTCAAATAGTAACTTTTGCTATCTTTAAATCTAGATATAATTGTGGTTTATATAATTGTGATTTATTGTGGAAATAAGGGGATTGGCTTTTTAATCATCCAAGTCACAGGACAATTTTGCAATTTTGCAATTTTGCAATTTTGGATGACACAAAGCTGGGTGAGAGGGGCCAGAAATACTGTGAATGCCTTAGCAGCAATATCTGCTGGTGTTTGGAGAAAGTTGAAACTCCTGAAATTTCTTAGGCCTCGAAATAAGATTTCCAAGTGAAAGATATGACTAATAAAGGTCATGTTTTGCTCCGTCTAGAATGTCTGTTTAATCTAATTAAAAAATACGCTGATAGATGTGTTAGACTGACAAGCATTCGTGATTCACAGTTAGCGGAGAACTTTTCAGCCATGAAACAAGGTGACAACCAACAGGTGCAAGATCAGTTCATTTTCAGTTCCTTGTCAGTCCTCAACCTTTCATTCAGCAGCAGCAGTCTGCAGACTTGTAGTCTGGATTAGCCTTGGCACATGTCTCCTGCTGACTGTCACGGTTGTGGGTGGAAAGGGAACAGGCAGAGAAGCAAAGGACACAAGTTCATAGAAAATTAGATTTCATTAATCTATTGAATATCAAGCAATTGGTTTCAAATGACAAATGATACAAAAATTTAGGAGAGACACAGTGACTTTGAACAAACTCTCAAAATGCTTGAAAAATATGCAGTAAAGAAAAATCTTGAACAAATTATAGTGTATATTATGGTTTTCAAGAAAAAACTTATCCTCCTTCACACAAACATTGAGAGTGCCAGATGGGTGCCTGAGAGAACGTATCACCTACCTTCAAAAGCAACTCAAATGAGGTTTTAGTGGAAAAGACCATCTTAAGTGGCTAAAGTATATAAGATGAGCCACATGGAGGTCACTTTAGCAATTAAAAAAAATCAAGTGAATGGTAGAAATATTTTAAGTGGTACTCAAATGATTTTGTGTACATGTCATCAGTGGAGACCAAGTCAAAAGTGTCAGCCTATAGCAGAATAGTATAGCTTTGTTTTCATTAACTGGAAGGAAAGTATGACTGTTTCCCATGTTCATTTTCACCTAAAAGAACTTTACTGAAGGGTATTAGAATTATATATGAGATTGCACAAACTAAATCTGGAGGGCTTGGGGTTTTTGTTTGTTTGTTTGTGGTTTGGGGTTTTTTTTGTTTTGTTTTGGTTTTGGTTTTTTTTAGGAGTGATATACTGAAGAGAATAATGTCTGAAAGGGGCAGAGAAGTTTAGGAAGTTTAGGTTCAAGCATTTTACAGGGAAGTACAGATTTAGACATGCACTCACTAGCCACCATCATATTCAATTCAATGAGCTAGAAGCGAATAGCATGAAAATAATAAAAAACTCTGATTGAAAAGTGCTGGGGAGTCAGGTAGCTATTTTTTAGCTTTGTTGAGTTACACACTAGTAGCAATGAAACAGGGCTTGTCATTCTAAATTTTGTTTAACTGAAGGTGAAATAGTTTGTAATACTACCAGCAAAGAAATCAGGGATTTGCAAGAGTCCTGTAAAAACAAAACCCATGAATGGGATCTGCTACCATATCACAAATATGACTCATTGGGTGGTATTTAATAGTGTAAATATACATGTCAAGTGGTATTTTGGAAGCTGTAAAGTATCTGGGACACGTGCATGTAGCTGGTGTTTGTGACATAGAAGACCTACAAAAGACTTGCTCCCTTCTAAAGCAGTAGATAAAGGTCAGGTGGGATTCCAAAGGACATTTTAAATGGCACCAGGTGCCTTTAGTTAGGCAACTGAATCCAGTCCCCTGCTTGAAATTGATAATAGCAAGACAGAGAGGCACCTATTCTTGCTGTAGTATGAAGCGTACATGTTGTTACTCTAGACAGACACAATGAGTGACACAATAGCTAGACTGAAGGGAAAGGGGGGAAAGAAGACACTGCCTTTCTCTTTTCATAGAATCATAGAATAGTTTGGGTTGTAAGGGACATTTAAAGGTCATCTACTCCAACCCCCCTGCAATAAGCAGGGACATCAACTAGATCAGGTTGCTCAGAGACCAGTCCAACCTGACCTTGGAAGTTTCCAGGGATGGGGCATCTGCTGCCTCTCTGGGAAACCTGTTCCAATGTTTCACCACCCTCAGAGTAAATAATTTTTTTCTTATAGCTGGCCTAAATCTACCCTCTTTTACATTAAAACCATTATGCCTTGTCCTATCACAACAGACCCTGCTCAAATTCATCCCTATTGTTCTTATAAGCCCCCTTTAAGTACTGAAAGGCAATAAGGTTTTCCCGGAGCCTTTTCTTCTCAGGCTAAACAGCCCCAACTCTCTCAGCCTGTCTTTGTAGGAGAGGTGTTCCAGCCCTCTGATCATCCTCGTGGCCATCCTCTGGACCCGCTCCAACAGGTCCATGTCTTTCCTGTGCTAAAGACTCCAGAGCTGGACACAGTACAACAGGTGGGGTGTCACTAGAGCGGAGTAGAGGGGGAGAATCACCTCTCGACCTGCTGGCCATGCTTCTTTTGATGCAGCCCAGGATACAGTTGGCCTTTTGAGCTGCAAGAGCACATTGATGGCCCACATCCAGCTTTTCATCCACCAGCATCCCCAAGTCCTTCTCAGTAAGGCTGCTCTCAATCCCTTCACCCCTCAGCTTGTACTGATATTGGAGATTGCTCCAACCCATGTGCAGAACCTCGCACTTGGCCTTGCTGAACCTCATGATGTTCACAAGGTCCTACTTCTTTAGCTTGTCCAGATCCCTCTGGATGGCATCCTGTCCCTCAAGCATATCAACCTCACCACTCATCTTGGCGTCATCCGCAGACTTGCTGAGAGTGCACTCGATCCCATTGTCTATGTCATTGATGAAGATATTAAGCAGTACTAGTCCCAATACTGACCACTGAGGGACACCACTTGTTACTGATCTCCATCTGGACATTGAGCCGTTGACCACTACCCTCTGGATGTGACCATCCAACCAATTCCTCATCCACCAAACAGTCGCATGTTGCATACAAAGGTTATATACAGAGACAGTAGAAACATTTCACTTAAGGTTTGTCTGTGGGTCTACGCTGAGTTTTGGAATAATTTTCCTACAGTTCTTCACAATGTAAACATTAGAGTGTCTGAGGGTAGTTGAACACTAACATTTGTCCCCAGAAATCCTAGGGTTCAACCTGGGTAATTACAACAATGCTATAGCTTGTGGGTATCATAAGGAAGGATTTGAATGAGGATTCTGCAGAGAAACTTGGCAATCAGATATTACACGTGCAAGTGCTATACTAAAGATACAGCCTACAATGAAGAATGTTGTAACTCAGAAGATGTAGCAACAAGGTCCAAAGAGCTACAGAGCTCTTACTTAAGTCAAAGAAACAGAGATATAGGAATGTTTCCTGCCTGTGTACTATCTTCATGCTTATCTGTTACTAGCAGACAGAGAGCAGGCAGGAGAGGGTCTGGCGGGACGTGCATTCCAGATCACTGAAAGACCTTTTCATTTAGATTTTAGCTATCCAGAGCACGAAAACTAAGTGTTGACAGGGCAAAGACAGAAAAAAGTGGTGTATATAGTTCTGTATAAGTTCTATAAGTCGTTTATCAAACCTACAGGGCTGTTTCTCAAATGTTATACAATGATAATATTTTGAATTACAAATAAACCAGATCTATTGTGACTCTATTACTGTAGTTGAGAGACCCAGATGCATGACATTTTGAAATCAATATACGTATCATACTTGGTACAACACCTAAAATGTACTACATACTGGTTTTCTGATGCATTGTACCAAATACAACAATTATGAGACTCAAAAGGAGATCTGACCACACAGACATTCAGAAAGAAAAGGTATTTATTGGTTAATAATGAAGAGTGTTTCATTGATTTATGAAGAAATCTATTTTGCATTTTCAATGAATTTATACCTGTTTATATTTTTTCCCTTTTTAAATATAAAGCAACAACTTGCATAATCTGTCATTCAAAATGTGTTTACAGAATTACAGAATCACAGAACGGCTGAGGTTGGAAGGAATCTCTGTATGTCATGTTGTCCAACCCCTATGCTCAAGCAGGGCTACCTAACAGCAGGTTGCCCAGAACTGTGTCCAGATGGCTTTTGAATATCTCCAAGGATGGAGATTCCACAGCCTCCCTGGGCAACCTGTGCCAGCTCCTGGTCACTTTCACAGTCAAAAAGTGTTTCCTGATGTTCAGACAGAACCTCCCGTGTTTCCGTTTGTACCCACTGCCTTGTCCTGCCACTGAGCACCACTGAAAAGAGCCTGGCTCTGTCTTCTTTGCAGCCTCCTTTCAGGTATTGGTAAACATTTATGAGATCTCCCACCAAGCCTTCTCTTCTCTAGGTTGAACAGTCCCAGCTCTTTCAACCTTTCCTCATAGGAGATATGCTCCAGTCCCTCCATATCTCTCTTGTACTGAGGAGTCCCGAATAGTAAGTTATGGCCTCACCAATGCTGAGCAGAGAGCAAGAATCACCTCTCTGCACCAGCTGGCAATATTTTGTCTAATGCAGCCTGGGTTAACATTAGACTTCTTTGCCAGAGGGGCACATCAGTGGCTCATGGTTAACTTGCTGTTCACCAGTACCCCAACGGCCTCTTGTGCAAAGCTGCTTTCCAGCTGGCTGGCCTCCAGCATGTATTGATGCATGTTTTTTTTCTCCCAGGTGTGGGACTCTGCACTTCCCCATGCGGAATGGCATAAGGTTCCTGACAGCCAATTTCTCCAGCCTGTTGAGGTCCTTCTGGATGGCAACACAGTGCTCTGACATATCAGCCACTCCTCCCAGTTTAGTGTCAGCAGCAAACCTGTTGAAGGTACACTCTGGCCCATCATCCAGATTACTAAGGAAGATGTTGAACTGAATTTGATTTAGTATTGACTTCCGGTCTACACTGCTAATTACTGGCCTACAACTAGACTTTGTGCCACTGAACACCACCCTCTGGGCCCAGTCATTCATTTCCAGTCTACCTCACTGTCTCCTTGTCCAGCCCATATATCAACAGGTTATGAGGATCTTCTAGGAGACAGTGTCAAAAGCCTTATTGAAGTCTAGGTAGACAATACCCACTGCTCCCCCCACATCTACAAAGCCAGACATTTCATTGTTGAAGGTTCTCAGGTTGGTCAGGCATGACTTCCCTTTGGTGAAGCCATGATGACTGCTCCTGTTGACTTTCTTGTGCTTCATGTGCTATGAAATGGTTTCCAGGATTAGTTCTCCATCACCTTTCATAGAAACTGAGGTGAGGTTGATCAGCCTGCAGTTTCCTGGGTCCTCCTTCTTGTCCCTCTTGAAGATAGGAGTGACATTTGCTTTCCTCCAGTCTTCAGGCACTTCTCCCAGTCACCATGATCAAAAATGATTAAGAGTGACCTTGTGACGACATCAGCCAGCTCCCCCTGCACTCGCTGGTTCATCCCCTCATGGCCATGGACTTACGTATGTCCAGTTTGATTAAGTATTCTCTAACCTGATCCTGAAGTTACTCCTGCTTGTTCTAGCCTTTCCCCTTGGTCTCTGGGGCCTGGGAATCCTGAAGTCTGGTCTTACTACGGAAGACTGAGGTGAAGAATGAATTCAGTACCTCAGCTTTTTCTATGTCCTGTGTCACTGGGGCCTCTGCCCATTCAGCAGTCAGGCCACATTTTTCCTAGTCTTTCTTTTGCCACTTACATACTTATAGAAACCGTTCTTGGTTTGGGTTGTTTTTTGGGTTTTTTTTGACATCCCTTGCCACACTCAACTCCAGGTGGGTTTTGGTTTTCCTAAATTCATCTCGTCATGCTTGGCCAGTGTCTGTGTATTCCTCCCAGGTTACCTGTCCATGCTTCCACCTTCTGTATAGTCCCTTTTTATGCTTGAGTTTTGCCAGGAGCTTCTTATTCATCCACGCAAACTCTTGGCATTTTTGCCTGACCTCCTGCTTGTTGCGGTGGACTGCCCTTGAGCTTGGAGGAGGCGATCCTTAAATATCAACTAGCTTTCTTTGACCCCTATTGCTTCTTTCATTTTATCCCATAGGACCCTTTCAAGCAGATCTTTGGAGAAGCCAAAGTCTGCTCTGCTGAAGTCCAGGGTTATGATCTGTCTTTTTGCCCTACTCCCTCCTCTCATGATCCAGAACTCCAATGTCTAATGGTCACTGTATCCAAGGCTGCCTTTGGCTTTCATATCCCCAATGAGCCCTTCCTTGTTGGTGAGTATGCAGTCCAGCAAAGCATTTCTCCTTGTTGGTTTCTCTATCACTTGGGTCAGAAAGCCATCAATGCTCTCCAGGTGTGTCCTGGAGAGGAGGTTATTCCCTGCTTTATTTTCCAGCAGATATTAAGGTGATTGATGTCCCATGTAAGTATCAGAGTCTGCAAATGTGAGGCTACTTCCATCTGTCTTTAGAAGGCCTCATCTACTTGTCCTTCCTGGTCAGGCAGTCTATAACAGACACTGATTACAATGTCACCCGTACTGTTTTGCTCTTTAATCCTTATCCATAAGCTATTATCTAACGCACCACCCATCCACAGGCAGAGCTCCAATGCATCCCAGGTACTCGCTCACATAAACAGCAACTCTAACTCTTCGTCTTCCCAGCCCATCCTTCCAAAGATCTTGTATCCCTCCATTGCAGTACTTCAGCAATGTAAGTCATGCCAACAAGTCTCCATGATCCCAACAAGATCATAGACCTGCAACTGTGCATAGATCACTAGTTCCTCAAGTTTATTGCCCATGCTTCGTGCATTACTCCACTGGCACTTCAGAGAGGCACCCCAACATGCTGTTTTCACATAAAGAGTCAGTTGGGTTTTTTTCCTTAATGATGTCTTGTAGGCATTTCCTTTTTTATATGTCAATGCTTGTGGTTACCATGCTTAAGCCCTGTTTTGTTGATTTTCTATTCCCTTTTGTGCTCATCATCATCCCAGGCCCTTTGCTTATCAGTCCTGCCCACAAGTTACCAGAGCCTCACAAGGCTCTGTTAACTCTCTCTCTCCCTTTTATTCCTAGTTTAAAGCTCTTCTTACCAGGTCAGCCATCCTTCTGGCAAAGATACTTTTGCCCTGTTTAGTGAGGTGCATCCCATCATCCCAAACAGATGCTGATTCTTAAATAGGGTCAGGAATCACAGAAGCTGAACTCTGCCTGACATCAGCTCTGCAACCAATTGTTGGCATACAGTATCTGCCCCCTCCTCTTTACACCCTTTACCCTCAAGAGCAGGCAGGATTGAAAACACCACTTGGGCCCCCAGAGCTCTGTAATCACTATTGGTACTCTCCAGCTCGCCTCATTGTTGCCCACAGGGAAGAACATACAGGAATAATAGTAAGAGGCTTGGACACACCTCAGCAGTCTCTTCACAGCATCTTTGGATCCACGCACCCATAAGCAGCAAACTTCTTCGGACAACAGGTCAGGTTGGCAAATGGGTTCCTCTGTGCCTTGCAGCAGGCAGTCACCCGCTACAGTCACTCGCCACTTCCTCCTGATGGTTTGCATGGGTCAGGATCATAGAATCATAGAATCATAGAATTGTTAAGGTTGGAAGGGACCTTTAAGATCATCAAGTCCAACCATTAATGTAACCTGACAAAAAACACTTCTAAACCATATCCCCAAGTACCACATCTACCCTTTTTTTAAACACCTCCAGGGATGGTGAATCCACCACCTCCCTGGGCAGCCTATTCCAATGTTGGATAACCGTTTCAGTGAAAAAAATTTTCCTAATATCCAATCAGTTGGCCCAGATGCCTCACTTGAAAGTACGCCCGGCTCTTCCTCAGCTTTGACGGCAGTGAACCTCTTCTCTAGTGACAAGCCACTTACTTTTTGTGCTTTTTCTATTTTATTTTCCTAAGTTGCAGAGATATGATTTAAGTATTATCTGAGTAGTGTAACTTCTCACTGCACCACATTATTATATATTAGCATGCACTGTTTGACAGATGAAACAAGTTCCTTTAATTGGTTTGTCCTCCTGGCCATTAGCATGGCTGGTGATGAGACAATTAGCCACATACAGCTTTTGCAAGTGTATGGCAAAATACAATGTGCAAGTAGAAGCTGGTATTAATAATGGTTGTCAGTGCAGTAGATTTGTTTGTTTGTGGTTTGTGCATACATTTTTGATTACCAAATAAATTAGACAGAAATACTGTAGCTTATAGTTAAGCTAGAGCATACCGGAGGTATCGCTCCCAAAGAATGTCTTTTGTTCGGGAGTCGAAGAAAGAGAATACAACTGTACTTTCAGTTTCCACATGAACACTTCGTTTTCCTCTTTTGGAGGGGTTTTGCCATTCATTATCGCTATATGTGGACTTGCTATATGTCACTCCCACATCCTCCATTAAATATGCTTCTTACCTTGAGTCTTTCAAGGTTGTTGATCATCAAGGACATAAATAAAACTATCCCTCCACTCTTTTTGCATTTATTTCCCCTGCATATTGTGCTTTCCCCACATCTTTTACTTTTCCGAATTCTCAGGAGTTTTCTGCTAGTCTTAGCTTTCAGATTCAGACTTTTGCTTATGTTCTAATAAACCTTTTGCTTCTATCCTTGGAACAGTCTCCTTTCTGATGAAGAAATACTTTCACAAATAATTTTTCTTCACACACATGAATAGTTATACAGTATGTTCTCTTCTTTTGATGTGTCCTTTCTATTTTAGATTAAGGTGCTAAAAATTCAGTCTATGTATCATGGAAATGTATGACATGATTAATAAATCAATCATACAAATAATCATCTCAGTCCTTCCTAGATGTCAGAATACTGTATCCAATAAATCAATTTAAGTGAAGAATTTGTCATATTTGCAATAGGTGTGGAATGTGTTATAAAAAAATAGATCTACTGCTTTACTAAAGTTTATAATGGTTGAAGGAAGTTTCTGTCTTTCATAGTGATAGAGTATAACACATCTAAAAAGAATAAAAAATAACTATATAAGCTGTTCACATAAAAATAGAAACATTTGGTTTTTTTCAGTGCTTTGTTTGTGTTCTGACCTTCAGAGACAATTATGAAAAAAATGTTAAAACCAAATACAGCCAAGATGAATAGAGCAAAATTGTTGTCTGTTTACTGTTGTTATTCAGTCTTTTTATGGAATAATGCTTTTTCTATATGACAAGTAAGATATAGGAGAATTTATGTTAAAAACCCTGCTAAAATAAAATGTGTTGAAAAGGTTAGATTTGTATCCCTTCATTTGAGTCAACAAGTGTAGTCTTGTATCAATGGCAGTATCTGAAGCGGGAGGAACTTATTTTGTATATCTATACCAGAGCTGGATATAGAGTGGAATATAGATAAAGCACAGTTAGAATACCTTTTTTTCTTATAATAACTAAAACTACATTAAACATCACCTGAGGAAAACCCCATGAAAAGAATTGCTGTGAAAGATTTCCATTATTAGAAGAAAAGTGTTAAATTAATGATTTTTGCACTGAGTTCTATCCTCAGTACCTTCACAGTACAATGATATATTTAATCAGACTTAACACAAAAAAATCACAACTGTAAACCGGATTGACTCTATAGTCTTTTTGTTCTCTTTCAATAATATATCATGTTACTTTAAAATAAGATATTCAAATTCCAAAACATTCCTAATATTTTAAATTGCATTTGCAGCTTTTGGAAGATTCATTGAAATGTCCATTCTTGGCAAAACAATCTCGCTCCTTTTTATGATATAAATCCCAGAAGGTAATGCTTTTGACCAAACTTTTATTTCTGGGCCGAAAAAAAGAAACTCCACTCCAAAACATTTTTAGTGCTATTTCTTTGTTGTATCTTAATATCTAATTTTCTTCCTTAAGTCAGCTTTGGTGGTGGTGTGGAAACACTTCTTTACACGTCTCAGAGGCCTGTCTAAACTACCATTGCTCATTGTATTTATACAGCAGTATCTAGTTGGAGTTAAAAGAGTTAGGTATGTCTGGGCAATGTTCCAAAAGGAACCATTTTGCTTTATGATGAGGCAATCCCCACTCAACATAATTCCAGAAATATCCATCCTTGGCTGGATGGCATATTTATGATTCTTCAATGTTATTTTATTTTTGTGAGTTCCACCAGTATTTGTAACATCAGTTGCGACTTATTTATTTCAGTAAACAGCATCAAGGCATTTGTGAGGCCTTCTGTGTTCTCAGACTTTAAGAAATAAATCAATATAAGGAAATAATTTTTTTTTTTCAGAATGTGCTTCTACACTGTGTTCCGACAGAAGTCCCTTCCAAAACAAATGAGCATTTACCCAAGGAAACTATATTTTGATTCTGTGTACTTTTGAAAATTTGGCATTTTCAGAGTTTAATAAAGAGTTGTGCAAGCTCCTTCCCTTTGGCCATGATCACAGACAACACCTATCAGCCACTAAAGAATAACAAACCTTTCTGGGATTTTGACTTTCTTATGACAGAAAGAAAGACCGGGTTTCTAGAACTCAGTCCTAGACCACAACAAAAGGAAAACACAGTATCTCTGTAGCAGTACTATCATTCAGCGATATTACAGCTCTCACTTAATCTGGGGAGATATTTGGATATAGAACACTGCATGCCAATCAGCAGCTATACAGGAAGTCATGCTTTAAGTTATACATGGGTAAAATTAACAACAGCAAAACCAGGGAAGCAGAGATGTGTTGCTGAAAGATGAACAAAGCCAAGGAACCTTATTTGTTATCTCATCAGCTCCAATACTGGTTCTTTTGGGGTGGCCCCTGTCAAGTCATTGAATTTCATCATCAGCATTACTTTAGGTTTAAAAGGTAGTAGTCATGCTTAACTACCCACATGATAAGATTCATGAAGATTCGCTAGATCATACTTGTAGCATTTGAAGATACGAATTTTAAATAAATACTTTCTTAATAAATACTGACAGACTAGTTTTATTATAACTCTAATAATCTAGCTGACAGAAACATCTGTGCATTTAGTCCTCTCCAAAAGTGTCTGCTTTAAACTGATAAGCATGCCTCTAAGTACTGTAGCTGGAACACAGAAACATGTTGATAATGTGCTCTGTACTCCAAGCAGTATCTGGGTATAGCTTCTCCTCAAATGTGTGCTGACTAAACCATGTTTCCACTTCTGGTTATAAACTTTTGTTCTCTAGTTAGTTAGCACAGTATCTCTGGATATCTACTGGCACCTGTCCAGCACTTCTCTCTGATTTTCACACGCCGCCCTTATTGGGGATTTTATTAAAACCCTCAAATTTTCAGAGATTTAAAAATCAGGTGTATATTTTGATTTTCAATGGACTGATTTGGATATTCTTTAAAGTTATGAAATCACAGGTCTCCATTTAATGTATCATTTTTGGTAGATCTGTACATATTAAGTAGTTTACATTGATAATGGAATGGTAAAGAGGTGGTCATTGCTATTTACGGTAATGGCCTACATTTTGGAGGGAAAATAAATGTACATAATAACCATTCCCTTTAATCTTAAGGATTAGCCAGTGACTGTTATCTTCATCTCTTAGTAGTCATTTGTCCTGGTTTGAGAACCACGACATCGTTATAAACTTGATATATGCATTACATATCCACCACACTCACACTGAGACAATGACGGACTGAATTTCTACCACAACAACAAAAAATAAGATTTTATGCACTAAAATTTTATACAATACACAGCATGAAACACTGCAACAACCCGCTTCTGCTAAGTGGGTGTTAGGTGAATACTTGGTGCTTAAAGTGGCTGTTTTAATATAGATGAGAATACATGATAGATAGGTAGATCTAGATACATTGTATAACCTGTGATATCTTATGAATATCATTGTTGATTGAGTACTTTGAGATGTTTGTATATGTATGAACTTGATTCCATAGCAGGTGTTTTAAAATAACATAGGCAGTCAAGAATCACACTTATTCAGATACTTTGAAAATCCTTGCCAAGTCAGTCATCAGAACATCAGATACAATTCTATGAAAACGAATAGGTCCAAGTTCACAAACAATGCAGCAATCATTAGAAACATCCTCTTTGAGAGCATCTTCTTGACCAGTAGGTAAAAAAAGTCCTCAGTCCTGGGTTAAGGGTTTCTGAAATAATTGGAGTAGAATTAGAAGAATCCTGAAATCAAAGATAATTTTTCTCTAATAATGAAAGGAAGGGTAGAAATTAAATATGTAAGCAAGCTATTCATTGCGTTACAGAAAATATTTATTTATGTATGCACTTTCCATGGCTCACTGCTAAGTAAGCATTTTGCTTCAGGAGCTGGCTGGTTAATGTCCTCTATATGAAGCTTCCAAAAGGGAAATCAGGAAGGTGTCATAGCAAATGGTACCTGAAACATAGTGTGCTTGGACGCAGATCCACAGGCTGCCTTCTCAGATTGCCTTTGGACTGGCCTCATTATACTGGAGTTGCCTGGCAGTTTTTATTCTAAGCTGCACGTGGTTGCCATCACCAGCCTGCTCTCCTTCCCTAGCAGGGGTACTTTGAGCCTGTGGGGTTGCTGCTTGTTGTCCTGCTTGGATTCCAGCTCCCCTTCTCATGTGGGGCAAACAACCTTCGCTGCTTCCTGACACGGTACACACCTGGCTGAGATTTCACTGGAAAAATCATAATGGTCCACCCAGAAGAAAATGGAATATTCTAATACAAGAAGATTATGTGGGTTGAGTCAAGGTAAATAGATGCCTTGCTAGTCTTACATTCATAAAAATAGTGATTTTCTGTTTCAGGCAAGGTGATAAATGTCATCCTAAGCATCAACCTCCATACATGAAACCTAGTCTCAGTGTCAAAAAGTGTGCAAATGTATTGAGTAAGACATATTACGTACGTTGTTATTCTTGGCTGAAGTCTCTACTTCTGGTATAACCATAGAGACATTTACCTCCAGTGATGAAAAATTTCTCTACGGTATAAAAAAAAAAAATCAAAAAATTAAAAAAGAAACCAGCAGAAAATTCAAGCTTTCATAGAGTTTTGCAACTATAACATAAAGTGAATTAATTATTTCTCAGCAGCATATATTTTATGAAATTATATTGACAGCATACATGAGTAGGATTTCAGAATATTAGTTAATACAGGAAGTATGAAGACAGACCTAATCTGCTCATATCAAAAGAGGTAACTAAAAATCATCCTTAAAGACCTTATATTTTCTGCTGTTTCCTTCTGAGATTTGGGATGCTGTTCCTCTGGGGTTAGTCTTATGTCAATTTTTAACAGCTCTAATTGCCTAATTATCTGCTCCAAAGCAAAGACAAAGCTTCTCTCAATATTCACTAATAATTTTCCTATTAGTATAAAATATCATAATTTGGAAATTCTTACATTGGATTCCCAGAACTCTCATGAAAATGTAACCCTGCCTGGTTTTTTCCTTTATGCAAAAGCGAAAAATTTCTATAGGTTCTTAGTGACATCAAGCTCATCTGCCATTAATTTGAGCACATTGTCCTTAATGCTTATATATCAACACAGGGAGTTGTTAGCTTAACTCTTTCACATTTAAACAATACATAGCCGTTCTAACTCACACTTTGTTATTTGATATATCCATAAATGCTAATGGACATGCTGCACCTGTTTTTCCATTGCAGTCATGTTACTCAGTGCTACAGATAAATTGAGGAAAGTCAAAAGAAGTAACTTGCCTGAAGTCACAAAATGAATGAACCCAGTGAATGTTAGAATAGAGAACTAGCAGCCCAGAGGCAAAATATCAGAGCAACTCCTTCCTATTGTCTTATTTCAAAAGGTAGCTTCATTCATTTTCATACATCTCATATAAAGGAATCAAGGAATTTTTACATGTTCAACTTTTTCTTTCAATATGGATTGTTACTTGATATTATTCTTGAATCTGAAATAAATACTCTGGTGATTATGACACCTTAGAGATCAGAGTTTAATTCAAAAGCTGTGTCCTTGTGTTTTTATTAAGTTTTTATGAGCCTCTGGGCTCTGATCTGTAAAACTGACCACTTAGCCTTTGTATCTCTTTAGTACGGACTTAAAGCAGCCATGAACAGTTTTTATAGAAAAATATCATGACAAATATGTTGCTGAATATTTAAAAAGCACTTAATCAAATTTGAATTTATTGCTGTAAGATATATTTATAGTATAAAAAAGACAGAAACACCCAGAATCAAAATTGTATCTGGAAAGCATAAGAAATACACAGTGCATATTTATCAGTGATAATGCACACTTTTAAGTGAATAGGGGTATCATTCACTGAAAATTTCCTTGTGGAACCTCTCATTCACACATGCTTTAAGAAGCAATCTTGAAAGAAACTGAGGCCTATCTGCCCATTTTTCTTATATTAAGTTCCCATGCATATCAGAAAATTAGACAACGTAATTTGAAATTTTGCCTCATTTAAAATGAAAATACAAGCACCTCTTTATTGAAAATTCTTCACTAGCTTGAATTTTAAAAAATCTTTACTAAATATTCTATCACAGTGATGCATTATTTTTAAAATGTGACGGAAATTAATCTAAATATGTCTGTTGTAGCAATACATATGTGCTTTCACATATACCTATTTGGATGTCACAGAATAGCTGCAATTTGTTTTCCAGTTCATAGTAGACATTTTAAAGACCTCACAGAGCAATATGAATGCAATTGCTGAAGAGTGGTGTCCATAGAGCTTGGTCCATGCTTAATGAATATATTTCCTTAATGTGTGGCTGTAAATTGACAGAAGGTTATAGATTGCTTTCAAAGAAGATGGAACTCAGTGTGGAGAATCCTAACAGAGGGGGTATCGCAGAAAAAGATGTGTGGAGAAGCTGTTCAAGGCAAAGTATGGCAACAGTACAACGAGGAGAGTTTCGAGGACTCCATGACTGAACAGTATAGATATTCCACACTGAACACCCTGCCTTCCAAATGAAAGGTGAGGCCAGCCAGCACCTCAAATAAGTGTTCTTGATTTAAAATGTATTACAAAGGAGTAAAAATACTGTATAGGTTTCTTTCTCCATCTTTAGCCACTGGTTCGTGTATCTAACATACCATTTATATACCATAATTAACTATTGACATGATCATTGACATTGTAGTGTTCATCAATCACACTATTTATCAATTTCCTTTTATAAGAATGTTTGAAGAAACTTCCAAAGGTTCTTCCCAAGGGAAACAAAGCAAAAGCCAGATTCTTTCAACGGTATCCTTAATAGCGGACTTTTATATATTTTAGCATTTTTGTTATATGAATGTTTACATAAATTATTTTTTTCCTACTAAATAGATCTATTTTAGTATTGATATATCCTCACTGTCTTAATTTATGCATGTCTCAGAAGAAAAAAATGAATATCCTTGAAGAAAGTATTGGATTTTATTGATTAATATTTTTAATTTTATTGAGTTATCAAACCAATGAAAGCAAGAAATTTTGGTAGAACATTTTCCTCTGGACACTGTTGCCAAAATCTAGTAATTGCATAATAGCTGGTATATTTCTCAAAATCTGATACAAATTCCCTATATTGGAAACTCAACGTTTCTTAATAAGAATGTAACATTTGTTATTTTCTTTATGTTTGTTTTTGAACAGTAACTGTGGTGGTCACCATAAATGCATTAAACCAACAGATTTTCAACGAGAACTAAAGGCAATCCTTAAAGCAAAGAACATACGAGAAGGACATTGCATTCTGTGTCCAGGGACTGCAGAACGCAGATACTTTAAATCAAGCTTAATCAAGTGTTTGATTAGCCACATTGCTTCAGGGCCATTCATGGAGTAAACAATGGTAATTTTTGAAGTTATGAAGTTTAATTTGTGATCTATTCCAGGTCCTGAATTAAGTCAGCTGGGAATTGCAGAGACAAAATGAAAAACAGAAGCTGAACAGAAATATAAAAGGGTGAAAATTCGTTTATTACCACTAGTACATGATGGATGTAAAATGATGACACAATAGGAGTGATAATTGTGCTTGCAAGATTAGCCTAAGAATATAATAGACAAACTTTCAAGATGATCAACCTGAACTTGAGTAAGAAACTAGAGTGAGAGGTATTTTTTATAATTAACGAAACATGAGGTAATTTTTTTCTCTAGCTTAATTAATTCATAAGTGTTTACCAAATGTTAATTAAATTGTATGTCCACATATTGAAATACATTTAAAACTAATCCATTAAAAAAAACCACAAAACAAAACCAAAGCAAACCAACCAAAACCAAACCAACCAAAAAAACCCAGAAAGATAAAGCTTTGAAATTCAAAATTAAAACTAAAATGAGATAAACTGACATTATGAATCACAAAAGCTGCTGGAAGCTTCAACATCTCTCCAAAACTTCTTTACTTATCTATATTTTCCGTAATTATTTAATTCCTAAAGAATTTTCATCTTCTGTCCACGTTAGCATCAAATTTCTGCAGCTCTGGTTTGAATTGATGCTGTTAGTGATGACATCATAATAGCACTCATACACAAAAAGAGATAAATAATGGTGTATTTATAAACTTTCCTAAGAAAAAATACATTTTTATATGTCTTTTCCTGTGGGAATTTACTAACAATCTTGAAAACTAAATTCAACTAATACTGTAATACAAATGACTATAAGAAACCACACACACTGAAATAAGCAAAGCTGTTTTGTTCTATGACAGAAGAAGAAATTATATGCAGGCATAAGTTGGATAGGGGAGAAGAGAGATTTAGACGTATTTTTTTCATTACTTTAGCATACTGGGCAATGGTCTTTCAGACAACAAATGCCAGTTTAAGGGACAATCAGTGTGGATGAGTGAGGACATATATTCACCATCATTTGAAATTTTCATAAGAGAACCCAAAATAGCCAAAGCCTGTTCAGATTTGACATTCATCACAGCATCGTTGAGTGGGATGTTGAGCCTGAAGGAAAACTTGGCATACAAGTTTGCTGGACCGTAGGGGCCATTTCAGCTCCAAAGATTTGATTTGGTAAGTTAGATAAGGGCCAAACTGACACTGGAACAATATGAAGATGAATTATTGAAAAGGAGTGGAGCACTGAACTTTGAGAGCAAAAGAGAAAAAACCTTGGATTTAGTGGATTTGATCTCCTGCTTGGGGAGCCGCAAATGGTAGGAGCACTCCTAATTCTTTGCAATAGAAATTGAACAAGTTTGCCCCTGCAGGCAGGCAATCTTACTAGTAAAGGTGTAGGAAAGCCGAATTAATGTCATTTATATTAAACACCTAGTAGAGGCTCGAGTAAATCTAGCAGGAAAGGAAATTTTTAGATACAATCTTAGAACAGAATATTAAACATTTTTCTTTGTAAGTACTACCTATAGCTTTAGAAAATGTTGTGCTTGAGAGTGGTTTTAATTGAATTTAGTAAATAAGCCCCCCCTCTTTTTTTTTTATTGACCTAAACTGATTTAAGTGTGACTGCAAGGCGACCAGCCATTACTAGTTAACCCTTGTACAAGACAACTGATATTAAACACTGCTCAGCTTCTCAAAACTTTCTCAAGCATAATTCAATGGCAGCAAAGCATTTCTTCCCTTAAGCGTTGTGACTGAATGCTGTTAATGCAAGAATTTCTGTGGAAGAAAAGGGTTCTCTGGGAAAGAGCACAAGCCAAAGAAAATGAGCACATGGTAATAGGGAGAGTGTGTGAACTAAAGTGCCTGGGAAGAGTTTGTGCCAGCAAACAAACATTATTCTGGTAAAAATCTTTAGTTTATTTGCTCTTAGTAAATCTAATTTTCTTATTTGGTCTTATGCAAAGAGAACTTGATGCAGAGCTTGATGACAGTGATGATAGGGTTGAGTGTTTGTGGGTAAGAATCAGGGGAAAGGCCAACAAGGCAGATATCATGGTGGGAGTCTGTTATAGACCACCCAACCAGGATGAAGAGGCAGATGAAATATTCCATAAGCAGCTGGTAGAAGTCTCGCAATCTCTAGCCCCTGTTCTCATGGGGGACTTACAACCTACCAGATGTCTGCTAGAAATACAATACAACATAGAGAAAACAATCTAGGAGGTTCCTGGAGTGTGTTGAAGATAACTTCCTGAAACAGTTAGTGAGGGACCCAACTAGGGAAGGTGCCCCGCTGGACCTGTTGTTTATGAACAGAGAAGGTGTTGTGGGTGATGTAGTGGTTGGAGGCTGTCTTGGGCACAGCGATCATGAAATGATAGAGTTTTTGCTACTCGGAGGATTAAGGAGGCAGGGTTTGCAGAACTGCCACCTTGGACTTCCGGAGGGTAGACTTTGACCTGTTTAGGAGCCTGGTTGACAGAGTACCTTGGGAGTACCAGAGGAGTCCAGGAAGGCTGGACATTCTTCAAGAAGGAAATCTTAAAGGCTCAGGAGCAGGCCATCCTTATGTCCCAAAAAACGTGCCTGCAGGGAAGAAAACGGGCCTGGCTGAACAGAGAGCTTTGGCTGGAATTCAGAAAAAAAAGTTTATGACCTTTGGAAGAAGAGGCAGGCAACTCAGGAGGGCTGCAAGGATGTTGTGAGGTTATGCAGGGAGAAAATTAGAAGAGCCAAAGCCCAACTAGAACTTAATCTGGCTGTTGCCATAAAAGACAATTAAAAATATTTCTATAAATACATTAGCAACAACAGGAGGACTAAGGAGAATTTCCATCCTTTATTGGATGTGGAGGGAAATATAGGAAATGGCTGAGGTACTTAATGCCTTCTTTGCCTCACTCTTTAGTAATAAGACCTGTTGTTCTAAGGGTACTCAGCCCCCTGAGCTGGAAATCAGGGACGGGGAGCAGAAGGAAGCCCCCAAAATCCCAGGGGAAATGGCTAGTGATCTGCTACAGTACTTAGACACACACAAGTCTATGGGGCCAGATGGGATCCGCCCAAGGGTACTGAGGGAGCTGGCAGAAGTGCTCACCAAGTCACTTTCAATCATCTTCATGGGGCTTGTCAGTGTTAGGTTAATGATTGGACTAGATGATCTAACAGGTCTTTTCCAATCTAGGAGATTCTGTGGTTCTGTGATCTGTCAGCAGTCCTGGCTAACCAGGGAGGTCCCAGTTGACTGGA
>RSEF01000001.1:141795602-141870576 GCA_003993805.1 Himantopus leucocephalus
TGATGATCTTAAAGGTCCTTTCCAGCCTAAATGATTCTATGTTTCTATGATACTATGATTTGCATCTGACAAGACAGAGTCTAGGGTGTAAAGTAGCTGTTACTAGACTGCAAAGGTGTGGGAGGCAACTGGAATCTTACAAGGGTCGCTTTGTTGAACTGATACACACCTCTGCTAAGATAAGCAGAACAAAGTGTACCTGCTGCAGCCAGAAGCATGCTTTGGTTTGTATTTGTCAGTTTATGCTACGAATAAGAAGACTTTAGTATCTTTTTTCTTTTTGTAGCAATAAGAAGAAAGAAGTTCTAATATCATCTGCAGGTGGTCTTCATAATATGGCTCCTAAAAAACAAAAGGCATAGTAGGTCTGCAGTGTGTCTGCCAAATTTCAACACAAGTATTTACATTCAGCTTACCTTGAATTCCAGCTGACAGTAACTGTGCTGCTGTGCATTGTTGAACAGTATCTCTAACAGTATCTACCCTTCCATCTAAGGGTGGCTGCACTTCAGCACTGAATCAAGAGGTCTTATTATTATACTTTATTTGCATAGGACATTCTATTTATGGGGACTGTGTAACTTTAAAGAGGAAGTACACAAGCATATGCTTACTAGACAGCTTGAAGTGTGCTTTTTAATGGATGCAACACTTTCTTATGACAGCCCAGGCTCAAATATATGTATATTTCTGGGTGAAACAGAGCAAAGAAGAGTAATTGTCCACAAAGTATTGTGTAATCCACTGGGAAACTTTTCCCTGGAAAACCAAAACCCAGCAATGAAAAAAACATCCAAAACCTACAGACCAAATGTCAGAAGAATATAGAAATAAATTTATAAGCAACATCTCCAACACTTTGTGTCTTCTGCACCTTCCCAGAAGTAGATCTTTTCCATATACCAGATTTAGCTTTTATTTTCCCCACTTTTTTTTCTTCTTCTTCTTGTATACAAACTTTNTTTTCTTCTTCTTGTATACAAACTGAAGAACGTTAATGGATTTGGACAAGCAGGAAAACTATGGGTGGAGGCTCACAACTCTTAAGTAGTGAAATTTTAAGAAAGAGTATCTCCCAAAGTTTTTAAACATTCTTGCTTCTCCTTCCCCCTTCAAAATGCCACAGTTAGGTGTTAATAATCACAGCTGCATCTTCCAAAACTAAAAATTGGTTTAAGATTTTTTTTAAAAATAAGTAAACCCTGTTCAGAACAAAGTCCTACTGTATATAGCTACCTAGTACAACTTCAGCACGTTCTCTACTTAAGCCTTGCTATCTTCCCTCAAGCACCATTTTTCCTTAAAAATGCAGCTAGACACACCTCCCCACCCCCCCTGTCCTTTTCATAGGCTGCCTTAATTGGCTCATTAAGGTTACAGAACACATCTGCCCACACTAACTGAATCACAAAGCACTTTAGTTGCCTTTTCTCACACCTAGATCCACCAGACAGAAAGGAGCTTGCAATTACTCACTCTTTAGGAATTCAGCTCTGTGGGATACCCAGACCCCAGAGGGAACCCATGTTGATCACCTCATTTACGCTGTAACACTTAAAACCAGTATAAAGTGTCTTCAACAGTCTAGTTTGGTTGTAGCTGATAAATTAAAGAAGATTTGCCTGAATGGCAGTACAAACTACTGGAGGATTTAGTGTAAGGCTGAGGGCCCTGAAAACTGAAAGCTCTTTTTTTTTCACTGTGTGATACAAATAATGCTTATTAAAGTCAGTGGAAGCTCTTCTATCCCAGAAAATAGGACTCCGTGTTATAATCTCTTTGCATTGTGTAGCTTTTGATTGCTATATGTCTCAGATTGCCATCTGTAAAATGGGGATAATAAAGCCTAATTACATTCCACCTACAGCTGTTGAGGTTGTCACCTTTCATAATATATGTCAGAGAAGTGCTGAATATAACATTTTCTCAAGAGTTTTCCCAGCTTCCAAATAATAATAATAAAAAGATATTTTTGTTATCAGCTTTATTTTAACCTTAAATTTAAGAGGGAACTCCCTTTTTGTGTTGCAGACTGCATTATCTTTAATTCTAATTCAGCAACTGATTTTGCTCAGGCTGTTCCATACTGTGTCAGACTGAAGTGTGAGAAGACTTGTACATTCACTGACTCTGATGACTGACGATGCTATTCCAGTGAACAACAGTGATTCCAAGCATGCACTTATTAATGTTTTTTCTTTTTTTTTTTCCTGATGCCGTGGACCACAAAATCTCTTTGGAACTTCTTCCAAAAAAAGGATTTTGTCATACTCTGTGCTACTGTAATGACACCTCTGTTCTGTTAATGTCACTGCTACCCACAAGCATCCATCTGATTCACTAATAATCATGATGAACTTTTCAAAATGAAATAATGTGCTGATTGCTTGAACTGTATTTACTTTATGTTACCAAGTTTTTAATTAGAATGAGAAAACACTTTCTCATTACAAATGATTTGCTATTAATTAGCTTAAAACTAAGTTGGAATGACACAATCACTTGAACAGAATGAAAAGATGGAATTTTTAATTTAATTTTAAAGGCTGGTTTCTTTATGTTAAAAATGGCCAGAATGTCCAACAGCAAGCTCAGTAGGATGTAATTTCAAGAACAATAACAAAAAACAGAAAAGAAAAAGTCATTTAAGTTTTTATCTGAAGGTAATTTTATTGGCTGAATTGTAGAACTTGGTGAAAATAGGGGGGTGTGAATAAATATATACATATTTATAAAATGGAAAAACTGACAGAGCTTAACTATAGTCATGTTAGTGAAACTATAATTATAATTTCAATAGACTGATTATAATAGCAGAAGAAAAAATTATTTTAGCCGTGAAAGACATTAAGTCTAAGCTATTCAATACATACCTGTGTTTTATTTTTTTACCCATAGAAGACATTACAAGAGTTACAGGAGGTAAAAAACAAAACTGAAAACCAAAACCATAAGGTTTTGCCTTATTTTTCTTCTGGCCAAAGACATTGCTACAGTTAAATTGCCAAGACCAATGCACCTTAATTTAATCTATCCTTCTACAAATTAAAAAGAATAAAACTTTCACTACAATGCACAATTTGCAGTCATTTTAAATCATTCTGTAAGTACCTTTGAAGCCAAATCCCATGAGGAATTGTCATCGTCTTTGAATATGCCTGGGGTTCTCATGAGTACAGCTGGGAGGGCTACATACGGATATGACAAAGCACAAACCACTAGCCTTTATGATTCCTGTACCCCTGCCCCCTCACATGAGATCTGGACAGCCCCTGGAATGCCCACTCCTGGACTCTTCCACATTTAGAAATACATGTCCCATTAAGTAATAGCATTACAATTTTTTTTTCTTCACCGTAACTTAATCCTTATAAAGATTGCTTCTTGAGAAAGGCTGCTCACAACCAGAATACCTACATTTCTTATTCATTGAGCTACAAAAGGTCCATATGTGCTGCTGTGCTAGCCATGAGGATTGTTCTAGGTGAAACTTTTCTATGGAAGGGACTCTGCACACAGCTATGGTCAGAGGACCATCCGATCTCAACCCAAAGCTGTGATGAGAAACAGTTCCATGTTCCTCATTCCCTCCTCTTCTTTTTTTCAAAGATAAAATCTAGCTTTTCCCTCCCTTTCTCTCCTAATCCTCCTCTCCCCAGTTCCTTGCTATGACAATGCATTCAATTTTAACAATTACTAGGTAAATACCAAGACTACCTAACGCTCATATCACAGCTCAGGGCAGCATCAGCCATAGCACATATGTAAAGAATTCAAGACTTTTGCTCTTTGGTAAATATGAGATACAATGATTATTGTATCACATTTGATGACTCTTCAGCCCTAGTTCCAGCTATGTCTCCAACCATGGTCTCAATTACTGACCTACCATGCTTTCCTATTACCTGCAAGGAANAGATTATTGTATCACATTTGATGACTCTTCAGCCTTAGTTCCAGCTATGTCTCCAACCATGCTCTCAATTACTGACCTACCATGCTTTCCTATTACCTGCAAGGAAAATGTACTACCACTTCTGAATATGGAAATATACAATAGCTACCTTTTATAGCTATCTTTGCTGCCTGTGCCAAGGAGATTGTTTGGGAAAGAAATTTGGCAGCTGTGCTCCTCACATCCAGAAGCAGCAGGGTTCAGGAATTATGTGGATTCACCAGAAATATAAGTTTAAGAAAGTCTTCTTGTCTTAGACACTCTCCAAAGCAAGCTTTAGCTGGTCAGATTTGAGAAAACTCAGAATGCATGACTTTCAATGGATTGTGATAAAGTCGATAGAGGCCTACAGGGCTCAAGAAATGTTTTAAAGCATTGGTATTTTTGAAACTCACTTTGAAAGAAGATTTGATGCGTCCTATCTAGATCATTTAGATGAGAANTGTCCTATCTAGATCATTTAGCTGAGAACAAGGTCAGGCAACTGTCCACGTTGGTGGGATGTCTAATGAAGAAGACTTGAAAGGCTGTGACCTTCTTTGCTGAAGTCCTTGATTTGTAAGGTCAAAAACTCTTCACAAAGGGCACAGCTGTTTTGGGTGACCGCTCTTGAGTGTCACATGTTGATAAGCTCCCCTTATCTTTCTTTGTCATAGTGTCTGTCATAGCGTCCTGATGCCAGGGTTTGTCAGGGAATAACGAGGGTGGGATTCTCCCTAATGAATGGAGGGCCAAAAGCCGAGCAAGACCCCAGACCGGACAGTGTCTTCAACAAAGGGATGCAGTGCCACTGGGTCTGAATGTGATGGGCCGAGCTGATAATGGACACACAGAGAAAGTGATGAACCAGGTCTGAAGTCCTTCCAGGGGTGTTCCATCAGGAGCAAGTGGTGACAGGCTGATAGAAATGTAGCCCTGAAACAAGGCTACAACATGGGTCTGGAGTCCATTCAGGAGATGGAGCCTGATATAGGACTGGAGACAAGATACAGTGTACAGACAAGGGGTCTGCCTGGGAAACAAGTAACCTCCAGCATTTGTCTGAGATACATCTGAGAGACAAGGTTGGAGACAGGCCTACTGCATTATTATGGTCTATTGGTGCCTTCAGAAACCTGGAAAGGATCACTCAGCACAAAAGCTTGCTTGGTTTAGGGATAGGGACCTATAGACCAGAAATCATTTTTCTGCTCTCTATGAATGGTCTGCTCATCCTGGGTCTTGGTAAGCTCTAGTGATTTTGGAACAGGCTGAAGGCTACCTACAAGGAGTGGGGATTATGAGGGAAGTGTGTCCACATGCCAATGTGACTCAGCTTTGGAGTTTGGGAAGAAGTGACTCTTTCATAATGTGCCAAATACATAGGTTCAAACAAACTCTGGAACTGTCCTGGGAATGGCTGATACAGCTACATTTACAGGTTCAGTTCTAGTTCCTGGTCCGTGATTTCACTCCTCCCCTCAGCCTCTGGGCCAAGACCAGTCAGGTAAGGACTCTTACTTTTATTGTGGTTAAGTTTATGTAGGTCACAGCATGTTACAGAGCAGTTATTGGAAAGACAGATGTGTCTTTCCAAAGGTGCTGCAATGGCTGTAAGATAGCTATCTCATTTTAAAGCAGCCTAGTGTTGGGATCTCATTGTAATCAAGGTACATAATCCACGGTGTGAAGGCAAGAGGGACATCTAAATCACTGTGTCACTGGAGAATAGATCAAAAGAACATTGGCATTTCCAAGAAGCCTGACGTTATTTTAATATTGGTCAGGGACAGGACTCAGGCTTAGCTGTACTATCACTAAGATATGTAAAGGCAAAAAACTTCTTCACAGAGAAACATACTCTTCTGATTCTTCTTTTTTCACAGCACATAGAAATAAATTTGTTTCTAAAGTGACTGAAGACACATTCTGTCTAAAAGCTGAAGATATGTAAGTGGTCCAAAGCATCTCAAAATCTTAGAAAACTCCAATGTGTAGAACCGAGGAGATAAAACCTGTATGCTGCTCTGAAGTTGTTCCAACCATCAAATCTGTGGCTTGATTTTCAGTAGTGTGAGGATTGCTTTGGCACACATCATGTCATAGAGTTGTGCCACATTTCTCTGTGCTTCTCCCGCACAGAGTCGGCTGTGTCTCTGTACATCTAAGAAGAGTCTTACACACTTCATTCCAATATTTGCAGAGCAGATGGCAGGACTTTATAGTGAACAGCAGGGCTCAAACCTGAAGTTCTCCAGTGTTACCCATCTCCACATTTATACCCAGACTGGCGCTCAGATGCAATATGGGTTTACAAGGTGTCTATAATTTTGAACATTTTTTTTGACCTACATTCACTTCTTTCAATCCAGATGCCATATTCTTGGAGAAAATAGGGTTGTTCACTGCTCTGATGCAACTGTAAATGCATTTCAGTAAAATCAGAGTATTTTCTTTATTCCATAAGTAATTAAATTCATGTTTGACTCTCTGGATTTCTTTTCTGTTATTTACATTCAATAGAAAACATTGCACAGAATGGTTTTAGAGTGCAAAAGTGAAGATAGAACAACATAAAATAATTATATGTTCATCAATGTTAACATTGCTAATGAAGAGCTTGAAATAACCACGATGCATAGGAATACAAACAAAAACCTTTCAACTGGATTTTAAATTCAATTAAACACACAATTTCTTTTTTAAAAAAGCACTTCAAGATAAGAAAGGAATGATGACAAGCTGTATTTTGAAATAGGTTTATTCTAAAGCCTTTGGTAAAATCTTAAATTTAACAAAAATAATATTCAAGAAATGCATGTAAACCACGATAGTTTTGAAGAAATAAGCCTATAAATTAAGAATATTGCCTACACAACCCAGTTTCTGAAAGCTGTAGCTTATTTTTCAGATGAAGACATGATCTTTGTTTCTTCTTAGCTTTAAATCTTGAGAACACACAAAAAATGAAAGCTTGCTTTCCTTTCCTGATCCATGAATAAAAAGTAGGTTAAAAATGCTGAGACCTGAGATTTGTAGAATTATGTGATGATAAAACTGAAAATAACCCAACTCCCTCAAAAACAGATGAATTAATTAATATTTTCTTTTAAGTACTCCAGTTTTTTAAATGAAAAAACATTTTGCATTTGTTTTGTATCCAGTATGTTCAAATTTTATTGAAAAAATAGCAAATTTTAGATTATTTTTTCTTCACTTTTAATTAAAATACAATTTCTTTTCAGAAACAATTTGATAAAGATCACTACAAAATAAACCTTTAAAATAACATTTTTAATTCACCTTTTGACAACGTTAAAAATGCATAAACTGAAACAGCCACATATAAGTTAAGCTATGTAATTACTTAAATACATACATAATTAATCTTATGCTTAGCAAACTGATTATTAATTTTTAGGTAATGAGACAGAACAAAAAAGAAAGTAAAACTCAAATCACTTATTAAAATCTAGAAGGTGTGAACTTATATATCCTACTTTTGCCTAAATTGTGAACTACATTCATAAAACCCATTCAGTCCTGAGAAATATTTCTCCCCACTTTCCAGAATCACCTAATTCTGTTTATATTTAAATTCAAACCCAGGATAAAGGATTTTTTCTTTAAGAAAAAACTTATTTAAAATACATGTAACTTTCTAGCTATTAGCATAGATGCAGAACTCAGCACAGGTAATTATGCTAAGAGCTGGGATAGAGTCAGACTTTTCTATATTTGTTCTGTTTGAAATTTCTTTTTGCATATCTGTTCAGCTTCATTAAGAGAGGAGGAGTATTACCTGAGAAGAAAAGTGTGGTGGTTTGATCAGTTTTTAGGGATAAGGAAGACAGATAGAAGCTCATTTCCCCAAGACTAATGAAATCTAAAACCTACTCTAACATCTAAAATAGTCATTGAACTGTTTTGTCAAATACAGGGACCAAAATTCCTGCTGTTAGGTAGACTGTCTCAGAACACAGAGAACACAACTGAAATCAATAGTCTTTTTATACCTGGTGTTTTTATACATATATTCTAAGTGAAAAGTAAACAATTTTACTGCAGTTTGACTAGGTGACTCATTGCAGCCTTCATGCAGTCAGTAGCCAGTATGTGTAGTGGGGACTATAAAATCCCTAGTTCTGCAAAACTGAAGATACCTGTCTCTGCCAAGGTTTGTAACTTCAGAGAGGCAGTAACAAAGGTTTGGCATCAGAAGTAATTAGATTTAACATCAGAGACTGATGATTTTTATCAGTTTTTGAGAAGGGTTAAGTCTAGATTTTTTGCATGGAGAAAGCATTAAGGGAAAACAGACACAAACGCTCACCATCATTATCACCATTGCTACAGCATTCTTTGATGCTCTGTCCTAAAGAATATCTTTTCTTCTCAAGTTATTTTTTTTCCCCTATGAATTTTCATTTCCTATTCCAGCTGCTAGCACTCGTTATTACCAGAAACTTCTAAATATCACTAAAGTAGTGAAGTTGCAGTTTCTATTTTTAGATTACATGAGTAGGTTTTCAAGCACATGTATTGACTTCTGGTGCTAATTGCTAGCTCAGTGTAGGGTATAGCAGGCCAAGAATCACAAATAAAACTTAGATATAAAACAAGACATAAATGCAACCCACCTTCTTTATATTTCTAATAATTAGCAAACATACTTTGATTTTGTGTTAATGTGGGATGTTCTTTTGAACGCTCTTTTTTCTTTAATTGCATGGGTTGAATTTTCTTTCTGTATTTAAATTCTTTTCCTTAATTGCCACTGTCTTGCATTACAAAAATAGCACTGTAATGATTTCCACATGAATGTACAAAAAATTTAAACAGTTCATTGATTTTAAATGTCCTGTAGTTTCTTAAGTCCCAGCTGTAGATGCTGCCAAGTTTTTTCAGAATTCTGAAGAGTTCTTATATTTTGAAAGTAACTGAATAATCTTAATTTGTTCTGAATTTTTATAATCTGTTGCTTCATTAAATGTTAATGCAAAGTTGCATCAAGCCTTTTTACTTTAATTTCTACATATAAAATTCTAATACTGCTTTACAGATGTTTAATACTTTCTCTTTACAAAGAAAGGGAGCCATTAGGATTAAAACTACACATTTGGCACCCTTCCATTATATTATAATGGCATCTACGGGCTCTACCAAAATAGGGTTTTACTGTACATGTTGTAATAGTGTGTGATCCTACTCACAGTCCACTGAAATAGGTAGTACACCCCCTCCCCCTGCCTTTTTAGTACTGTAGAGCTGCAATAATAGGTAATTTCAGAAGAAATTTAGAAAATAAGTACTGGTGAGATGCAGGATGGGGTTACTAAAGTATGAATATATTTTGCTGTACATAGAATTTGGAGATTATGGTCTTTTTAGTCATGATACTAGCATGAGATTACTTCTTTCCAGGGCAAAGCCATCAGACACTTTCAAGCGATATTTTGAAAGAAGTAAAAACCCTCTAAAAGCTCTAAAGGTTAACTTCGACTCTTTAAATTCTTTTCTCCCACATAATATTTTACACTTCTCATGCTGATGGCCTGACACGGTCTCATACAAGGAGTAGAAAGATAACAGGAATCTGTATATTGGGTATAGGATGAGATGTGAACGAAAACTTGAGTTTGACCTTAAATTTAGCAACCTGATATTTGAATGCTGGCTAGTCAAATGGACTTCGGCTTCTGAGTGTTTAAATCAGTAAGGAAATGTCTTTTTAGAAGATAATTTGAGCTCCAGTGCCAGATATGAAGGAAGAAGAGAATTCCTGAGCCCATCTTATGTAGGGAATTAAATGTGGCTCCAGCATTAGACTTTCATGCCATGAAGTCCTCTGAATGCATGAGATACTTTTTACTGATCTTTCTGATTTAGATGTATAGAAAGAATCATTAAGAAAGAAGCTTGGGTATAAATAGCAGTTGATGAAGCTGTATTAATGAGACTGCATGGTGGGGGAGAGCAATGATACTAAGCAGGAAGAATAGGGAACTTAAACAGGAGCTGACACTCTTAAATATTGACTCTGTGGAAAAAATGGGTTTTACAGGGGGTTGGAGCAAATCTTGTTGATGGATTAAAAAAAAAATAATCAAGCAACTCATATGTAAATAGAACCATAGGGAAAGAGACAAATTTCAAGGCAAAACCTCCCTTTATTTCAATTATTTTTGTTTCAATCTGAACACACTTATTTAATTCCAGTCTTATTTAAAATGTGTTTATAGTATGAAGAATGTCACAGTTTGCAGTTTTTAATGCTTGCACTGTTTTATCTGATTTATATTTCAAATATGAGGACAAGGAGGTCTGCTTCTGGGGAAAGAGAGCATGGGCAGCAGAAGGCTTATTTCTGTGCTTCATTTGTGCCATTACATGCTTTTATTATATTATTTAAGTAGCCAAAAATGTAATCCCTTCCAAGAAGTATTATAATTTTTAAAGTGTTTCTCATCCCAAATTGATAACTGTTTTCCAGAAAGCAAACATTTTCCTTGAAATATTGCAGTTTTACAAGCAGGATATTTTCCACCAGAGAATCTTCAGATACACATTTTATGTCCATTTCTACTACTTCTGTTTATAAAAGCCGCTCACACTTGTTAGCATAAAGAACAGATTTTGAAGCTAAAAGGAAAGAACTTTAAAAGTTCTGTTCCCACGAATATATACCATACTTAGTTATTAAAGTGATTCATAGAGAATATAAAATATTTTTACATATGTGTATAGTCTTCTACTTACCTGCATACACTCTGAAAATATGTGCAAGATGTTAGTTGTCATAACTTTGTCTCAACTTTTAATATACATCATGGAACATTTAAACTGGAAACCAGGTACTGAATATGGAACGTATACTGGAAATTCTAAATGCTATGCTGAATTATCTATTTTTCCTTATTCGCCAACAAACAGATGCTTTAGGGATTACTTTCCTATTCTGTCCTTAATGAAAATCAGCTCTTTTTTGCACAGAGACAGTGCTTCTCTCAATAGAAAATCTATGAGACATTAATTTTCTGGGAGTGCATTTCTATGTAGCAAATTTGATGTAAAATGCACTCCAGGAGAGCTTCTCTTTTTTTAAGCCAGCAGTACAAAGACATCAGCAGATGCTGGTAAGGTAGTTTTTCAAGCTAGTTATTGCTACTTATTTATTGAAATTAAAATCCAATAATAGTCGAATCATGCTCTAAAGAGCGAGATTTTTTAAACGTATTTTACTTGCTAAATAGTGCATGTGGTTCACTGGACAGTGCATGAAGAAGACCTGTCTCTGCTGGTGCTAAGCTGGGAGGCAATTTGTTTTTATTTCTCTCAAAATATAGCTTGTACATTCCTGAACATTTCACTTTGATCCACTAATTCTCACCTGTTATACTGTGATTACATGGATGAATTGCAAAGAGGCCGTATCAGTCAAATTGCCAAGTTAGGAGCACAGTGGATTTCCCAAGAACAAATACTTCAATTTTAAACTCATCAGAAGCTGACTGTGTGCACAAATATTTCTCACAGTTTTAAAAGGCTACAGATGGGGTGTTTGAAAGACATCTAATTATGCAAAGTGCTGGCCGCCGCCCCCCCCCCCCCCCCCCCCCCCCCCCCNCTTCCTCCAAACTATAGGAACTAATCACAGGTGTCTCTTTTAAGTTGTGGCCCAGCCCTTTCTCTGGAGCATTACCAAATTTCTTTGTGGTACCTAACACTCCACTTCTCTGTAAAGCTTCCTGAGTCTATGCTTGCCTCCTTCTGTTGTAATTTCACTGGCACAGTTTCTAGGCATTGATTTGTCTCTTAATTTCCCTTAATGGCAAAGGGACCCTGTGAGCCAACTGCAGAAGACCTGCAAAGATCACCACTGACATTTCCGCAGCATCTTCAGCCAAATCCTGGAGTTTCAAACATGGCTTGTAGCTTATTTCTGCAGACCCAGATCTAACGCTTGAAGCGAGGAGATGGATTTTTAGAGGATGTTGTAAAGCAACAACAAAAAAAATCACTGTACAATTTGGGCAATAGAAACAATATCTTGCCTTTGGCAAAGAAGCCATTGTACACAAAATCCTGCCTCGGCTTTCTTTTACCTTCAGAGCAATTTTGTCCTCTTGAAGCACCAAAACCTTTCTTTGAGACTCATTTCTCCAAGTCAAGATTTCCTTGAGCTTTGTGGAGTGTCTCTGTGTGCTAGCCATCAGTCTGAAATGTCCCTTTTATTGTCCTGAGAAGACAGGAAGACGCCTATTGTCCTGAGAAGAAAACAATTCACATGGGTTTAATTATGACACTGATCTTTTCTTTTTGCTGTTGTTCCCTTTGCCGTTAAATTCTATTGATCCATTTTCCCCCCTACATGCAAACTTTGCTGAAAACTTCTTTCACTACCTCTGAATCTTCTAATTATGATAAAGTGTTCTGGTTTGATGGATGACTTAATTCTTGATCATACAGTCACACCTCGATGGTTCACAGCAAAACATTTGTTCTATATAGATCATATCTAACTTCCACGAGGTCTACGGTGTTTTGTGCCACCCTGAGTGGGTGGTGGGTCAAGACCTATGAAGCTATCCTACTTATTTATACTTTTGTATTCAATTAACTCATGCTCCACAGTGTCCCCAGTCACTATATAGTCTACTGTACTCTTTGGTCTTGGAAGGTCTTAAATCTCCAACACACATTCTGTCAAATTTACATTATGAGAGAAGAAAACAGTTTGAGAAAAAAGAGGAAGACCTGATGGATTTTGCAAGTGGTGAAAATTACAGGTTAATGAAAGTGGATAGCATAAGAGAGAAGAGTAGATCTTTTGAGTACTTGCACTTGAGTGTAAAAATTGTTTCTTCTATGATTCATAAGTAAGAGAAGCAAAAAAACCCAATAAAACAATAAAATAATTTTACAGCAGGACAAAGGGATTGAATAAATTCTTTGATTATGAAGGGTGAGACATACAAAGCAAATAAATACATTTTTTTGCTACTCTCTTGGCATTGTTTAAATATCCTGGACATAAAATAACTTTGTTTTCTGAATTTTCTTGTTTTATCAATTAACAGCCAGACCCATAACCGTGTCAATAGATTATGTTTTATACATTTTGTTTCTATGCAATTGGATTTTACAAACATACTCACACACATGTGCATACCCACACAATGTGTCTGTTGTGTGAAAAGATGCCTTTGTCTCACTTATTTTTTCCCTTTCACATAATTGTTTTCATGCTATTTCACATTTCTTTTATCTGCAGTTTTATTTATAATTTTACTTTTTTGTTTCTGAAGATGGGATGACAGAATGGTGGCTTCAGCTGATAGTAAATGAACTTTCAAAGTCCTTATTCTGAAGCTGTGGAGTATGAAGACACGGATAGGAATCCTGTAACTTTAAACTTTCTCCTTTTTGGTAAAATAAAATCCAACCTGTGCCAAATTTTGAATAATACCAGATCTTTCTGTGTGTGCATGTGTGCATATGTGCATATGTTTCAGATATACACTATTTATTCTGAAGAAAAGTGCTCATATTTTCAATATAAAGCAAGAACTATCTAACTCTTTAACAGAACATAAAAAATATGTATTTGTTGCTGTATGCATTCTATGCAATTATAGGTTAGCTATGTATAGGTAAGCTTGCCTTGACATATCCATACAAAACAAAGTTTTTGTCATTGATGCCTGGGGCAGTGTTGGTAATATAAATGCATGCAGTACAGAACAGTGACAGAAAGCAGCGCAGATGATGCTGTTTTTAGGGAGCAGAAAAGGACATGCATATCTATCGCATGACTTGCTGCTGCAGTTAGAATATTATTCTTCGTCCCTAGCGCAACTGTCAGGTAGTTTTTGCCTCTGACCCTTCAGCTACTGTCAAAATGGAGATATCTTCCTGCTTGTCTTGTGTCCGTAAGGATTCCAGCATGTACCCCAAAACGATGTTCCCCAAATTTCAGCAGGTAATTTTGCCTTATCATTATAACTTCCTTCTGTTTATTTACAGAGCTCTCCAACAGGTTTGAAGTCTCTACTTTTAACCTAGAGCTAAACTCATTTATGTGCATATGAAAAAAAAAAAAAAGGAAAAAGACAAAGGAAAAAANAAAGGAAGAGATAAAAAGAGAAACATGAAATGTGTGGCTAGGGTCTTTCCTGTTTCCTCTTGTGTGTGCCATATATACATACATCCCTGTGTCTGTGATATCAGTAGGGATCATGTTCTCTTCCTACTATCTCAGTAGGGCATCCCACTGCATAATAGGGCATCTCTTCCTACTGTCCCAAGAAGTAACAGAGGTCTGACTGCTCAGAGACTGGTTCTGCACTTATATACTCAGCTGGCTTCCATTTGACTACTGTTTCAATAGCTGACAATAAAATAAAATTTGTTATGTTTGCCTCCTCCTTGCATACGCATAATATTAGTCACTGCTATCACTCATATGCAGTCCTTCATATTGGCACATGCACTTCTAATACAATTCTGCTTGTATCTCCTCCCATGGTTTTCTGTCAGAAAAACAGTGACTGCTAACACAGATGGCATATTTGTTTATTTATTTAAGTCTTTGAATCTACTTCTCTATTGCAAAAACTCTCTAGATCTCCATCTTGCTGGCAACTAAAATCTAAGAATTTTTTTCTTGCCAAGTATTTTGACAAACATTACTTCCTCTCCTTCAGCTTCTTCTCGTTACCTGCATGTACACATCTTTATTTATTTTAATTGTTCAAATATTATCCATTCTTTTCATTATGAATTCTTCCATTTGTTAGGATGACTGCTGCCAATCCTCATCAGAACTAAAACATGTCTACAGTTCCAATACAAAACTCAGGAGACAAAAATATTTTTTAGAAGCTTTTTTGCAATTTCCCTTTGATGTCTAAGAGCATTTGTATACATTAATAAGTGAAGACAGTTCAGGTTAATAAAAGGTGTTTTTCATTGTCAAAACTAATACAGATGAGTAGTTTGAATCTTTTCCAGGGAAATAAAAACTTGGGTTTTTCCTTTTACCTGTAAAGTTTCTTCATAAAGATATAATTACATATGCACACAGCATATAATTGAATTGATCTCATTTGAATAAGTGAAGCTAAGACCTACATGAAACTCCTCAGGCTCCCTTTGTAAGTAGTGGAAAGACATAAGGCATGATTATTTTAATCTAAAAAAGAAATTTAAAATACTCCAAATGATCTGTGCTGTAAAAGCACTTGTGTCTCTCCATTAACTGTTAAAGGGTAGCTAAGACAGCTAAGGTGTCTGGCTCAAAACTGAGCATCTTTCTGTAGACATTCACAATTAGATTAATTACTTCCCATCTGTCATATTTTTAAAAAGAGAGAAAAGAGGAAGAAGATAAAGCTTCCCTTTCAGCCCCAATAAAAACTGTTTTTATGTACTCAACTCACTATCCTTGAGAAAGCTCCCATAGATACATGATAAAAATTGTGTTCCTACACATCTGGTATTATATGGCTGCATCTGCTTTGATGTTTTAGTGGAGGTAAGAATAAGCTTTTGAACCAAATCTCCAGATCACTCCCCTTGCTGTGCACTTGTTTGCACCATGGTACAGTCACGGAGTATATGAACTAGATTGCTTTCAGATGAAACTAGACTAGAAAGGGTGCTCCAAAAGCACACCTAATTCTAGCTGCAAATAGGCATTTAGTCCATGGGACTAAGCTGAGATCTGAGCTACTCTAACAAAAAAGTAATTGGGAAGCTTGAATGACCAGTTCTCAGCACCACTGTCTCCCTCGATCCGCATCCATTGATCTGCACAGCATTCTGCACAAGAAGTGCAGCTATTGATAAGGCTTTGGGCAGAGGAAAAGCAATCAAATTTCTACTTACTTCAGGAACACTAGATGACAATGAATGAATGTTTGTTGTCTCTGTTGTACTCTGGATATGAATGATTCCCCTAAAAATATGTCTCTGTTTAACATCATTCTTTGTTATAGGCTGGCATTATTGGTGCTTAACTTTTGTTATATTTTCTTGATTGTATAGGAATGAACTCTGAGCTCACACTTTCCGTTCATTCAATGTCTGCTGTAAACTTTGAATGACTAATCTACAAGTGAATTTCATGGATCTATACAAGAAAACATCTCAAGTCAATGCATACTTGGGGAATTATACTGGAGTCAAGGAAAAAGGAATAGGTGGTGCATGATTTTTTTTTGTTTTATTTAATACTGTCCTTTCAAGAACTGTGTAGTCTACTTCTATAAACACTAAGTAAAAATGCCTACATCTGATGTCCTCTATTTTTTTGCCTATTCCCAATTCTCACAGTGCTCAGTATCAATAACTTTTTTTTTTTATGCAGAACATAAAATCTGAAACAACTTTTTTACATTTCTTCTTACCTACCTCTCTGCCTTTGAAAATCTCCCTTTTAAAAATTCTCTCATCTTCCTTGCGATTTCACTCCAAATATAAATTCCAATTTATATTATTTAGGTTGACAATTACATTAACGTATTGCACAACCTATCTTGAAGCACAGTGTAAGTGAAAGATGCTGTATAAAACAAAAATTTTCTTAAATTTAATGACCAACTATGACTTCAGTTCTCTGTTTTCCTGCATATATTAATAAGAGTTTCTATTTACACAGTTAACCTTTTTAGAAGGAAAAAAAATATTTGGAGACAGAAATGCACAATTCCACTACTCACAAAATATAAGCCAATCTTAACAATAAAAAAAAAATTGATATTTCAGTTGCAAACTCTATTTCTCCTTCTAGAAAAGTNTATTTGGAGACAGAAATGCACAATTCCACTCCTCACAAAATATAAGCCAATCTTAACAATAAAAAAAATATTGATATTTCAGTTGCAAACTCTATTTCTCCTTCTAGAAAAGTGAAATCCTTCCCTTTGTATATACAGGCAATGGAACAGGATCTATAGGGCTTTTTTCCATCCTAAAATAATGGAGGGAGAAAAAGCAAGGTTTAGTGATCAAACAAAAAAACCTGACAACAGAGCTACAATGGCCTACAAACACTTCCATATTTCACTCAGGCCAAGCAAGCTTTCCTTTAAGAGAGCATAAAATTGAAGTAAAAATGCCTTCGCTTTCTATTTTTACACAATTTATACTCTCTTGTATTTTAATTTTTATTCATTTATTTCCTGTGGATTTTTTTATTTAACAGGCTGATTCTGAGATGAATGATTTTATTAAACAGCACCTTTGTCTGATACAAAACCACAATGTTATTCTAGATTCTCAAACATATTTAAATTAACTGAAAAACATATGTTGCTCTAGATTTAAAACTGTGTAATTGAAATCAAATATGGTTTGATGTTGCTTTTTCTATAGTGAGCCCTATGGAATTGTTCCCAAATCTCTATTTGGAGGTATTGCAGGTCTGTGGGAAGGGAATAATTTCTGCCCAAAATAGCATGGACTGGAGAAAGTACCAAGCACTAATCATATAGTTCCTGCTGGTTTCTTCTGCAGCTGTTTCTGGCTTCTCTGGCTGCTTAATTCAATTGAATCAATACTCATAAAGAAAAGCTTATCCAGCTGTTTTGACTCTTGAATACACGATGAAGTGACCTTGCAAACAGGAAACCCTTAAATCCAGAGACTGTTTTGTTAACCCATTTTTTTTACACATATACTAAAAATGTAAATTAAAAGTAAGAGTTTTCAAAAATTCTAGCAAATTTTTCATTTGAATGAATAGCAAATTTTATCTGTGAAAGCCATAGTGGGATAGCAGGGACAGTCCTGCCTCAAGTCACCACATAATGGTACCCTAAGCTGAACCATCAAGCCTTCCCTTCCACACATCATGCTCACAAGGTGATTGAGAAGGAACACTGCTCACTAAGAAGAATGAAAAGTGAGCTATACTCTTCTTTTGGTTTTCCCAAGTTGTTACTTGCCCATTTCACATATATTTCAAGGATCCTCAGTTTATCACAAGAAACCTACTGCTGCAAGTAATAGAGATGATGTTGAAAATTTAGATAGTCTATGCTCATAAGTCCCCTTTCAAGAGTCATCTATCAAATGTTTATAAAAAAGAACAGTTAAGCATTTTTAGGTGGGTTTTGTCAGTTTTCTTCTTCCTTTGATATACAAATTTGGGAGGAAAAAGAGAGCAGCTTTCTGATGATCTGCAGATGCCTGATTCCTGAGAGGAACCTAGTTGAATCAATATACAGTGCAAAGCAGTCAAGATAGATCATTTGCACAAAAATAGTGTGGATGACAAAGAGGAGTAAACACATTTTCACACACTGAAGAGTTAAACTATTGAAGTTACTGTTACAAGATACGGTGCATGGGAGAACTTTGCATGGATTCAAATAAAAACAGGTTCCTGGAAGACTCTGTGAGGATGGAAAAACAAAAAGNCAAAAATAGTGTGGATGACAAAGAGGAGTAAACACATTTTCATACACTGAAGAGTTAAACTATTGAAGTTACTGTTAGAAGATACGGTGCATGGGAGAACTTTGTCAAATAAAAACAGGTTCCTGGAAGACTCTGTGAGGATGGAAAAACAAAAAGCTAATGTCAGTTTTGGCAAGATATGAAGACACTTCGCCAGGTTGCAGCAAGGCTGGGGTGAGCAATGGTGGGGCAGTGGGTAAGGCTGGGGCAGGCACCTTCCCCAGCATCCCCATCCCACTGTGCCTGGAAGCAGTGAGCAGAGCCAGGATGGGGACAGTGACCAGGGCTCACCACCCGACACTGCTGTGCAGAGCTGCAGGGACGGAGTGGTCCCAAGGCCAAGTTAGGGCCCAGGTTGGTGAGGTGGGGGCAGCAGAATTCAAGGCTGACATGTCTGTTCGTGGGACCAGGTCCCAGGCGAAGCCTGGGTTCTCCCTTGACACTGCTTCTGGCCTGGGACTGAGGGCCCCAACGAGGCTTCCCCACATTCTTCCTCACCATACTGCAGCTTTCCCTGCTGCCAGGCCCTGGCTCTGAGTGCTGCCATCTGGAGCTGGCCTCGGGCTGGCTGGGAAACGGAGGATGGGCTACAGAGCCAGTCGGTGCACGCAGAGCTGTGGTACCGCTGGTGAGAGCTCTGCAGGATGAAACAGGGGCTGCTGGGGACCTGGCAACCACACCAAGAACACTGCAGTGGCTTCATGATGTGTCCAAGCTCTAGCCTGGAGTTGTGCCATTAGGAGCTGGGGCATAAGAGGTGGGGTCCGATAGAGACTTTCCTCTGTAGTTTCACCTGAAATTTTGTGGTCTTAAGAGACTGCTGCCCATACAGTGAGTGGGGATGATTGGGACACTTGCTTCAGAAGGTCACTCCTGATCCGCACTGCAATGTGTCCATAGAAGCCTTCAAAGCCATTGCCTCCAGCTCAAGAAGAATCTCACATCAAGAATGCTGGAAGCTAAGGTGCCGGCCAGAGGTACTGACCAGGTACTTAAGGTGAAGGGGGAGCTGGTGCCTGCTTAGTATGGTCTGGCACACACCGCCTAGGCACATGTAACGAGGTACTGTGAGGCATCAGACACTTTACTAGATAAACATTTGGTCTGACCCTGTACAGCCATTTTTATCTTCATTCTGATGGAAAAAATAAAGACAGTGAAGACACACAGATCAAGTAATCAAATAAATTACAGTTAACTGGAATTCTGGGTTAGTTCAGGGCTTTCTGTTATCCCAACAGTTGTCCATCTATATTAAGACCTAGCAGGGGAGCATTTTCTATGTGTATACAATAGCAAATGACACTCTCTTATAGTAACTAGAGCACCATGGATAAAAAACACACTGGTGGAGAAGTATGTAAAAAGGAGTGTCACATTTTTCACAGTTGATCCAAGAGTCTCCCTGTGCTGTTACTTCAATTACCTTGTCACATCTCCACTTCTGCAAAGCTTAGAATATCCAACAATTTTCACTATATCACACATATGAATTTGTATTTAATGTACCAAAATAGTGTGATATGACCTTGTTAATGTGAACCAGTTTGAAACTTTGCTTTGATTTGATTTTAGAAACCCAGCTTCTTACTGCCTAATAAGCCGATAGAACTTCATTTTCTGTTATAACATTGATTAAATCTTGAGTATCTTTCAGCTAGCAAAACATATGGTGTAAGTAAAACAAGCACAGATTGAAACATTTCTGAGGCAAAATTGGTTTAACTCTGTCAGTTTTTTGAACATAAGAAAGATTTAAATTTGAATTTAAATAATTAAATCTGATATTCATTTTCAGAATATAAAAATATTTTTGCTTCTTTTTAATAAGATCATGACGCGTTTTTTCAACCTCAGTTTTCTTCACTGTAGAAATTTACATCTCCTTGTTTAATTTATTTATTTTTAAAGCTATAAGACAGGGGAATACTTATATCAAGATCAGATCTAAAAAACCATCCTAGATAGATTCAGATGTTTTAGGTGTTCTCAGATGTCTTAGGGGCATGGGAATTGAGTCATGTTTTCAGATGTTCCTTCATAAACATATTCTGACCTCTGACCAAATGCAAAGGCCCATGTCAAATATCTGTTCCATGAATATCAAGGAAATTATAAATTGTGGTCATGAAAGGTTCTTAGAGGCAAAATAGTGAGATCTTTTTAATTATGTGGCTAATATTGGTCAGATAAAGAAAGAGGAACTTATATATACACCTCTGTGTGTGTGTTTGTGTTCCTGTGCACTTCTACTTGTCCTGATATCACACAACAAAAAATACAAATAAATATCATGATATACAGAGGGAACACTTTTATTTCTCTCTGAAAATGTATTTTTTCTTACTGTTCACAAGCATGTATTGTTTCTAATCAAAATGAGAGCTCTTTTCAAACAATGTTAAATAGTAGCAATTCTAATGCAAGGTTAGGGAAGATGAGCTCAGTGATCAGTGCTTTAATCTTTACCTTGACTTCAGATTTTACAGCTCAATAACAGACTTTTTTTCCTTTAGCATTGCAATTAAATGGGAATTTACTGTGCAGAAGCTGTAATCCCTTTGCCCTGTTTCAGCAGAGTATTTAGATGATGATTTAAAGAGAACCTGTTTAATCAATGTCTGACTGATGTGTCAAAATACTTATTCAAGTGAATGCGTCTTGTTTAAAAGGTGCATGTTTATAGGCTTGTAAGAGTAGATACATTTGAAGGATCATTTAAAATATATATTTTGTTGTTGAAAGTGAGGTTGAAAGCGTTTCTAAAGTTTCCCCTCACACCCCTCCCCCTTTTTTTTCTAATTTTTACTGTAACAATTCAGCTTTCACTAAAAGGCTGAAGAAAACAAAATACCTCGTAACTATTAAAATATAACACCTTATATAGATACGGCAGCTGTTCAAAGCTTAAATATTTCTTACTTTCCAAAATAAAATGCTTTTTAGGGATGCAAATCACATCTGGTGTAAAACTCAATATTCTGAGATTTCTTTAGCTTGCCTGTATTCACTAATTCCCTCAACAAGCATTTATTGCCATAGTTTTCCATTACTTAAGGAATATTTTCCATTTACTTATTTATTTATTATTATTATAGCTGTAATAAACTGTTTGCCAGAGTTTTGATCCCTTGTGTGCTAAGTCTTTCATAGCTGATATCGAATAACAGGAAAAGTAATGTCTTTATTGTACAAACACAGGGTAAACTGCAGAGTACAAGTACCAGGCTAAAACAGTAACAGAGTCATAAAAGGCAGTTTTAACAATGCAAAGTGATCTATCACGTAATCATTATTACCACTTTGAGGCAGTATTACTGCACAACTTCAATAAGAAAATATAGCAAATACATAATAAGTTATCTGGAAAGAAAAGAAGAAAATAGGTCAACAGATTACCAAATATATGCAGTTTTATGAGACAAAATGATTACACTGAGTGGTTATGACAATGTTCTGCAACAACAGAGAAAATTGGGACATGTGTGTTGAATAAGCAGTTGGCATCCTGAACCCCCTTATGCTTTGGACTTGCAAACACTTACCCATTGAGCAGAAGGTCCATTTGGGCCCGTGTCATGTCCTGCTGGTAAGACTCCGTCATTCCCAGAGTTCGTTTCCTCCCTTTGGTGATCCTATACTTCCTTAGAAATCCATGTGGCTGGAGAGCTGGGCTATTTGTAGACCAAATTTTTCCTTTTATATGATAGATGGTTTGGACAAGCAGAGATCCAGGAGATAGGTTTCTTTTTGGCTACCAGCTTCTTGGCTTCTGGCAGCAAAGACAGTAGACTGTTTCAGGCTCCAGTCTACAGCAAATCACATACTTTCTTTGACAAGCAAAAGGCGATGTGAATCTCTGTGCAGCAGGGTTTAGCAGGGTGCTTGCTGGCTTTGGAACGAGGTGAGTAAGAAAGGAAATGGGGATATTTACCTTTCTTCTCTGGAATTGATGAGTTTTCAGTTATTCATTCATTTTAGCTAGCTGTTGAATAATTCTGTCCACATCAGCCTAACCAGGCTTTCTTAGTCAGCCACTGATGTTATATAAGAAATGATTAAATTTAGGTAGAATTAACAATTAATTCTTGAAATGGCTTTATAACGAGCAATTGCTTCAAGTAGTAGCAGCAGCTAGCCCATAGACCAAAAAATGCAAGGTTGAGCCTGCCAGGGATTCCTAAGTATTCCACAGAAAGCCCCAACCTTTTTAAAAACTGCTTGATATTGGTAAGCTTTTTAAATTTATTTTGAGCAGTGTTTGCTCTTCCCTGTAGAATTCAAGAGCATGTAAATTTACCCATCAGTTTACTGCTTTAATCTGCAGATAATGTCTGTACAAACAGGCAGGAAAACCTACTTAGAAAATAAAAATCAAGTACCAGATCCTTGAGTTGAAGAATTTATTATAGGTTCTTGCTGACAGGAACTAATTTGCTCAGCTGCTATCGAATGACCATTTCAGTGTAGTCTGACACCTGTATTCCACCAGTAATCTCTCTGGTGTCATGTGAATCGCTGTGACAATCTGACATAACGGAGGGAAGCTCGTCCTACATTTCTAACAGCAATCGACTCACTGACATCACCAGTCCAGAATTCCCCAGACATTTCAGTAAACTGTTTTCAACAGTTGTCAACTATGACATGGTGTATATTTCTTCACAAATGCTTCCTTTGGCCAAAAGACATAAAATATTTATCACTCCTCATACCTGTGAAAACAACAGGAAACCTCACTTTCAAAGTACATCTGTAAAGTACTTCCTCATCCTTTAGTCCTCTTTCCTAAAGTTTTGAGTTTCCTTTTGTTTTTATAAACAATTGTGATTTACATTGTCTTTATTTACAAGTGAGAGGCAGGAACGCTGCAAAACTCTTCAGGTAAATGTGTTGGGAAAATTAATTTTCACATAAAGCTTGTTGCAAACTAATATCATTGGTGAAAAAGGTTTTGGTGCATGGCCTTGAAAAAACATCTTTGATAGCTAAGGAAAAAAGATTTAAAATCCAACTTTAACTCAGCTTTTGTTACTGTTTATACTGTGCAGTTCACTCAGAATTGCATAAGATAAAACAGTAAATTAAATAAATTGGTTACCATGTAAGTGAAATAATCCCCTTGCTGCCAGTCAGCTCAGATTTACCTTTATATAAGGTGACAGGGGTCAAATTCTAGGCTAGATGAACTCCAATTTTTAATCAAATGAATATTAAAGAACTTCCACAAGACTTTATAATTTGACTGTCTTTTGTGTGATTAAGCATTCAACTACACCAAGTCTTATTTCAAAGATTATATCAGTGGCAAGTGGGAAAATGTAATCTTTTTGCTCAGCAGTCAATTAAAAAAAAAAAAGCTCCCCCAAAGCAACCAAAACACAGAATGAGCTTGGAGTTTTTGAATAATACATGTGAGTTTCCTTACAACCCTGACATGAAAAGCATTGCAGATACTAGTGTTACATCAATTCTTCCTAACTGTCTTGGAAAATATGTGCCATGTTACAATGAAAACAGCTCACCAGCTGTTTATGTAAAAATTATTTGAAGAAAAACAAGCATGGCCATATGGCACTCTAGCAATACAGTGGGAGCATGAAGAATAAATTTTGTAGATTGTAGTAGATAATGGTCATGCTAAGTAGGGTGTCAAATATTGACGGCACATTGCATTAATAGTTAATCTCTCCTTTTATCCTCTAAATGCTTACATTTCTTAGCAGCTTGTATGTTGGAAAAAAAATTAATATCTTATTCTGATGAAGAATTCAATTTTGTGGAATGAAAAAATGTTTAACGTACAGAGAAAGTCCCACATATTCCCTAATTAAATGATATTTAAAAATATGCATTCATTTGAGTAGCATCATGCAATTACATAGTAAAGAAAAGACTACCTTTAGAGGTACCAAGTAGTTTTATTTGTGGTTGGTTTAGATGCTCCCGGTGCTTAATAATTAGCTGAAACTTTCACCACGAGGGCAATCCAAAATTTCTCACTAAAAATGCGGGAAGTCAGCCTGTAATTCAATCAAAACCCAATGTGTTTCCTCTGCTTTGGGGATGAAGAGCCTTTCTCCAGCTCTCCTTCTATAGTAGCATGGTTTCACACTTTTGCACGCTTATATGATGTATTAAGGGGTGAACTCAATGCTTAGTTCACTTCCCTAACTTTCCCTCACATCCGCAGGAGTGGTAGTACTAGACAGCCCTGTGCCGATTACTCTCCCAACATGCTCAGGCACTTATGACGTATAGACAGCACAGAAAAGTAGGTTTGGGTTTGGGTTTTTGTTGTGGTTTTTGGTTTTTTTTTGTTTTTGTTTTTTTTTTTAACATATAAATAGGTCTGCATGCATATTTAGAAGTTAAAAGTTTATTTCCAAGGAAGAAAAAAAAAATCTTGCATTTACTTCTTAAAAAAGGGCCTCAATGTGAAAATCAGAGTTTTCAATATAGAGGTTCTGCAAACACTTGTCAAATCTAAATGCATGTATCAAAGATGTTTACAAGGTTAAATCCTAGGCAAGCCCAGAGCTACCAGATAAAGGATTAAAATGGAGAAGAAAAAGAGAAGCTTGGCAAGAGCCAGTGCTAAGTTGCCAAGTTGGAGACTGAAGCACAACGGGGAGATCAAGACAAGCGAATTAATGAGGAACACTTTTTAACAGCTTGTGTGTGTGTATTCTTAAGTGCGTATGAGCACTTGCTTTGCTTCAGTTCAGTATTGTGTACTTCTAAATATTGATTCAGACTGAATTCTCTCTCTCCTGAACTCTCCGCTGGGAAGAAACACTGACACAGATCTATAGATGTTGGCGTGCATTTACCCTATGATCATGGGGTGAGAGTTTTTGTGACGTGCCTTTATTCTATTATGATAAACTCCCTCATGTTCTCACCCTGGTTCTTCAGCTGTTTCCTCTGTTTCCACAGAATCGGAAACATAACAATGTGAGGGTTTTTTTCCTTTCATATGGTCAGAGAATCAAAATACTCACTTTCCATGCATTACAAAATGCATTGGGTTTTTTTACTGCCATGAAGCATATTTACAATTGGAATAAACAGTTGTGCACAGATAGAAATAGTAAATCTCCCACAATATTATATAATCCTATAATATCAGCTAGACTTAAAAGAGTTTGATGGAATGGTCAAACCTTAGAAAATGGCCTGAAGTTACATACTCAAGTGGGAACTGGATTCCTGAATCAAGTCTTCCTCTGAGACACAAAATAATTGGAGATAAACTAATTGGCTCACAGACCAGGACATTCTGCTTTCTCCATGGAGTAAATCCTCTTTTAGTTACTATATCCATCTGTTAGATGGCTGTATTTTTGACTGCTGAATAAAAGAATGTTTTGAATTGTATTCAGATAATAGCTTCTATTTTCCTTCAGTAAAGGATTCCAGAGGTAAAAGTCCTTCACTGAGAATGTCAAAGAACTTTACTTCTCACCGCATCAATCCAAATACTAAAGTAATTGTTCCACTCTGTGAGTAATACAGAAGATTAAGAGACATATTTGAAAAAAAATCACATTTAATTAAGTATCATGGACTCTTCCTAACTTGGTGTATATTTTATAGCTGCTTGTGATTACAGACAATTGACCGTAATATTAAAGGGGTTCTTCTGACCTGTGTTTACTCCTCTAATCCTATATTGAAGCGCGTATGTGATGTGATTGGAAGCGTGTGTCTCATATTTGACATTTGGTCATGACAGCCATATTTGAATGCAAACCACTTATCTTTTAGATTGTTCATTACATTACCCTTTTTCATTGCATTATTTTTCTAAAGGAATGCATATTAATTTTTCTAAGTTGTATTCCAGCAAGAATACCCCCTAGCACTTATCAAAAAAATTATCTCAAGTTTCTATCTATGCATTTAGAAGCAGAGCCAAATTCAATTACCTGAATTTTAACACGACTGTCAAGGTGTAAGTCCCTCTGAGGTCACTAGCTTTGCAATCTCTTCAAGCCATTTCTTCCCTACTGCATCATCTTACTCTTACGGGCAATAAATTTGACTCAGATGTTTTTCAGCTAACTGCTAGTATCTTGAAAGCATTGGACATCTGTACTAAAACACCTGTAGAAACCAATCTGTCCATTTGTATACTGGTAGCATTAAGTCCCTCGCATGTCATGACCTCTCCTTGAGCTTTCATATTGATCCACATAGAGCTCACCAAAATAGCTTAAACTGTTGACAACAGCCTTTACTCTATTTCTGTCAGGAGGGGCAGAATACTGCATGTTCATCAGGCATCCAAATGAGTATGTTGGGTTTACTTTGTGGGCAGCTGTATAAGTAACCTGTGAGCATCAGATGCATCTTCCTTTTAGATCAAATCCAGAGGCATGATCCTGACTTTAGACGAGCACATTAACTGCCTGGTCTACTTTCACTACTTTCATTTATTGATTCCCAGAATTGTTGAGGTTGTAAGGCATCTTTTGAGATCATCTAGTCCAACCTTCTGCTGAAGCAGGGTCAGCTAGAGCTGGCTGACAAGAACTGTCTTGACACAGTAGTTTTTATTAAACAACTACAGAAGAGTAAACCATTTCACTTTGCATATATACAGTGAAAAGCCAAGGTCTTGGAAAAGGTGACTGACAATTTTCACCTACAGTAAATACATGGCTGGCTGAGACCCTTTTTTATATTTTTACAAATAATTCTAAAGAAACAGTACATTAGCTTCATCCAGACTACAGATATGTACTGATTCCTTTCCATTATTCTTCTAAAATATTTAGCAAATTTGCCTTATTTAAATAAAAGGTTGCATTAGCAACATTCTGTATAGTATTTCCTCAGTTCTATGAAAGTGTACTCATTTGTACAGTTACTGTATCAGCTCCTGAAATTTACTTTTGTTAAAACCTGGTTCATGCCACAGATAAAGATGGTGGAGAATTCCATCTTTTTGATCATATTATCCTTCCCTCACATTCTGTTGTTATCCTCAGGGCTCTTAATGATGTTAAAAGGAAAGAACTGAAGGCTTTGTTATGCTCAAGAAACTACATTTCAGTTCCCAGTGCTGCTGATTATGTCAAGCTTTTGTCAGCTCTAATTAGAAGTGAACTCCCAGATTTCAGTAAACCAGGTAAGGGTGTCACCCTTTATAGAGGTTGCCCATTTGGGAGAAAGATATTGCTTGGCAGAGTTGACAGACAGTGCTGAACTGTTACGTAGTATTAGCAAGAATCTTCTGGCCTGCAGCATAACTAGAGTCTCCTGAGGTCACTATTAATATGGCTGCGTGGGATTCAAATGTAGGGCAAGAAGTAAAGCAAATGTAAAGGTTTCACCTTGGAAATATAAATTGCTGGGAGCAGTGAAGATCCGCAATATTTTTATGCCTCACTCACCTGCCAATTTATAACATGATTCTTTAATTAGTTAAAAAATAAACCTCCAAGCGAGCAGATACTTTTATATTCCCTTAGTGTTTCTTCAGTCCTTTCCCTCCAAACAATTTACATAAAAAATAATGACAGCACTTGTTCTCTAAACCTATTATGAATCATTTGGCAGAAAAAAAGGATTTAAAAAGTCATAATAAATATAGGGAAATATGTAAAAGCTGAAAAGTGCCAGATTAACTAATTAAATTCTCTGAAATGTGTTTGATTGATAGATTTTTTTCTTTGTTTTTTTCTTCTCCCCACTTTTTTTTGTGAGATACTCAACTATTTTTTTCAGTTTGTTGTTCTGCTGTTTCTCAGATTTTGAAATGTAGAGGGATATGTTTGTACAAAATAAAACTTTTGATCAAAGAATGGGCTGTTTTGACCTTGGGGGAAAAAAAAATTGCTCCTGATAAATGGGTTTTCCACAAAACCACATTATCGAGTCCTCTTCCATTTGCTTTTATTAGCTCAAAAGATGGAACAAACCAGAGGAAAAAGTGTGCCAGAGTACTGGATGGGACCTGTCTATATGTCTAAGAGATTCCATGTATTTCGGGCAGCAACAAGGAACCAAAAGCACCAGTACTCCTTAAAAAGTGGACTGCTACATTGTGAGGTTTTTGAAATTGTAATAAACCAGACAAAGGAAGCGAAGTGATGGTATGCTACTGCCAGAGTGGATTTGTCTAGGTAAATAACACACTGCACTGCCTTTTGCAGAAAAAGTCTAAAAAACAAGTCTAGCCACTAAATACTAACTTCCTGTAGACTAATGACCCCACTATCGGGGCATCTAAATCTTTACACAGTTAAATGTGTTGCCCAATAAATACTCCAGTGCAGGAAAATTCATGGCCACTGCTCTTCCCAAATAGATAGGAACCCAAGTGCCAGCAAAATCATACTAAGAAGATAAAAGAAAATTTCAGAGTATGATTCTCCCAGAAAGCTACTGACTGCTCAGGAAACTCAACCAACAATTTCCTCTCCCTCTCCACTTCTAACAATTACATCTGTAATTATATCAGACTTGAAAAGTTATAATCTGTTCAGAGGTCAAGGTTTCTCAGCCTGATGTCCATATGGAAAATAAGAAAGAACAAATGCAATGCAGAGCATCCTGGTGTTCATATACTTACCATGCCATGTATTGCAACACCTCTCTCATTATATGGGTCTGTTCTGTCCATCTCTACCATTATTCCTGTGAAAAGGCAGCTCAAATTTAGTGAAGGAGAAATAAAGTCACAGAGAGCAACGAACATCAAGGAGAACAAACCACAAACATGAAAAGAAACATTTTGGACTCCTGTAATTTAATACAATTGAATTCAACGTTATCCTTTCACTGCAGAATTACATAACTAATGGTCAACAACTGCCATTTAGTTAGCTGGATCACTATTACTCTTTCTATTAGGTTGCTTGTTAACAGCTTTGCTTTCATAGCCATGTTTTCACAGTTATGTTGTCTGAAGTCCTTGAAGTCAGAGGAAACTAATACATAAAACAGTAGCATTGTAGAATATACTCATGTTTAAGATTGTTCCTGCTAGCTCTTCCCCTTAAAAATATTGAAAAAAAGGGTGATAAGTATCTCTGAAGAACCCTGCTTTGTGGAAAATAATCTGTTCTGATTATTTCCCAGTCTCTTCAAGAGACCAAGAAAAAACAAAGTCTTGATAAAACAGCTCTTACTCGTACTACAGCACTCAGAGTACTAACAGTGTCTGACAGTCATTGACATCAAAGTTACTTGATAGATCAAATTACATCCTAACTTATATTTGATGTTTATTTTGAGGGAAATCATAACCAGTGAAGAGTTTCTGGGTCAACCTAGACAGACAAAAGTCAAGGAGACTGGAATAATTCCAACAGAGAGATTGTCTTTGTAGTGTTTTGTTAGCAGCCTTACTCAGAAATAGAAGCCTTTCCCAGATGTCAGGCCTGTCAGGCAGTAAATTGGTCAGAACATTCAGGTCAAGTTATTTGTTTCCTTTATAATATGCACTAGCATGTCTCCAACTAGCAGCCTTCTTCAGCACTTTATAAGCAGCACTTCTTCCTAATGGTGTTTTACATTAATGGTCCCATTACTTAGTGCTCTTTACCAAACGGGATTAGGGCCCACGATAACTGGCCACCTGAGTAGCATTGACCCATAAGGTTTTTCCTTTGAAAACAGCACTAATAAGTAATTCTAATGCCTTCAACAGGTAGAGGCAATTCAGCATTTAGAAACAGATTAAAAATCATATCAGGAACCAGTAGTCCACTGAGTGTGGTGAAGGAAATGTCAAATATGACAGTGGAAGAACAGTAGCGATACGTTTAAAGTAGTGACATCTAAAAAAAAAGTAATACAGAAGTATGTATTAAAAAGCAACAAAAGAAATTTGTACTTCCCATAACCATCTGAAATCTTGGAAGGAGTTACATTCACAGATTCATCTTTAAGAAATTAATATTTTTACTATTATATTACCTGATAACTTATTTGTGTATATTCTCTTAAACCTTGGAATTCAAGTTGCCTAGGTAATACATTCAAAAATACAGCATATACTTTAAAACAAATGTGTTATATGGCAGATGTTTCTTCTTTGTTGTATAAGATGAAAACAACACCGTATTTCTTTGAAAAGAAAATTCAAGCAGTCTCCTGAACAGAACATCTGTGTTGCTTTGGCACATTGCTATATGAAATGAAAAATAATTTCACACTCTTAGTACAAGCAGGTTTCACCAATATACAAAGCATGATGAAGCTGTCAGCAGCAACTTTGGCTTTCTTAAAAGTATGCACGTTAAAAATTCCAGATCATAGTATACTTTTCTGTGTTCTAGTGCCCTATTTTAGTGAAAACATTCTGTAATAAAGAATTAGGATGGGCGATCCTGTAGAGGAAAGCAGAACCAAATCCAGTAGAAGTATTTTTTTTTTTTCTGATCTGTTCCTACATTAGGTCAGATTAGTTTTGGTAATCTCACCCTGCAAATCAGAATTGCATGGAATAANCTGATCTGTTCCAACTTTAGGTCAGATTAGTTTTGGTAATCTCACCCTACAAATTAGAATTGCATGGAATAAAAAAAATCTGCCAGCGACCCCTAAGAAAAATAAAAATGTACACTATACAAAATAATGTGTCAAACACTATTTTTATTTATAAAAACCACTGAATATTGTATTGATGGAGAAATTATACATTCAGTCATATCTAAATCACTAATTAGGAGGGAAAGCAGGAATACCCATAGCTACCATTTGAAATATATACCATGCAAGGCGTTATAGATGACAGTGGCAATAGTTGTTTCTTTGCAGATTCTCTGTTTCTTAACCGGATGAGTTGTAAACAGGAATAAAAAGTTTTACAGCTTGGCAGAGCTCCACTGACTTCCACCTTTAATAGAAGATTACTGCCTTTTTCTCCCATTCAATTGAAAAAAAAGGGAACAGGGAGAAGGGAAGGGGAGCCTTAAGAGGAAATTTGAAACTATAGGCCTTTTCTGTTTCTAAAACTGCCCAGCCAGTGAGTAGGCTGGGCATGCCCAAGAAGTTGGGACAGCTGACCCCAACTGACCAAAGGGATATCCCACACCGTTTGACGTCATGCTCAGCAATAAAAGCTGGGGGCAGAGGGAGGAAGGGGTGATGTTCAGAGTCATGGTGTTTTGTCTCCCCAGGTAACTGTTACACGTGATGGAGCCCTGCTTTCCTGGAGATGGCTGAAAACTTACCTGCCGATGGGAAGTAGTGAATGAATTCCTTGTTTTGTTTTGCTTGCAGGTGCGGCTTTTGCTTTACCTGTTCAACTGTTTTTACCTCAACTCATGAGTTTTCTCATTTTTGCCCTTTTGACTCTCTCCCCAGTCTCAGTATGGAGGACTGAGCAAGTGTCTGTGTGGGTCTGAGCTGCCTACCGAGGTTAAGTCACAGCAGCACAGGGATTAAATAAATCATGGCAAAATTTTAAACTTCAGTTCATCTCATTTTAATATTAGTGTAACAATTCCAACAAACACTTCAATACTTAAGATTTACCATTCAACTTACATATTATAGAGTTTCAGGTTTGATTGTTTTTTACACATTTAGTTATTCTGAAGTAAGTTTTCACTGTTACATCAATGGGAAAAGAGATGTTTCAAACAAAAAAGTTCACTGCAAGAAGGCAGCTCTATCAGTGGATTTTTCATCTACTTAATTTCAAAAAGAACAAGTCTTAGTGCTTATATTACTGGTACCATAAAACAAGATCAGGATGCTGTGCTTCAGGGAGCAGACATGTTTCAAAGCAGTAGGTCTGTAGGCACTGGAGAAATTAACAATGGAAGTGATGTTGTTAAGGAAGTTCTGACCTTAGGCATCACAATTTTTTTCATGTGGCAAGCCATATATTATTTTATTCCAAATAAAAATGAATCCTTAATAAAAGAGTCATCATTATTTTCTAAGATGAGATGGAAATTAAAGGAAGAATAGAATTAATAAACACCTAGTAAAATCAGTCACAAACAAATAACAGATGTTGAGTTATGTTGGTTTTTTTAAAATATTTATTGGATTTTGGAATTGTTTTCTGCTGTTTTGACTGTAATCAACACAGAATTAGAGACTTTTAAAAACCCCCTCTACATTAAAGAAAACCTGCAACTTTTGCAATTTCAATTTAACAAGTTTATGCCTGATAATTTGAAATTTGCCAAACATTTCATTGAAAAGTTAGGGTCAGGAATACTAAAGCACTATTTATTTTGGGGTGTCTTGATCATTACCTATCCAAATTACTGCTGTTCTTTGACATTTGATTTTTGACACCACTGTCTTAGCTTCATAAAAACCCCTTTGTACTCATTGAACAAGAAACACGCAGTAGAGAGTCTATATTTGACTGCTAATGTAAGTTCTGTAACCAGAACTATTAAATAAATATTAATATTCCTTAGAGTGCTATTAGCTTCTTACATTTATTTAGTGCAACAAATAATTGCCTAATAAACACTCTTTTAGAATTGTATCTATGGTTTTTTTGTCAGCCTTTTTGTGTGTTTGTTTGTTTGTTTCTAATATATGATTTAGGTAGTAGTAGATGGGGTTTTTTTCTTTGCAAGGTATCTTTTTGAATCTTGAATTCATGGAACATTTTTTGATGTTTCTCTCTAAGTCTCCCTTTCTTTATTTCATGCCATTGCATTGCCTAATGCTTTCCTGAAGGAACTATGCTTCAGTATAGTTATATGAAGCAATGCTTGATAATTGACAGAATGGGTGGTGTCACTCGAAGAACTCAAAGAACACTGAGAATCCCATTGTTAATCCAGCTTCATTTTGCCTACAATTAACAAATGTCAGGTTTCTTCAAAGACTGGAAGACGTCTTTTTAGGAGCTGAGCAGTGATCTTTCCAACCATTTAATGGATCACTGGTGAATAAAACAAATTCATCTTCTGTGGTTTATCATTGTGTCCAAAGAAGAGCAATGAAACCGGTGAAGGGTCTAGAGAACAAGTAGTAGTGGGTCCTCCCCCTACTTGAAAGACAAAGGGAAGACTAAATGTACAGAGAATAATATATTCAGTGCCAACAACTGCTGATAAGTACATATGCATATATGCTTATATAGATAATCTATTCTGTGAATTTGCTGGCTGAAGTTCCAAGGAAATAAAATCTTAGTAATTAATAAAGACTTTGGAAAGGATCTTGGAAATGGTTGTTTTAGGTCATGCCACTTCCTTGAATATACTTACTGTTGTAAGAAACAGCATTGTTGAAGATGCTAGAACACTGAAAATAGGACTGGAAGGAATGTCAAGGGATCATCTCATCCTACCTTCTGACCTAAGGCAAAATAAATTCTACCTAAACCATTCTTGACAGGTTTGTCGAAGATGTTCTTAAAAACCTCCCATGATGGAGACTCCACAGCATCCCTTGGCAATCTACTGACTTAAATGGTGCTTAGCTCTCCTTAATTTTAGATACATTTTGTCAATGGAATATTGGCCTATCTACAAGGAGAATATCATGCTATGCAAAATATGAATAAATCTATGAATAAATCTATTAATAAATCTATTAATAAATTAGTGATATATTGTCTCAATATTGATTTTATTATCTATTTCAATGAATAAAATGCATAAGATTTTAGAAGAGGCATAATAAATGATAGTATTTTTATAGCTTCATAAAATGAAATAAAATTCATTTGCTGGATATAGTCTGGTCTATTCATTAACTTCTGTTTAGATTCTAGAATAAAAACAGTGACCAATTTACCTGTTTAATAGCAGTTCTTTATTTTGGGGGAAAATCTTTCATATTTCTTATCAAATATTGAATCATTTCCTTTAAATGTTCCATTAAACATTTGTCCCAATGGAACAAGTAATGCTGAGATACTTATAAAAGTTCCAAGACAAAATTGCGAAGGTAAGTATATGGTGCAGTTACTTCATGATGTTTTTGCTTAGGTTTTGTTTATCTTAGTGGAACTTTTGCACAGGATTTGAAAGGAGAAATATAGATGCATAACAGTCATAAAAGAAGTATTAATAGCTAGGGCAAGTTTTATTTAATGATGCCTAAAGTATTCTTATTTCTGTCTGAAGTTAAGATATACCATAGCAAAAGCAAAAGACCTGATGTGAACAAGCACTGATCATAGAAATTCAGAATGCATTCAATATGATCAGAAATATTTCTGTGGTTATCCATTATGGCTGAATTTTTGAAGGTGGTCGTCACTTTTAGTCCAGATTAAAACACAGGGAAACAACGGGTGTGTTTTAATATTTTTAAAGTGCCTCAGGATTTTTATGGTGGGAATTTAAAGTAACTGGGCTTTTTCAACTCCAATTTAAAATATTTCAGATTAGGTTCTGTCAGAAATCTATGAAAGTCTATAAGATTATTTGTGAAAAAAGATTTGATCTCAATTTCTAAGTATTCATGTAAGTGTCAGGCACTCTAATGCAATAGTAATGTTACAGTAGGCACTAACTATTTATTGACATATATTTGCTTAACAGGAAGTAAAGACACAGTATTTTTAAAAATGGAAAAGCATAGAGAAGTCCAGTGATACAAATTAAATATTCTAAAAAGAAACCTAATGCAATCGAATGGTGTCTTATTTGAATAAAGTGAAAGATTTACTTAGTTCATAATCAACATAGTTACTATCATAACATATTATTAAGGTCAAAGAGTTTACAAAAAAAGTGAGTTATTTTCATGTTAAAGTAGATAGGATGAAAATGTATAAATTATATTCTTTTCCTTTGGACCTTGAACAAAAAAGTGTGAGCTTGTGGTTAGGAATTATGTTCATTTTATAAAAAAAAAGTAATAAGGAACCCCCCAAATTTTTCATAGAAGGGTGCATGACTGATACATTTCATATATAAAAACAATGACAAAAATAAGGATAATGTGAAGATAGAAAAGTTTTTGCTCAGTTGGGTAGAAGATACATATTCTGATTGTTCATATTCCTTTTCAAAATTTCCCTAATTTATTTATATTTTTATCCTTTTCACTGTATTTATGTACAAAACCAACTTACTTTGCCTAAGTATTCTGTGCATTTTTAGGCATACACAGAACACTGAGGCTCATGGACCGAGTTTCTCAGGACCTTATATTGCTGTCTCTTGAATTATTATAATTCAGAGAACAGAAGAGAGTGTCTTTGAATTAAAGTCATGTAGGGTTTTGGAGTATCCAGTCAAAGACTGTTTTTGAGCATTGAGTTCAGTGTTGTATGGAGACAAGGCATGCCAAAATTTAACTTTGTGAGATAAAACTTCCAAAAGGGAATTTAAAACAGAAGGAGATAATCAATAGAAAATAACAATGCAAATTAAAATTTGTTAGTGAAACATAAGGTAATTTAATATCTTGGACTTAGAACACCAGCTAATTAAAGATGTACATAGAGAAAATTAAGTTGGAACAGAATTCCATACCTTCAAACAAAAAACAAGATAGGAAGCAAGGGGAAGGAAAAATCGCTAGAGATTTTTGATGTAACAGATATCTTTAAATAAGCAGAAACACTTTCTAAATGAAATGAATAGATCCAAAAAAACCCTGAAGGCAGGAAAGAAAAGAGGAAAAAAAAAATGAAAAAGTGAAGGAGACCTGAAACAGTGAAGGGAGAATCTTAATAACTAATAACTGTTTAGAGACACTCAAATAATAAATATATCAGTGAATTATATCAGAGGCAAGGAAACTGTGAGGAAATTTGAGGATAGTACGGATTTGGGAGAGTCTAAAATAAGTAGTAGGAGATGTTTAAGATCAGGCTGGATGGGCCTTTGAGCAACCTGCCTATGGCAGGGGGGTGGGAACTAGATGATCTTCAAGGTCCCTTCCAACCTAAACCATTCTATGATTTTCATGAGCATTACATAGTTTTCCTTAATTCACATTTACATTGATGAGGGTTTTGAACAGGCACACACCAACACATTTATGATTCCTTTTAGGTAACACTGAATTCAATAGACTACTGGTAAATGACAGTGTATTCAGTCAAATACATTAATTTGCTTTTGGTGATTGGGGTTCTTACTGTAGCTTTTCAAATATTGTTCATTAAATGCAAGAACCATACTCAGACTTTAGGAACCCTTTGCCTCCTCACATTTCATTTCAGTTCTGACTTCAAGTATATTATAATTGCTGTCAGCTAACACTGATAGATTTTATGAGTAAAAAAGTTTGGGTTAAAATAAAATCCCTTTCTGGCTTATTTTTTTTTCCAAGAAGAGCAAGTTCTTGTTCGATGCATTCGTCAAGAGAAATTATGAAGTTGTTTTCTAAGAACTTGTGACTAAGGTGCCATGGCCAGCCTTATAATTTATGCATTTATGCACCACATGCACTGTGTATATGTGTGTATATAATATGTTGAAGGACACACTTAGTACTTATGGTCATGTGGATGGAAAGGTAAAGAATGATATTGTCACTGAACTACTGCCAAAGAATATGTCTCAGATTTGAGTATATAATATTTCATACAGAGCTGTGGACCAGCAGCAAATGAGTTAGCGGTTTTTGAAGGACCTCCAGAGGTTTGCACTTAGCCTGGAAACTTGGAATTAGCAACAGTGAGAACACTTCTTCTGGGTTTATTAAGCAGAGCACTCCCTAAGCCCCAGACTTCAGACAGTAATGCTTACCTTAGGAGAAGACTTATATAGGATCCTCTTTAATAATTTTTCTAGGATTGGTGTTGAAGATGTAATTAATGATCTAGAAAAAAACTTGACAAAATGACATATCACAAAATTATATATTAGTTATAGGAAGCTATAAAGACTTCTGGAGGATTTAATTGTAAGTAAATATGAGTAGAGTAGTCAAATTCACTAGAGGCAAAAACACAACAGCATACATAACAAGAGATGAACTCAATTGTACACATTGATCATGTTAAATTAGCTGAAACAACTAGGGAAAAATATCAAGGCCATACTGTCATCAGTGCAAACCAGTGACCACCAATGATTAAGAAAGAACCTTTGTTAGACTGTATAAGAAAAAATGAAGTTAACAACTACAACAATTGAATGATGAATATAATTATAAGAATTCATTTATATTGCAGAGGATGAGATCAAAAGTTTGGTGATAAATATTAGAAATATGGGAGGTATCAGAGGATCCTAAAACTGATTTATACAATTCAAAATATAAGTATATTTTAGTGAAACAGATTATAAAATGTGTCTCTTAATTCTGCAGTTTTGAAATAAGCATGTGTCCAAGTAAACAGAAAAAGAAAATGAAAAATTATGAAAATAAATACAACTTTACATGATTTTTAACTCAGTGTTGTATTGAAGCCAGCAGCTTACAAGAAATTCAAACAGGACATGAACATGGGTGATTGAAACATTGATTACTGTTTAGATGGAGAAAATATCTAAGAGTCATTAAATCTTATGATCAGGAGAATATATCAATAATTTTCTCCAGCTGAGGAGAGGCTTTATCTCTAAGTAAGTAATGCCATTTACATTCTTCTTCTTTTTGAAGTATCTTACGCTGTCTACTTTAAGGATGGGATAGGAGGAAGGCTGTACTGGAGTATCTGATTTGAAAAAATAATCACTATAGGAAATGAAGAGGAAATATGATATTGCTTCTTTAGATAATGTCTTGAAATGTCATCTACTTTTAGTATTTCCTCTTTCTAATTTCAAAAGAGATATCCAGCCTCCTCTAGCTTTTACAGTAATGCATAAATCAGAGTTGTCAACCCTGAATTGCCTAATCATCTTTGCCTGTCTACTTTTAGGCACCATTTGCTTAGTGTACTCACTGCAGTATCCTGCTGCTTTCCAAATTTAAAAAGCCAAGAATACTACTAAAATAGCACTAAAGAGCACTACTGTCTCTTCCTCCTTCTTCACTGAATGACAGAGATTTGTTTTATAAATAACAGGAAACACCCTCTGCAGGTGTTTTTGCAGGATATTAGAAGCAGATGTTATCTCCTCTAGAAAAAAAAAAAAAGAGCAATTTGTATATGACAAGAGTTTTTTTGTTTGGAGATTGTGGAAGATACATTTGTCTTTGAACACTAAATCGGAGGAGATTAAAAATCTTTTTTTTGAAAATCTGGAGAAAAGTGAAAGGCTATTTTGTGTGGGACATTAAATGAAACACTTGTATCTAGAAGCAGAAGTATCAGCATACATCACCAGTGAAGGTGACAATTTGGCTTGTTACAGCTTTGAAGACTGGATAAGCTAGTACCTCAGTAAGACAGTAACAAGCTTCTCATCTGCATTGACATCTTTTGAGGTAGCAGCCATCCATACTGCCACAGATAGCTAGCTAAAGGATCACAGAGTCCTGTTCCTCTTCCCTTCATTAAGATAAGATTGAGTGGTACGGTACTATTCACCAGCTGAATTTAGCCTGAAGCGGATACAACTGTTGCATTTCAGCTATCTATTCCTCCCTTCCTCTTTTTAAGTTTGTTTTGGTTTTTTTTTTTTTCCCAGAATACAATTTTTTTCAAAGTTGGGAGTTTCTTTATCAATAACATCCACTTTATATGTGTACAATGTACCTGCAGTGCTTCCTACTAAGTAAGATGAAACTTACTTAAATAAGGATTACCTATCAAGCCATGTACTATCCTGAAACTATAAAGGGTTTGCAATTTGGTCATGTTTCTGTGGCTTTTGCATTTGCATGATACACGAGCAAAGAGAATCCCCCAGATACCATATCGCATTTGATTACAGAAAAAGTAATTTTAAAAAGATTCTTTGAGTAGACACTGTGTCAGCTGTGTGATTTACATATTACTGTGTCTGTTCCAATGGAAAATTATTAATGATAATAGCTTGCTTTCTGAGGGAAAAATGTAGGAACTATCCTGACAGTAGTGGTGGCTAGCAAACACAACTTTATGTTGATTACCATGATTTCTCTACACATTAGCCTACAAAACATCATTAGTCTTTTGCCTTATGCTGTTTGAGAAGGGTAGGTTGGTAAGGTTATGCTTACACAACTAAAAAGCTAATAATGCCTTAAAATTATTTCCACACTATTTAATAACTCTTTGTCCCTAATACAGCAGGATGTATGGCAAGAATAGAATACTATTTCTGTTCAATTCCTTTCAGTATTGTTTCTGATATAACATTTTGTCTAAATCCACACAGCTATTTTTATGCAATTATTTGGTTTCATTGTACCTATTAAACACTGCTTGTACAGCCATTAGATAACCAAGAGGCAAGCTCCAATTTAGTTTATTGTACTTGGTACTTTCTAACAACTAGTGATAAAACCAAAATCTTGCATACTATCTTTTTTAGCGTGGGACTACTTTTATTTAAAAGCAGTCTTCAAAGCATATGCTTTGATGACTTTGCATAGGCCCTATTTAGAAAGAGACTTGGTATATCCGTAAAAAGGTATGAGTCAATATATAAAACTCAAAGCCAAATGAGCACTAAAGTTGAATATATTCATGGAGAAGATTCTTTATTTTGAATTAAATCTGTTGGATCTGAAACACTTGATCTGGGTCTGGCTGGGCTGAAGTTAAGTTTCTTCATAACAGCCTCTATGATGTTGGATTTGTAGCTAAAACAATGTTGGCAACACACCAATATTTTGATGCTTGCTGAACAGTGTTTACACAGTGTCAAGGCTTTTTCTTTTTTTTCCCATTTTGCCCCTTGCTCATCAAGTCAGCTAGGAATCGGTAAGAAGTTGGGAGGAGACATAGGTGGGACAGCTAAATCAAATTGGCCAAAGGGTTATTGCGTATCGTATGATATCATGCTCACCAACACAAACTGAGTTAGAGGAAGAAGAAGAGTGGATCGTTTTGGCTTTCAAGGTGGCCATTGCTTGGAGACTATCTAGACGTTGGTCTGCTTGTAGAGGGTGGAGACTGATTTCTTTTGTTCCACTTTTATATTTGTTTGTTTTTGTTGTTTCCCCCCCACACACGCTTTTCTTCACATATTAATCTGTTTTTATCTCAAACCATGAGTTTTCTCACTTTTGTTCTTCCTATTTTCTCTCCCCATCCCACTGAGGGGGAAGGAGTAAGTGGCTGAAGAAGCTAGAAGCACGGCTGCTGGCCAACATCAGTCCATCACAATGTTATTGGATCATACACCATTTGTAATCTACATTATACCATGACCATGGTGTCTAAGTAATTTTTTTTTTTAGTGAATCTGATTAAATCCTAGCTACTACAGCTGTATGGCCTGAGAAATTCAAGACAGATAGTTAATGCAAATAAAGAGGAGGGAACAGAGATTAACCTCTAACTGAGGAGAACATACAGAGCCCCAGGTAAAAAGTATAAAAATACTGATAAAGCATATTTGACTAAATTAAAATAAGTTATGAACATACAGTGACTAATATGACATATCTAAGGAATAATAATAAAGAAAGAAGTGAAATTTATTTTTTTAATGATTTTATTTTGGGTAAGCTACTGAAATCACAGTGTTATAGCTGAAAGCAGAATTTGGTTTCTTGAAATAAGTAGAATGCTTGAACAAAAAATATTGTCATATGTTTGGGATTCTTGTGTACTGATGCTATTCTTGCAATAGTTTAGTGTAGGCTATATTTACCAGGTAATTAAAGCATGCAAATTTATTATAATTTCACTTCAGCTTTCCCCTTTTGCATCATAAAAAAAAAAGTTCCATGTTTGAATTCTTACTGATTAACTGAAGATAGTGTTTCACTAGCTTACTTAAAATTCTTTGCTTGCCTCTTAACTTGTTTTTACTACCCATTTATCACTATTATCTTGTTATGTCATCTTTTTTTCCTTAAATAAATTAACATTTTGATATAAGAATTTTACCTTAATTACTGTAGCGTCAAGATCCAAATGTTCTGATAAAACTTTTCTTCAATTTCATCTGATGTGCCATTAGTTTCTTCCTGTCTATATATCTCTGAATGCTTGATCCTGTCTTTCCTTTAGCCCAAATATTTGAATGAAGTCAAAATCAAGTAGATTTGGCAAGCAATAGTTTGAATATCTCCTTGAGGAAGGACTGGTGGTGACTTCTAACTCGAGCTTCCTACACGAGTACTCACAGTACATTCTTCCATCATTCTCAAAATAGGACAGTAAAATTCCCCCAGATTTCTGAAAGTGGTTGTCCCCCATGCTGGACTTTTTTGGCACTTCGTTCCTGAGAAGCAGTGAGTTTTCTGTAGTTGAACTTAGGTGTTACATTTGGAAAGTACCAATGGTGCCATTTGGTTTAGCTGGCAAATTGCATGGAGGAAACAACAATAAATAGCAGCATACTCAGCTGACCTGTAGTATACTGGAAGATGTAGAGTAGCCTGAACTGGCGCTGATGTTGCAGTAAAATCTCCATCTGCTTCTTCCCAAGGGAATATAGTAGAATGAGACTCCTCCAATTAATCTCTTTCCATGGAATATTATATGACTATAAACCTTACAGTGACCAGCCTCTGAGAGGATATTGTAAACTGAACAGAAAGAAATTAAGATTTCTGAGAAATAAATGGAACCAATACAGTTCTCCCTGAGGTCTGTAGGGGCAGTGTGCATGTGTGAGAAATAGGTCAGTGCAATTATCTCTGTGGATTTTACACAATCCTCATAGGTTACAGATAAACACATGTAGCATAGACATAATGGATTAATTTATTCTGAGCTTCATATCTCAGCTTTGGCCTTGGAATCTGCTTATAGATAGTAATAAAATAGCAGCAAAAAGACTGGTAGTTGTGTCCATGATCACTGTGTCTCTCTCTATATCTCATGTACAGTAGATTGCACACAACCAAACTGGTATCCTGGGGGAATCTGTACAAGAAGGTTGTGCTCCTGTGCGGTGCAGATCCTTTGCGGGCACACAGTGTGAGAAGGGCAAGAACCCCACACAAGGGTATAGTCTCCTGAGCCACTGATTTTTCCATTTGCCTTCAGTGACAAAAATGAGACAAGGTCAGATGCTCATTGTTCTTGCAGATACCAATCATCCCACAAAACTCTACAGAGCTGTCTTTCCCCTACAGTCCTCTGTCTGCTTCACCCTGAAGTTCTCCGGCTCTCCTAAACTTCTTCCTTCACGTCATATATCAAAACAGGCTCAAACTTAATATCTGTAGCAAATACTTGCACCTCAGCAGCTTCTGGATACGAGTGCCTCCTCAGAGTCCCACACCAGCAGAGGTCTGCTAAGAACAAAAAACCAAAGCTGCAAGGGCTGACAGCACAAAGAAAAACAGCACTGATGGCTCTGACAAGGAATATGCTAGAATATTAATCAGGAGGATCAATATTAGGGAATAGCTAGAAACAGTCAGAAGAGATCAGGCATAAAGGAACAGCTTGACAGACTTGTCTTCTCCTTTAGAACAAAGAACAGAGGGTTAAAAACCAGATGAGACTAAAACATTTTGTATGATATCTCCACCTTCTATCACAGCTAAGTAAAAGAAGATATCAGTAAGTAATTTTCAAGTTTTGCTTAAAATTTAACAACGTACCTAATTTTCTTCTGGCCTTACCTGGGAAACAGCCATTTCACCTTCACTTTGTCATAGTTTAACCCTGGTGGGCAGCTCAGCGCCACACAGCCGCTCACTCACTCCCCACGGGGTAGGATGGGGGAGAGAGACAGAAGGGTAAAAGTGAGAAAACTCATGGGCTGAGGTAAAGATGGTTTAATAGGTAAAGCAAAAGCTGTGCACGCAAGCAAAGTAAAAGAAGAAATTCATTCACTACTTCCCATTGGCAGGCAGGTGTTCAGCCATCTCCAGAAAAGCAGGGCTCCATCACGCATAACAGTGACTTGGCAAGACAAGCACAACCACTTCGAAGGTTCCCTCTGCCTCCTTCTTCCCCCAGCTTTTATTGGTGACCATGACATCACATGGTATGGGAGATCCCTTTGGTCAGTTGGGGTCAGCTGTTCCAGCTGTGTCCCCTCATAACTTCTTGTGCACCCGCAGCCTGCTCCCTGGTGGGGCAGTGTGAGNATAACTTCTTGTGCACCCCCAGCCTGCTCCCTGGTGGGGCAGTGTGAGAAGCAAAAAAGACCTTGATACTGTGCAAGGTCTGTTCAGCAATAGCTAAAAAAATCCCTGTGTTATCAACGCTGTTTTGGTCACAAATCCAAAACATAGCACCATACCAGCTACTATGAAGAAAATTAACTTTATCACCACCAAAACATACACATGTAAAATATCTTTTCTTACTCTGATTCAGATTTTTCCACAAAGCATTACATACAAATTCTACAACCTGAGGAATGTCTTAAAATTTCAAGGACAGTAATGGTGAGATATTTAATAAAGGAACTGTGGTGTTTTTATTTAAATTGCTCTTGATTTGAAGATCATTCAAGGTACCTCATGCAAACACTGGAAAGTCCTGTATTTGCATGGGGTGCTCTAAGTAATCAGAATATATTTTTGCACACATAGAATACTTTAAACTTCTAACTATGCATATGCAGTTGTGTGCCCAAATTAAAAATTCAGATTGCTTGAAAATCCAATAAGAAATATCAATCTACAAATCTACAAAAAATCTGATTTTTTCCCCAATCAATTGGAAACAAACAGGGGAGAGAACTTTTTAAAGCTGAATTGTTGTTCTAGAACAAATGTGTCTGTAGGCACACTAAACGAATAGTTCAGGTACTCTCTTGAATTAAATGATATTAACTTTGCTCCCATAAACACAGAATTAATATTTACATTTTAGAAAATAAATCAGAACTATGTGATATTTTTCCTGCTCTCTAAATACATAACTAAACTCCTTACATAACTAAACTAAATACAACTCCTTATGCATTTACGTTCAAGAGTGAGTCAGTGAAATACCTCTCGCCATTACTGTTTTCATTCTTTAGAGTTCTGTTATAATTCCCACCACAGATGGAAAGTAAGTGCTCTTGATAAAGAGATAAATAGTCACACTTTATCACCTTCTTTCCTGTGCCCTGTAAATGAAATTAACTTTGTGCCACTTTCATCTACATACTCTTGCTTATCTCAGTGGAGTAAGGTAAACAGTAGGAAAAAACCCCGAGCATAAACATTTCCTTCAAAATCAAACATGCTTACTTTACATCTGATCCTTCAAATCCTGAACATCCTTCATATCCCCATAGATTTCAGCAGCAGCTGAGTATGCAGAGTGCCTAAAGGATTAAGCCCACCCTCTCTGTTTAATTTTTGTGCTCACCCCTCATATAACTTTTTAAGAAATTTTTTTTTTAAGAAAAAGTGCAGATTTTTATGCAGATATGAAATTGTAAATTGAATATTTTCAGTTACAGTCTGTAAATATTCTTTTTAGAATCATAGAATGGTTTAGGTTGGAACGGAGCTTAAAGATCATCTAGTTCCAACCCCCCTGCCATGGACAGGGACACCTCCCACTAGACCAGGTTGCTCAAAGCCTCATCCAGCCTGGCCTTTAACGCTTCCAGGGATGGGCCCTCCACAACTTCCCTGGGTAGTTTGTTCCAGTGCCTCACCACCCTCATAGTGAAAAATTTCTTCCTAATATCTGTTCAAAATCTCTCCTCTTCCAGTTTGAAGCTGTTTCCCCTCATCCTATCACTACACATACTTGTAAAAAGTCCCTCTCCAGCTTTCTTGTAGGCCCCTTGTAGGCCCCTACCAGAAAGCTGCTATAAGGTCTCCCTGGAGTCTTCTCTTCTCCAGGCTGAACAATCACAACTCTCTCAGTCCGTTTTTTTTGCCTTTTTTTTTTTTTTTGTATTTGAGCATGCTGACAGTACAGTGTTTCAAGTATTTGCACATCTTTGCAAATCTTTTCCTGTTATTTCTTATTATTCACTTATAGAACAGAAATGCGTAAATGGTTAGATGATAGGAAAACAACCTAAACAATAGATTCTTATCATTGATCACAAATTATTCTCACCATTATAAATGGAATAATAATGAGTGAAAGGAAAAATAACAAAGAACATACTTAAGAAATTGTACTCTATTTCTGAATCACTTGTGTATAGTAAAAAAAAGTAAAATATGCATTATATGTTGCATAGTAATTTATTTTGTAAAGATAAAATTAGTATTGTGGAAAGTTTTTTAACTTACAGAGAATAAAACTTTATTCAGGTGCTTTCACTGCCTTTCCAACATGAAGTTTAAGCGTATTCTGACCTCCAGTTTGAAAATAAAATAGTGGTAGGAAAAGGCACTTGATCTGGGAAATTATTGAATCACAGTTAGATTAGGAAGTAAGTAAACAGTCATGCTCTTTTGTTTCATGACTCCAACAGCAATAGACAGTGGCAATGGGCAGTTCCAAAGGATTTAGTCCTCCTGTACTTGTGTTCGGGCTTGCTTTTTCCATTTGGCCATTTCAGCTTTTTTTTTTCTTTCTGTGCTGTTCCATTTTTAAATTTAATTTCCAATGTATTGTATGAATGTTAATTATTGTCCTCTCATGAGGTCTGAATAACTTTGACTTTGGATATAGAAGCATCTGCAGGGTGAGTAAACAACAGCTACTAAGTAATCATTATCATATTTGGATTTCATTTAATTTTTGTTTGTTTGTTTTTCTTCTGTCTCTATAGGGTGAAGCAGTAACACCTGCCTAGGAAGAAGCATTCAAAGGTAATTTCTCTCAATTACTTCTCTAAAAATTATCCACTTTGTTCTGAAAACATTGTTATGGGGCATTGTTATGCTAGGATGTTTCAGAGCTGTAAACTGGGAGGCAATCACACCTCAAAATTTTACTTCATTTCTTTGACTCTTTATTCCCTTAAGAGAAAATACTTTCATTATATATATACATATAATTGCTAAAATCAAGATATCAAATTGTCCATCTCTATTGGGTGTAGCTGAAATCAATTTAATTTTTCCCATAACAGCCCTCATAGTGTTGTGCTTTATATTGGTAGCTACAAAGGTGTTGATAACACACCAGTGTTTTGTCTACTGCTGAGCAGTGCTTGCACAGCATCAAGGCTGTCTCTCCAATATTCCCCCCCTCCACCAGTAGGCTGGGGCTGGGCAAGATCTTGGGAGAGGACCTAGCCAGGACTGCTGACCCAAACTGACCAAAGAGATATTCCATAGCATATGATGTCTGCTCAGCAGTAAAAGCTAAAAGAAAGGAAGGGGGAGTGCATTTTTTATTATGATGTTTGTCTTCTGGAGAAACTGCTATGTGTGCTGAAGCCCTACTTCCTAGGAAGTGGCTGGCCATCGCCTGCTGATTCGAAGTAGAGAAAAAAACTTTTGTTTTCCTTTGCTTCCACACGCGTCTTTTACCTTTGCTTTATGAAACTGCCTTTATCTTGACCGATGAAGTTTTTTCCATCTTATTTTCTACCCTCCCTGTCCTGCTGAGGAGGGAAGTGATAGAATGACTTGGTGGGTGCCTGGCATCTAGTCAAGGTCAACCCACCACACCAGCAAACTCTTTTTCTCTCTTTGATCTGTTGTCACCTCCCCTGTTTTTAAACCACTGCATGTAATTCTAAAAGATGCTTCTTATTGCAAGAAGAGACTATTTTATGAAGATATATTACTGAATTTGATGTTGTATAATCATGGTTCTACTCTAGAAAACTTCCTGTTAATCTTAACTGCCTGTACGGTATCTAACTTAGTTCCTATTTTGGGCATCTATCTTATTTTAGAAAAGTGTCCTAAATTTGGGTATTTGTATTGCTAATGTATTTGTGTAACCTGTCCTAGACCAATCATTAACATTTGTGTTTGATATTAACAATGGATTAATTGGCTTTTTTATTAGCAGGTAGGTTAAAAAAAAAAAAAGAAAATAATCAAAAATGTGTCCAAGTTCAGCATTACCATGTATCCCTATTCCCAGCTGGCTCCTAGTCACATCTCAAAAGTGATTTAGGATGCTAGACAGATGTCACCTCATTGACTAAGGGTAAAAACATTTCAAGCTTCAGCAAGCCAATGGGGAACTCAAATCAAGAGGTGATAATGTTATGTGAGAATGTCCTTTTCCTAAAACTGAAGTCTGTGATTTCTCATAATTAATGTACACTTTGCCTTGGTTTACAGTTATAAAAATAGATTAATTGAAATCTTAGAATACTTGGTCCTTACATAAATGCAGAGATAGTTCCCTCTAATATTGACTCCTTGCTTGACATTTATGTGAGTCAATATTAGACTTGATGATTTGTTAAATGTTGATGATTTATCAACAGTCCTCAAGTGCTTCCAATACTTTTGTTGCAAAACCATCTAAAAGCAAGCTGAGAAGGCTGTGTTCCCTATAGCGATTTCTGAGCAACCTTGTTTGTGAAATAACTAGCAGTTGACTTGCAGTGAGGAACTAGCTGACTCCATGTGGAGACTATGAAGATTACAAGGTGGTCTGCAAAGCAGTTCAACACCAACATAAATTTGACCACTGGGATTCTCAGGTATTGAAGAATGAAAATGTCCTGCTCTGTCCTAAACATAGCCAGACTTAGCCCTTTAGACAAAGGTATAAGGAAAACAATAACAGAACTGTCAGGAAATTCTTCAGCACTGAAAGAATCACCAAGTGATTAATTACACTTGAAGTGTAATGGCTTAAAGAATATGGGAGAACCTCAATAGTGCTCTATTTGTACAATTTCTCGATAAACTGCTAGTCTAATAATATGGAGGATAGTATGAGCTAATACACTTTTCTCACACTTAGCAATAAGAATTCAGCATTGAAATGTTAACTGCATCTAACACTGCATTTATACTGTCCTTTAAAATCCATTTTCTACAGCATTGATTTTACAACTAATTATTAATTTTTCTCTCTGTTACCAGTTTACCATAATTAGAGGCAATAGAAATAAAACAAAATTGAAAAGTAAACATAAAGGGTGCAGTGGTGCTTTGCTGCCAGCATTCATACTAAGAAGGTCAATTTACTAGCTGTTGCCTTGCCAAATAATTATTTTTGCACAATCAAGAAATAACTCAGGTTGATGCAATGGATAAAAAATATTCTCAAATAATTTCTTGAGCATTTCCCCTCAAAGTCTGAAAAAATATTAGACAATCTCAAGCATACCTTGCAAGGTGGAAAAATAAACAGTCTAGCAGAAGATTTTCCTATCTCAACAAAGCCTTTATAGAAATTATCTCAGAATCTACAGTAAAACACTGCACATGTCTACTGTCCTCTTATCATTAGGGTGTCCCATAATCTATTGCTCTATAAACATACTCCAGTGACTTTTTTGTACGATAGTCTACTGCACTGACTCCCCATTGTCTTAATCACAGAAAAGTGACATTACTGATCAATCAGTAAAATTTAACTAAAAACTGTATTGCCAGGTTTTGGGGAAATACACAGTATTTAAATCCATGGGAAAAAAATAAGGAGAAATAACAAAAAATAAAGGCACATGTACAATTTCAGTACAGTTTTAGGTTCTTATGTAAAAAATGTCATCAAAGAGAAATGCAAAACATAATTTCATTTTAACTTTATAATTTTTACATTGTTCTTCAAAAATATGCACCCATCTCTTGCATTTATGATGCAAAATGGTAAAGGGAATATAGACAAGCTAGAATGTGATGTGTTAAACTCTTACCATTTGCATCATTATTACATATGCTTTGGTTGTTTGAAATGTCTCAGCATGAAAGCAAGAAGTAAAGAACAAAGCATATTTTTGGTATCTACAACGCTAATGACATGCTGCCAAATGTTTAACAATTTTAAGGATGTGAATGTGTTAGATGCCAGTGTTTTAAAGGTCTGTTAGAAACTGTTCTCTGATAGACAGAAATGTGTTTACCTGTTTTGTGCTAGAGGTGTTGACCTAATAAAATGTGGTTTTATTACCTTTCTTTCTGTTGGATGAGGACTTTGTAGTATACTTGCAGCACCAGTAGACAAGTTCCCCATTGAATTTATTTTGTGATTACTAGTGGAGCAAACAGAAGCCTTTTTTTCTGTTCTTCCTAGCAGAAAATTAAATAATATCACAATTTGGAATGGGTATGAACTGACATTTTCCCAGTGGCTTTTGCCAGAATGTAGTCATTTAGGCAATAAAAATGGCTAACATTTTTCATAAAAATTTGCTAAAGTACAGATACACAGAAAGCATGGAACTGGATTCTACATATCCATAAATCCACACATAGTGAGGAAAATAGTAATGCAAAAATAAATTTCTTTATTTCTACCTATATCCCCATTCACTGTAAACACTAATACAGAAAGCGTGATTATATTTAACTTACATGTAATACTGAAATATTCTTTTGACTAAGCAGATCAATTTGTCCATGACACAGATATTTTAGAGGGGGAAAAGAGAGTTATGATTTACGTAAATATCATTCTGATCTTACAGCACTTACATCATTGCTGAAAGAGTTGATTAGTCAAAAAATATGCTAATACAGAAAATACTCTAATACAGAAAGCTCTAAGAGTTGGGGGGGGGTTGACTGTTGGTTTTTTTTTAAGATTCTTGCTATTTCTACTATCTAACATGACGTTGTTTTCAAAGCCCCTTTTTACGAAGAAAAAATAATTACTAGGAGACTCTTAAGAAATATTAAAATCTCCTCCAAAAGTGTAAGAAATAAATTTTCTGAAATGAAGAATTTGAAGCATTGTGAAGTTGTACGTAGTATTTTGGCAATGATTCAGCAAAGTAGTTAGGCAGGTAATTCAGGAAGACTCAGATTTGTTTAAAAATTAGTATGTGATTTGTACCTTGTATTTTCTAGACATGCAAATGTCATTGTAGTGTAGCTACACAATTACATTTCCTTTCAAGTATTCTGGCATTTTAAAGGGTTTTAACGTGTTATGGAAAATAATGTTCTGTGAAATACGTAATTTTAATGAATATGCAGTTTAATTGTGCATTATAACTTTTCTTGCAAAATGTATTCCACAACGAAAGGCTTTGCTCCAAATCCTTGTAATACAAAGTTTGTTTTTTCCAGATGGATATTTGGAAAAATAATGTCTATTTATTGATAGATTAAAGGATTCCTAATGTACGTATGTAATCATAAACAAATAGGATTTTGGCTTTTCTTGAATTTTTGCTTTAAAGCTGTCTGGCCCTGGGGAAAAAAAAAACAAACAAAAAAAACCCCCAAACCCGACAAAAAAACCCAACCCTGTATTGTTTTCTTTTTAAGGTTAGCATATCCATACATGTCTTGGTAAAGTTCTCCAGTAAGGCGTTGATTGCAAAGTATGATCTGCCTGTAATTAAGGTAATCAGCTTCAGGTATACAGATGGTGGCAAAGGAAGATAATGGGGTGGTGTAGAAAATGTGTCAAGAAATCTTACTACTATTAAGAGGGAACACAGTACTGACAATAAGAAAAACAGCATTTTTTATATACAAGTTGCATTCCTGCAATAAAACCCATAAAAAAATATATTTCCTGTGCATTATTACCCTATTCTTATCTCAAAACTTCTTATAGAGTCATATGAAGAGACAGAAATTCAGAAGTACTATCATGGCAAAAACTGTCAGTTTGACTATATTAACTCGGTGAGTTGTATTCTCAGGCATGCAAAGACAAATTCTAATTGTTTCTGCACCGAGCCATTATTACTTGGCTAATTTCTTGCAGGTATCACAGAAATATTGATGAATGAACTATTATTCCCATCTGGAGGCTGGATCTCCCTTCATATGGGAATGATGATTTTTTTTTAAAGATAAAATGGATGAAGTATTTCTATCATATCTTCTGTTTATTTTTCTGAATCAACTGCTGCTAAAATCAACATACCCCCTTCAGACACTTATACTTTCTCACTTACCCTAATTATTAATTATTGAGGTCTTCTTAGTGGACTTGTGGCTTCTAGTATTAAAGCACCAGTACAACTTTCCATCCACCAGTTTGTAGTTCTGACTTAAACAACTGGATTGACCTGGAGGGTAACACTTTAATGAGAGTTGAACATGCCAGGCAAAGATTCAGACAAAAAAAGGAAACAAGATAAAGCTGGTGAACACTGGACAAGCCTGAATGCAGGAGGACAAGATGTATTGAAAAAAAACCTGATCAGAGGTGACAGTCTGAGACTTTGTTGTGGAAAGTAGGAAGTTTGGAAGAAGAAACTGCAAGAGAGAAACAAACTTGTAAGATGGCAGAAAAACCCCAACCAACCAACAAAAAAAACCCCCAAACATTATGAAAGAATTACCAACAAAATGGTGGTCAGCAAATTCATAAAATTAAAATTTAATTAATCCTTAATTAAACCTAGCACAAGTGGAAAAGACACTAAAAAATGCATTCTAACATCCTAAGAGTAACATGTTAATTCTATACCCATCCAACAGATTTAAGTTTGATGTTTTGTTCTGTAGTGTAACTTCCTAACATATCGTTTATCATACAATTTTTAACTTTTGTTTTAGGTTAGGCATACTAAAGTACAAGTTCTTACTGAAACAACTGCTCTTATGGTAACATCCTGAAGCCTTTCTACTGCTCTTTCTTATTTGTGGAACACTTGTGACTCCCCAAGCATTTAAATTCATGAGCAGATCTGTTATACACAATCTCTTTTATACAAGCCAGTTCCTTTAAGTTTCTTAGCCACTGGTCTCCATCCATTACTCCCTAAATTCTTTTTAGAAGAGTAGGAAACTTTTTTCCCTGCCTCTCCTGAGTCGATGGTGTATAAAGAGGAAGGCATGTCAAGATGTTCTGTGTTGTCCTTCTGGCACCTCAATTTGCCTAATGGGTGTGATGTTTTTGTCTGTAATGAAACATACAGGATTAGTTATTAAATGTCTTTTTTTTTTTAAAAGTGATGTGTTTGTGTGTGTGCATATGTTAGGATGCCCTTGAATTCAGTGAGCTGTGCAAAGCTTTTCAAGATCCATCCAGCTGTGAATGCCAAAATGGAAAATTTTGATTCCCGATTATAACAGAGACTCTCTTTTGGACCTATACCCATCCTCCATTTGGAATACCACCACATAGTATAACATAGGGGTTTTTGCTGCAATCTATGTCAAATTTTTTTACAGAAAGAGAAAAAATATACTGTGATGAATATGAATAAATGGTTACTGATGGAGAATATGAAACATAACACCTTATTATGATTAAAAGGTGTTAGCACTTTTTGGTTTTGAAAAGAAAACATTCCTCTTTCTGGGAATAAGACTGTTTTTAACTGTTTGGAATAATTAAATATTTTTCTGTATGCACAGAAAAATGTGGAAATCGGTGATGCTCTGCAGAAATCAAGGCTACGTGCCAAACACCTGCTCTTTGGAGCGGGTGATAAATTGATCTGAAAAAAAAACCCTCAACGTTTTTTCTTTCCTATCATTTCCTTGCTGTAATGTCATTACACAAGTACCTCAATGGGAATGGAGGAGGATATTAAAACAGTTGATATGCACAGAAATATATTTTAAAAATATGTTTAATAATTTAGAGCTGAAAAAAGAAATTTTGATGTTCTGGTTAAATGGATTTTTTTAAATGAGAAATATGCAAATGGAAAAAATATTGTTTCTTAGGATGAATGTGTAAAGCCTTGAAAAACTCTTTACTTAATGGCAAATAAATGTATCTTTTGTCATGTAACTCAACATGGAATAATGATTTTGAGTTAGTTGTTCTGAAGTAGAATTTCTTTATATGAAGCCTTAATAAGCTGGAAATGTGGTTTCATGCAAGTGACTCACAAGGCTTCCTTTGAAATAAAAAAACCCCAACCCTCGAGGTATGTAATGTCATCAAAGGACACTTTTCTTTGCTTTAGAGGGTATTTTTTTCAAGATGAATAGTAGCAACTTATCAGAATACAAGCAGCTTGACTTCTTGAGAGGACTATATCTAGATCCTCTTTTTTCTTAAGACAGCAGTAACCTCTCTTCTTCAGCCGGGAAAGGATCCCAGAGTGAGCCACTTGTGTTCTCTGTCATAGAGGCACCCTTTGTGCCAACTGAAGTATTTCTGTCTGTCACTTCTCCTCAGCCACTTCCTTCACCCCACTCTCCAGATACATCTTTCAAGAGTAGCCACATCTGAAAAAGTAAGCTTCTTCTAAAGAGATTTTTTTTCTTCCTTCTTTTTTAGTCTTTGTACATGGCAAATTTAAAACCACAATGTCCCATTAAAAATCAGAATTAAACAGTTTAAGGCAGTATTTCAGCTTAAAGCTTTTTTATGACCTACTGCTCTAAAGAGTTGAAGAGTAAGCACGAAAAGAGACTGAAGGTTAAAGAATGACAATGCTTAACAGTCTGCTATGAAAAATACTTTAATCCTCGAGACAACATTCATCTATGGTGTGGAGGCTAATGTGAGAACCTCTGTACCAGTTGAGCCCTGTGGTAAAATTATGCAAAGCAGATGAAGGCATCATTTAAAGAGGCTTGTGGTGGGGCAAAGAAAAGATCATGGGACGTGGGATTGCACAGGGTCCAGCGGTGCACTGCTGTTACTGATTAAATTGGTAAATAACAAGCTCAAAAAGTTTTGAGCAGCTGTTGGTGTCAGAGATCAGATCGATCTTCAGCAGGAAGGAGTGAAGGTAACAGAGTTTAAAGCACTGTGGAACAGATCAGAGCACCAAAGGATTACACCCCAAATGTTCTTGAACTGCAATCTGGTTTGCTCTGTTTTGTTTTGATTTTGGTTAGCAGACTGTCTGTAAATTAGACTTGATTTCAAAATCATGTTAATTATTCTTAGATGCTTACTGAATAGTTTGGATAAATGCTTTTCAGATAATGCTGGTTTTCTTAATCTACTTATTTCAATTTAAGGTCTGTTGTTTGTGCTGTGGTTTTGGCCACAAAAATAATAATTAAACACAAATTCAAGAGCACATTTGTAAGATGTGAAAACAGACCTCTGACGTCAGGTTGCTTACTGGGGAACCAATCTGTTAAATGCAATGGAGGCATTTGCCCAATTGTCTTCAACGTAAATAACAGGATAGGCTACTGAGCTGTGATGGAAGGAAGCATCCTAAATATAAAATGCCATTCTGAATAACGTCTCTGCTTTTCTTTAGATCACTTCCTAATATTTCTGTTATTTTATTATGCACTTGTATGCAGATCAGTCTTATAAAACGTATCACATGCCTCTGCTGGTTGGTCAGTACCTTTCTAATTTATCAGTCATGTGTGGCAATCTCTGCTCTGGAGTTGTTATTTTAAAAAAAATGTATAAGATGGGTGAAAGGAGAAGTAGTCATTAGGTGTGAATATTCTTTCTGAGAAAACATGCCAAGCTTTCGTATGTGCTGTTGAAATTCTAGTGATCCCTACTTAATCTGGATTTCTCTGTAGGACAGCAGGAGGAAGGTGTTGGGACACCATGATAGTGGAACTCATTATTCTAATTATAGCTGGCTTAGGATGGACTTAAAAAAAGAAGTGAGAAAGAAAATGGAGACACCAACAGTGAGCAATTATTCAAGCTTTTACTTTCAATAAGAAGCTTCTTCAAAAGATGTCATTCTGGTAACAATTGCTAGCATTTTTAAAGGCCTAAAATATTTATTCTGTGCCCTAGAATTTTAGACAGATGTTCAGTCATTTATGGACTAAAGAAAAAACAAAACCGCAATTAATATTTGTTGGTGTTCAATGGATGTGGTTTATATGAATATTAACAGACCGCCACAACTGATTTTATTCTTCAAGAATCAGATCACATGTAATCTGAATTGACTGGCCTATGGCATATTACAAGAAGCATATTTTATCATTCTTAGATGGAAAAATATCATATAATTTTTTTTCATAATAGAATAAAAAAATCTAATATTTCATGTGTTGTTATATGCATTTATAATCTGCAAAAGTTTATTGTAATCTGCATCTCTTTCACTAGTATATTCAACAATTTGGTATTGTTGAATAATGTGTTATTATTTTCCAGAAAATTCTATGGGGACATTGATTGTGTGTATTAATTGTAAATAGTTTGCTGTTGTTGAATATTTGATGAAAGCTGAAATGATAAACAAAATTGCTTTGTATTGTTTTAGCTTCATTTTTACATCACAATTATTTTGAAAATCAGGTTTGTAGTAGCAATGCATCTATGAATTCAGTTTTTATTTCCATGAGAATTATTCTGTAGTTAAATCTCACATTTTTTCTGAACGTTTCTGGCATAGGGGTGGATCCTAGATTGTTCTTAGAGCATAACCTCTCTGCCAACATACATTGGAGTGAAAAGAGTTTTTTTCTTTATTCAAGTGCTTGTAAAACTTGCTACAAGAGAGACCTTTTGCCACACTAGGGCAGTAGAATGTGTTCTGATGTGCATGTTGATGAAAGGAATCAATATGATATAGCTATATTAACTGTTTTAAGCAACAGACCCTAAGCTCTGACAAAAGCATTCTTTTGCTGGTTTAACTGCGTTACAGAGGCTTTTGCTGTATAGCAGTATGAATGAGCAAGCATGGTTGCTTGGTTGTTTTTTCCAGGATCTGATTTTCAGTGAAAGAATTAGCTTTAAACTGAAACCACCTCCTGGACTGTCAAAGATGGTTTTAGTTTCTGTGATTTCTATGCTTTCACAACAAGAATGGGACTGAAAACTCATCAGTGTAGTTAATATTGACAAATAGGTAGTCACCAGAAAACAATATTGATCCATGTCAGGACTGAACAGGAATGTAGTGCAGAACTGTTCCAGTTAAAAAGCCCTTACTCAGAGATGTGGTATTTTCAGCATTTGCAGTTGTAAAATAACAGAACAGAACAGAAAAAAACAGACTAGATTAGATTAGATTAGACTAGACTAGAATAGAATCTGACGATGTCTTAAAAGAGGGCCCACAAGTAAATTGTTGAGGTTACTATGATAATTACTGAGTGATGTTCTATGGCTTGTACTGTTCAAAAGATCTTTTTTAATGCATGACCTTTTCTGATCTCAAAAAGCATGGATTTGCAGCAGCTATAAATCCATATATATCCACTGCCCTCAGCAGACCTACCTTGATTTATACTGGACAAAGATCTGATTCAAAGAAACTAAAAGGTTTCCATGCCATTACAAATCTCTTAAAACATCCACTGATTGGTGATACCATTTTGTTTCTACCTTGTACACATCTCAGAAATGTCTGCACTAAACAGTTATTTTTAATAATAAGAATCCATTTAAGGATTAATTAAAATTAATTAATTAATTGTAAAGCTACTAAATCAATTTTTAAATTAAGTAAAACGTTTTCTTTTCCTCAAAACATAGTGTATATCCAAGAACAAACAAGTTCTGGTGAAAATCATAAATTCTTCAGTCTATTGATTGGTCAAATTTTGAATACTTCCCTGGAAAGAATCATTTGAGATAATTTCTCTGAATGTTGCCTTTTGGAGGTCTTCAGCGACTATTTTGACATGAAATATTACTCAGTGAAAATCTGAAGAGATTACGGACATCTCATCTGCACCTTATTTTCCGAGTCAAGCTTAATGGTAAAGACAATCTTCCTGAACTTAGAGAGTTGGGTGGTTTAAGAACTGCTTTTTGTGAGAAAAGGGCATAAAACTGAGTTAGCTGGAGACAATGGATGAACATATGAAATCATGGAGAAGTTAGTTATTTATTTATTCATTTATTGCTAATCCCTTGCAGCTGTGTTTCAAATCATACAAAAGAAAAAAGAATTTAAACAAAAATTTCACTTGTATTTTTCTCATGTTTTCTTCAACCACCACTATTATTTCTTAGCTTCATCAAGTTAATTTCAACACATTTTGTTTTAAGGACTACTGGTTAGCTTTGTACTGTTTTAATAAGTGTCAGGCTGTTGTAGATAAAAGGATTTTGACTTCAGTGAAATATAGATATGGGCAGAGGCATTTTTTGGTGTGTGACCCATTACTGATGGAAGTTAAAAGCATTGCACAATATTTTATTTCATCTGAGATGTGCCTTCTAAGGTGTGGCGTGTCAAATAAAAAAGCCAGCTTGCAATCTGTCATTCCTCTGAGACGTAGACCAGTCCTCACAAAATGCTGACTTCTACTAGTCTAATAGTACTGTATGTACTATATCTGAACTACAGTTACTGAAATTTTTATCTGTCAGAAATTACATATAGGTAATGCAAATTATTATGGTATTTCTTGTTCTTCTACTTTATATGTGTGTTTGGAAAACAAATAGTCAAATAGAGTTATATGCATCATTTCTTGTCAGTAACCAGGAAACTACATGCTCTAAAATTAAATAACAAGACTGCCAAGATGAAACATATGGTAGACAGAAATTATATAAGTAAAAACCATATTTATACATAGATGTGAGTTAAAAAGGGTTTGTAGTTTTTAGCAAGCTAGATATAGAACTGCATGCATGGTCAGACTATGTATATTAATTCACCACACGTGTATGAAACTTCATGGGGAATAAGGGACTGCAAGCTGGTCTTGTAGCAAAGATCAGAACTGAGCCAATGGTTTGTAGTCTATTTTTTATGAATTCTCTAGATGACAAATTGCAATACAAAAATTTCAAGTCTCCCTTTCTCATTTTTGTAAGAATTTCTTCCAAGGGAAAAAAAGAAATAATTCCGGCAAGCTGTTCATCACAGCTTCAAACTCTAGTGTAAAAAGCCTCATTCAAATCCATAGTTTAAGGCATCTTCACGCATCTTCATTGGCCTGGCACTGGTAAGAAAGGCAGTATCTGTAATTGTAGCTGTATGGCTTTGCTTTGTTTGCTGGAGCTCAGACTGGAGGGACATGAGGAATCAGGACACGATAAGGAGGATAGGAATCCTTCAGGATATGCAGCCAACTCAAATGCATAAAGGTCATGCTCATTTATTATTTAGATTATCACTAGGAAACTCATATGAGAAAAGCTTCTTAGAATTTGTAAACACTACACTACCTTTATTAGACTGATCCTAAGGGAGCAATGCAGTGGAACTGATGTGGAGGAAATATGTACATAACTAGAAATACAGGTGTTAATAATATTATGCACTGATATGGGGGTGGACGGAGCAGTTAAAAACACATTACTGACTTCACTGGCTATAAATGAATATCTACAAGATTATTCCATGGAAACACTAAAATAAATCATTAGGGCATAAGAACAGGAATTATTTCCTGGGGGGAGAGGTATTTAGGTCTGCAGAAAGCTCATTAAAAATGTGGATGCTTTAATAAAATAAGAACGAAAGGGAAGGAGGGAGGGGAGAAAGACGGAGAAAATACTGGCATATCTTTAAAGACTAGAAATACCAAAAAGGATTTTGTTAAAAAAATAATGTCTTGAATGAACTGGAACTGTCCATTACATTGGTTTAAATATAGACTCATCGCAATGAAATTTATATTAGGATAGACAAGTATTGCATTATAAGAGACTAAAAGCACAGATTATGTTTTTTAGTCATCCGTTTCATAGAAAAAATAAATCTCAAGAAGGAAAACGCAGCATGAGATTGGATCCAATATATTTAACTGGGATACACAGATCTGAAAGAAGAATGAGAAAGGTGAAAGAGCAATGATGGGACACAAGCTATCAGTGCAGGGATGTTCATATGAATTTCCTGAAATTAGTTCTGAAACAGTCACAAACTCTGTGCTGCTGTTAAGCAGCTGCCCAAGGTGCATCTATTCTTCTCAGGTACACCTGCATTTCTAAAATAATTCAGAGAGTCTTCTGGACTGTGAAGTTTGGATGTTAGAATTGTGAAAAAACATTTTTATGGAAGCAGTCCAAGATTCAGTACACAGCAGCAATAATTTATTGTAACTCACAAATAGTTAGGTCTCCTAGCCTTATCATAATGATTTGCAGTGACAGCCCTCCACAGAGTTATGTGTAAACTAAGTCTGCACTACCCAAAGGTATTTTGTATTCTTGATACTATGAACTTATTGCTTGAGGTAAGTAAATCTTCTGTGATATAGTCCAGCCTTCCATATGGACTGCAATAAAATCACAGGGTACCACCAGTGTCCTTTCCATTTGCACATAGTCCGCTCTCATGAGACCCCATCTGGAGTACTGCATCCATCTCTGGAGCCCCCAACATAAGAAGAACATGGACCTATTGAAACAAGTCCAGAGGAGGGTCACAAAAATGATCAGGGGGCTGGAGCACCTCTCCCGTGAAGACAGGCTGAGACAGTTGGGGTTGTTCAGCCTGGAGAAGAGAAGGCTCCAGGGAGACCTTCTAGCAACTTTCCAGTATCTGAAAGGGGCCTACAAGAAAGCTGGAGAGGGACTTTTTACAAGGGCATGCAGTGATGGGCCGAGTGGGAATGGCTTCAAACTGGAAGAGGGTTGATTTAGGATTTAGGATATTAGGAAGAAATTTTTCACTGTGAGGGTGGTGAGGCACTGGAACAGGTTGCCCAGAGAAGCTGTGGAAGTCCCAACCCTGGAATTGTTCAAGGTCAGGCTGGATGGGGCTTTGAGCCCTAGTGGGAGGTGTCTCTGCCTATGGCAGAGGGGTTGGAACTAGGTGATCTTTAAGGTCCCTTCCAACTCTAACTATTCTATGATTCTATGATTTTATAACTAATTTGCAATATGAATTTGAATTGTCCAAGTAGAAATCTACCAGGGTTGCCAGAGCAAGCAGCTTGTACTGGGAGATGTTTTCGAGTGGGAGCTTTCCAGTTAAAAGTTTGCTGAATTCCAACAAATCGGAACGATGAGCCACAGGAAAATCTCATTGGAGCTGTTCTAGTGTTTGCAAATTGATTTCTAGACAGATAAATGCCTTCGCACAGAAAATGAAGAAATCTGTATAAGACTTAAAAAAATAAAATACCTACCTTGCTGTTTTGTTACTGGGTTTTTTGGGGGTTTGGTTGTTTTTTTTTTTTTTTTTGTGGGGTGGGGGGGTGTAGTTTTGATTTTTTTTTTTCATTTTCTTTTTTTGTTTCTAATTTAAAACTTCATTAATGGCCTTACTTGTCTAAAAGAAGTTGCTATAAAGATTTGTAGCCCCTGAAGCCCTAATTCTGCGTAAGGTTGTGGCAGAAACTCAACAAATAGTATTCTATCTTTTTCACTCACATTCTGATTCCTGTTTTCTAATGATTGCACATGGTTTCTATCCTCAGGAAACATTATTTTCAAGGTTGAAGATAATAGGACATGATGACTTCAGTATGGAAGAATTTTTTTTTCTTTTGTGAATATCTCCAATACTTCTTAGAACTGTTTGTCTTAAATTCATCTTGGTGTATAAACATTTTTTTTTTTAATTCTGTGATACTTAATGCAATTTTCTATTAATAAGGTTCTCTTTTTATGATTATTTAGGAGTGGAATTTGGGAAGTGATTTAGGATTATTGTCAATGGGTTTGTGAAACATTAAAATTATGTCAGATTCCAAGGATATCTAAATGTGTTTTGATGTCAACTGTTCCTTGAGGGTACTACCACATTGATTATTACATGTTTTGGGGGTGTAATGGAACAACTAAATTAGCACGGATGCTAAATAACTGCTATTGTTTCCTCCTTATTGCTCATTTCCTGCTGCTTGTATGTCCTGTACTGACAAAGCATACACACTTTGCAGAAAACCTACGGGAAGGACAGATGCCAAAACCTGAGAACAATCACATTTTTATGCCAGGTTTTGTTAAGAAATTGTGTCTTCTATTACTAATCTTAAAGTCATTCTTAAAATTTATATATAAGGAAGAAGTTGAAGAATATCTGTTAATTTCTTACCCAGTACTTTTATAAAACTTAGCTTTTTGTGATTAAAATCATAGACCTTGCTTTCCCAGCTCATATTTATTAGTTTTATCAATTTATGGTTTGTGCTCTGTTATCTGAGCTTTTAATTCTTACCAACAATGTCAAACTGCTCTTTGGATAAAACCTGAATCCTAATAACTTGCATTTTCTTTGATAAAAATAATGTCATTTTGTGATAATTTCATATAAAGTAAATACCATTTCTGTCTTGCATAGTGGTTTCAGATTTTTTCTATGTCATTTTTGTTGAACTGATCTTCATCTTTTAACTTTTCAACTTTTTAAACTTTCTAAATTCATAAATTCCATAAATTCTTATGATTTTTTTTTTTCCTGGAATGGTGTTAGCTAGCCCGTACTTACACATTTATGTCAATGTACCTGTGACATCTAATTGATCAAGTTTTACATTAATTTAACTGGTCTTTTCACAACATTTTGATTTCACAATATGTTAAATAATTCTATCATGAAAAGCAAACCGCATTTTTTTCCTTTTGTTTTGTTTTGTTTTGTTTTGTTTTGTTTCAGGTTTGAAGAAGGCTTCAAAACTTTGTTTTCCAACACAGCAAGTCCATTCATCATTTCTTATGTTGTCTCAGTGGGCTCCCTGCATAAGACATGAAGAATTCTTCTCTACAGGTGCAGTAAATGGCTCTGGGAAGTTTATATAATATTAAACTGTGCATAATTTGAACACAGGCATTCAAGGCTTTTTATAAAAAAAAAAAAGTGTCACATAGGACACAATCAATTGCTATGGCCTAAGCATGCAAAGTGAAGCCATTTCATTATACTGTTTCCACTTCCACCACTGGTTTCCTGTGTATTCATCATCTAGCTGTTTGACTTTTTAATGTCTTATTTCCATGTCAGTGAGAAAGAAGGGAGTTACTTGTAAACATAAGTGGGAAGATATATCTCTAAGTGTTAATCAGATGAAAGGAATTACACTATTTCATTATCAGTTGATTGAGCTCTCAATGCTAAGTAGTAGTGTCAGTAGTGTTATTCAAAGTATTTTAGAATAACAGCCTGCAAAAATATCTCTTATACAATATCTCTTAGAGTATTAGTCATACGCAAGCATTATTACTGAATTTTGCTTGATATCTCATTAAAAATGAATCAACCTCTTTTTGGGGCTGCTTTGTCTGTTCATGTGTTGAGTAAAATAGAATATCACTTGTTTAAATAAACCTTCAAATCAGGTTCTTAGGGAGTTGCTTTTAGAAAACACATGCAGATGAGCTAAGAATACTGAAATATAAAAATATGGAAACCAGAAGTATAAGTACACCTTACACATACTGGAATTATCCAGCGTTTGCTCTGTGTTCATCTTGAATGATGTGACTGAGACAGCTGAGTGGCAGTAATACTACTTCCACTTCTAGATTATCTATTTAAATCTAGTCCAAATCACTGCTGATGAAAACTCACCATGCTTAGTGCCTAGGATCTTGAAACTGACTTGCTTCTGGCAAATTGAAATAAATAGTTTATTCATAAAGTAAAAACTGATCTTTGAATAAGGATAGTCTCAACAGAAAGGAAAAGTCTGGGCTTATTAAACTTAGTTGAAATATACTGTTCAGCTATTTGTCTCTTCTTTTTTTACTTCTTTAAGTAACATAAAAGACACGTTAGTCTTTCTAATACTCAGCCTATTTCACTATTCCAGTTCCCACCTCCTAGTGACGGACAAAGTGTAGAATTTTGTATTTCTTCTGTCCATGTTGTACTCTTCCTCATGAAAGTATAGTATTTGTTTCCTATAAATACCTTCTNTTTACCAATGAAAATAAAAATATTACTTTTGACCCAGAGGGCTATATTATCTTTTGCACTTATTAACATACTAGTTACTACAAGAATTATGCACATATGAAAGAAAAGAAGGCCAGAAGGCGCTTTTTTTGTCCTTATTCACAGAGATATCTGTGTTGTTGCACATGGGACAGATAAGGAGTTGAATTGGTCAGAAGATACAATATATTTTTTTAATTATGTGATTTAAGTAAAATAATATTTTTATTTTGCACATTTGTACAAAATACCACTGAACTCCTATGTAAGGGATAGTTATATATGAATAGCTCTGCACCTCTTTGAAAATCTCTTTGAAACCCAAAACATCTCTGAAACTTTGTGTGGTGGATCTCAGATCTAAAATTCTACCTTTCTTGCATGACTAGAAATCTGTACATCAAAGATGAGAGGAACCTCTATCCTTATTTTATATGGCTGCTATAAAGGACCAGAAACAACTATCTGACAGTAGAATCATGAGAATAAAACTGTCAATGACACCACAGGTTGAAAAAGAGAAGGTCACAAGAAAATGCATTCACTGCTTTAGCTTACATAGCCCTGTGTCATAATTGACACGAATTTCTTTAATAACAAACATCAGAAAAAAAGTACTGAAATTGCACACAGAGGACTGTTCTCTGTTCAGAAGCGAAATTTGCAGAATCTCTTAACTCTGTCAAACCAAAATCAATTTCCACAGGAGCAAAAGTACTTCTCAATGAGGGTCAAACTTCAACTTTCTGTTTCTAATTGGTTTGGCACCAGAGCTGTTTAAAAAACTAAATAGAAAGAAAGCAAAATCCAACAACATGTAATTGCAGGATTTCTTCTTTTATAACTGAAAAAGACCTGTAGTCAAGATATATAGAAGCTGAGCTCATTGTCAGCAAACAATCACTCCAGAAAGAAATTGTTTTAGACCTCTGAGCCTGTCATTGGAGGTCTGTGAACGTGACTTGAAAAATATGAAAAACTTTATATTTAAATGATGTGGAAATACTTAGTATATTTTACATATTTTGTTGGAATATGCTAAATACTTTTACCTGACCCAAAGGTGGTGGCCTTCCAAAAGGCTACTGATGTAGGTAATATAATTGAAGTTCTAGTAAAAAATAACTTGACTCCACCCATGTTTAGTTCTTAGATATGAAATATCTTTGTTATACACACATTTTTAATTTTGTCATCACGGACAGAAGTCAGTATGATCATGTTAAAGAGGCATTAAACTGAAAACCAGTTTCTAAGGTATACAGAAGCACTATAACATATCAAGAAAACCAAGTGCAAGATCCTGCACCTGGGTTGGGTAATCCCCTATATCAAGACAGACTGGGGCATCAATTAATTGAGAGCATCCCTACAGAGAAAGACTTGGGTTTACAGGTGGGTGAAAAATGGGACATGAACTGGCAGCGTGTTCTCACAGCCCAGGAAGCCAGCTGTATCCTGGGCTGCATCAAAGGAAGCGTGGCCAGCAGGTTGAGGGAGGTGATTCTCCCCCTCTACTCAGCTCTGGTGAGATCCCACCTGGAGTACCTTCAGAAGCCCTCAGTACAAGAGACATGCTCTTGTTAGGGTGGGTCCGGAGGAGGGTCACAAAAGATGATCAGAGGGCTGGAACACCTCTCCTATGAGGACAGGCTGAGAGCGTTGGGGTTGTTCAGCCTGGAGAAAAGAAAGCTCCAGGGAGAACTTATTGCAGCCTTTCAGTATATATGGGAGGCTTATAAGAAAGACAAAGAGAGTTTTTGCCAAGGCCTGTACTGACAGGACAAGGGCAATGGTTTTAAACTAAAAAAGGGTAGATTAGTTTGGATATAAGGAAGAAATTTTTTATGACGAGCGTGGTGAGACACAGGAACAGGTTTCCCAGAGAAGTTGTGGAGGTCCCATCATTGGAAGTATTCAAAGTCAGGTTGGACAAATCTTTGAGTGAAAGATGTCCCTGCCCATGGCAAGGGGTTGGACTAGAAGATCTTTAAAGGTCCCTTCCAACCCAAACCATTCTATGATTCTATGACATCATGCTTTTCAAGACTTTTTTCCAAGTTTTTTCAAATTCTCTATCTGGATTTGTGTCTGCTGATTTTGGACAAGGTGTGATGGGACTCAAACATTTACCACCAGCTAGTGGCTTTTCAGCATTCTCCTACAAGCATTTTCTCAGCTTCTTTGGAAAACTGTGTTCATTTATACCTGGATACTTTGGCTGCCATTTTTCATTACTTGGACTCTTGATTTTGAAAGATACTAATCCTATATGAATTGCTTGGCCAATACACAAACAACTCCTGAACTCACGTTTACTGTTATTTAAAAGTATCACATCTGATTAGATTGACTTATATTAGTAGATCTCACTTTGACACAACATTTCTGAATACAGACAGGTAATGTAAAAAGATGGCAAAGAACTTCACTGAAAAATTTTAAGATAAATCTGTGGATATTATGGAACCATTTCACTTGTCTAATTCTCTGAAACTTGAAATAATGATAGAACCTTCAGTTTAGTAAAAGAGAATATTTTCTCAACTCACATACAATGTCAAATTAAAATGCAAACGGCATAGATCTTACAAGTTTTATAATATAGGCTATCTGGACATCAGGGGAGCAAAGAGCAGTCTAATTACATTTGACAGTACATATGTTATCAAAGCAGAATAAGCAGAAAATCATGTAAAGTGACACAGGAGATGAATAGTAAATGTAAGCATAACGTTTCGCAAACTAAGGTGCCATTTTAGAAATGTATAAAAACAATAACATAAGTGATAAAAATATTAGCATTAGGAAAAGACCATATCAAAGATACTATGTTCTTTTCCTTACAGTGCAGCCAGTATCTCTGTTGTCTCTTGAACAACAGGAGTAAAATATATAATGACAGATTCCCAAATTCTTTAAAATAAGATTATTTTTTGGGTAGCATCCATAAAAATGTCATGTGGAAAAATTCCACATCTCCAAATGTCAGTGAAGTGTTCTTGCTGACTCAGTCAGAGGTTTTAGAGCAGCATCTATCAGTCATTCTGTCTTGAGCTTTTCTGCTGTCATCTACAACCAATATATGTGAAGATTTTCATGAGAAAGTAAACGGCAAGAACAAATTTTCCTTGGAGACTTTATGAAGTCTCTGGGTCTTTTTCTTTTTATGGCACTTCCTGAGAACAGGGAGAAAAAAGAGGATGCCATTTCTTCTTTCTAAAGGTCCATCGTCTGCCATTTCAGTTCCACAGGTCAGTGCAAGAAGGGAATATGGTCATGACCCCATCTCATTATTTTATCTGAAACGTTGAGTGGAAACAGTCATTTTTAACCCAGGGGTCTGACTCCAGCAGAGGTCTGATTGCCTGAACTGCTTTTTAAATGGACATGAGGGTGCTGATCTCTTCACAGGATGTGGTCAGTGTAACCATCTGTTCTGGGACCAGCTCATCCTCTTCAGCAGCAGAATATAAAGAAAGTTCACATATATTTGAGTTGCCCATGCCCACATATGTTTTCCTTGTCTCAAATGAAATTTAGTCTTTGGTTTTTAATTCAGCAGAATTCCAGAGTTTGAAGTGTAACTCAGGCTCACTCCTTCACCTGAAGCTTTCTAACACACCCCTTTTCAGCCTCTGTGGGATGATTTGCCTGCAGATGTACAAAAATTCACATTAGCTTTTCATAGTACATTTGCATATTTATGTGCACAGCATAGCACTTTATTCAAAACAACTGTGTGGCTGGGATAGGAGCCTACTGTAATGCTCAGTGTTCTAAGTATCCTCTATAAGGAACTTCAGATTTCTTAAATACTTTTAAATTATTCTTTTTTTTAATTATTTGACATGAATAGTTGGATGGGACATGAAATTCCTCATTTACAGAGTGGGCAGCAAGTTCAGAGTCTCTTCTTCTTCCTTTCTCTTTCTTTTTTAATACCTACCATTTTTTGACTCTGCTTTGTCTCACAGCTGTACCAAATTTTGACCACCAGAGAAATGTCATTCCTTTTATCTGTCATGCCAAACTTAAGATGTGCTAGAGTTCTGGATGTTGGAGGCAAGTAAAAACCATTTCAGGAGTGTTAATTAACACTTTCATCTAGGGTCATAGATGAAAGTTCAATGTGAATCCTAGGGAAAGATCATCTCCTTTCCCATTCTTTGGGTATACAACATAGAAGCTGAGTAAAATCTGCTTTCGTGTAATGTAGCTAAATCTGTATAGTTTTAAACAGGGACATTACTTTACCTACATTTTGGACTAGCTCACTTCACCAGTGTAAATCAAATGTAAAGCAGCCAAATAGTATCTCTATCACTTATTTAATTAGTCTTTCAGTAGCTTTCTATTTTCTTGCTTTCTTTCCTTTTCAGTCTTCCAGTAGAAGTGATTAAAAGCACAAAGACAAGCCCAGAGTCTGTTTTCCACTGTAAGACAACACAAATTTGGAACTCCCTACACGTGAATTTGAAAAATTTTAGTCTCTTTTTTTACCTTTCACTCATTCATAATTTATAAGTTTGGCATCAGATATCAGAGATTATGAGGTGCAAACATGTAGGAAGTCTCAGAGAATATGGTTAACCACACATTAATGCTGGCATTATGTCACCTCTTTGCGCTGTACAGTGAGTGATCCTCATCAAGTTGACTTTTTGGGTAAAGGAATGGTTTCCTTCTGAGGAAAGCATGCAGAATTAATTTATAAGCTTCCTCAGCTCTTCCATACCATATGAAAAATATTACACAATACTCTTTTTGTTGTTTTGTTTGAGGTTTTTTGGAAAAACACATGGGAGAGAAGTAGCATTTATGAGCTTGCTGTCTCTCCTACAGATTTTGATCTGATTGTGAAGTACATTGTCTCTTTCTATTTGATCAATTCATCAAAGTAACTTTTTTTTTCTTGCTATTATTCAGTCCTTGGCTACAATTCTTTTCCTGCTAAAACTCGTATCTGAATTTCTCTTAAAATTGCTACTGTTGCTTCCAAACAAGAAAACAGGTTTTAAATACTGATTTTTCTCGTGATGTGAAACCTGTGAAACAAAATCTGTCTCTTTTGTTAAGGGCTTTTTTTTTTTTTACTTTTTTCCATATATACTAGTCCTTGATCTAGGTCATCAAATAAGTATCATAAACATAGTCTTCCCATATTCCAGATATTCTTTAAATGTTGACTCCTACTACACTGCTATATGGCATAGGTTTTTTTGCTGATGGCAGAATAAGCACCAACAAAATACTGTTTCAGAGACTGTATGCTCTTGAACATGAAGATGATAAACAGATGATAGGTCATTACTGGTTTTATTTTTTGTGTTATTTAGCTCGCAGTGTATTATCTGATATCAGACCCATGTAATCTGCTGCTACACATATACTAGTAAAAAACAGTGTTGTTTCAAATGAAAACATGGCCCTTCTCTTATTCAATCTTTTTTCATTTTATTCAGGATAATCTAAGAAAAAATAGTTAAACCATACATTAGATAATTACACTATAAACCCCATGTAATGATCTTTTAATTTCTTTGAAATGTATCTTTCTTACTTTAATAAGAGAGTATGCTAAAACTGTAATCAGTGTACTCTTTGTAAAAGATGGTGCCTTCTGAGGATTTTTTGACAGTCAAGAGAAAATTCTGCCAAAGTTCGTACAACTATCTCATTTATGAGCAAATATATAACAGATAAGATAAATTAATTCCTGGTCTGATTCATGAATAAAAGCAAACATCCATGAGGAAAGGTCATAGGAAAAGAAAGCTATTTCTAGAAAATAGAGTTGATAGAGAGCATCTTATGGGAAAAAAAAGAAAGTGTTTTTGCTTAATTAATATGTGTTAGTTTTTTCATCACCTTGTTATGTTTTTTAGCTTTATTCCGCCGTATTTTGAGGGAGTGGAGGGACACTAACGGAAAATGTTTTGCTATTAATCTAATGAAATACATTTTGTAATTATTTTGCTGTTTTGTAATGCTTATCTTAAAATGAAAATTGAATTTTTGAAAGCCAGTTTCTTTTTCATCAAAACATATATTTTTTGATCATATTGTTATCTCATTTATTTTCTTGATAAAACATTTTTCATCAGTTCAGCTAACAGTGAAATGCAGAATCTCCAGATTTAATGGAAATATGGACCAAATTCAGAATTCATGTATACTTACCAAAGCACAATTTATATGAGTTAAACAGAATAATGCAATTTATGGAAGTGTTCCAATTTATTAATGCTAATTTTAGTGATAATACTTTCTCCTTTTAGAAGTATTGAGACCTGCTCTGTGTAAAACTGAGTGACTCCAGTTCTATATGAAAGACTGGAATAATGTACAGGGGGTTGTCCTACCTAAATGTCAGGGACATTCATTTTATGGATAACCATCAAACTAGGAACATCAAGAAGGCACACAACATGTGTGTTCCTTCAGGTGTTACATGGAGGTGAAGAATTCAACCTAGAAGAAGCAAGTTCAGCCAACTCTAAGGCTGAATCTCCCTCCAATTCAAGCAAGACAGAGCTCCTATAAGACCATATAGCTTCTTACCAGATGATATAAAATAAACTGATTGCTTTATCTTGAAAATAGCACTACAAAATTATGTTGCCAAACTATCATATTAAAACAGATGTTTGTACCAAGCTTGTAGTAGATTACATCCACAATTCTCTAGCACGTGAACATTGATGTTACAAAATCAATTAACTAGAATTTAAGGAAGGCCAGGTTCTTGGTTTTCTCTGTAGATTTAATACATTTTTTCTGTGTATATCAGACGTTTTCCAAAGACCTGTATCTCATTTGGCAAATAAACAGATTTTAATTATTTGCTTTTATTAGTGTGATAGCCTAATGTCTTATTTACCACCCACATTTTAAAACATACACAGAGTTTAAAAAATATATATTAATTTCCTCTTTTACCTCTTTTCAGCATTATGTCATGCTGAAAACAGAGTCCTACCTCACTTTCACTATAACAGTAAACTTTACAAATCTCATCCAGCATGTCTTATACTGACTGCTCAGAAAATTTTGAAGACACCAACTAATGATATGTTACCTACATAAGTCATTAATAAAGTTCAGAATGGTAGTTTCATCATATGGCAGTCTTTATTATTTCAATTAAAAGAATGACTAGCAGCAGTACATGTGGATGATTCTGATTAAGTTTTAGATATGAATGTGTTTATTTTGCCCCCCAGACTAATTTATTTATTGACAGCAGTGGAATATAGATCTTTAAGATTGGCTGCCATGTATATGTGAGTTCTAAAGACTTTTGCTTTTATGGTTCAGTTACCCTATGTCTCTTCCGATCTTTTAGATCCATTCCTTGCCTTTTTTTTCACTGGTTAAACTTTGGTAAGTATATAAACAACTGAAAACAGTGTATTATAATGAGAAGTGCTAGAAAACTTCAGTTATAGCTACGACGTCACTCATAACATGTCAGCAGACCATGTGAAAAGCCAGTGCATGTCCATGAATGTCTTAATCAAATACGATGCACCATCTCCTTCTCCGTTTAGTATTTTGAGTACAAACTATACTCCACTATACCTGTTGGGGGTTTCAGTTTGGTTTTTTTTAACCTCCATCTTGGACTGGGATCCCAAGGGATGGGAGCAGATGGCTAACAATGCAGAACAATCAAAATTTATTAGCCTGGAGGATGTCTAATTCAAACAGAAGTATCCTGTCACAATGAGCTAGGATCTAAAAATCCCAACAAACCTTTCTCCCAGATGAACTTATATCTAAGCAGTGGGACTTCTTAAGGGTCCTGGAGTCAGTATGAGAATTCACCTCAAAGTGGGTTGGAAGAGGAAACTTTAGGAAGCAGAAATTTGCAGAGTCAGCCCTCTCTTATATGGAGTCAACATAGGAAAGTGAACAGGGCATTACCTGCACAGCTGCAGGAGAATCAGAAGAACTCTGAAAAGCCTGATAAAATCCTGAGAGGTTTTTCTCCCCAGAGCCATACTGATAAACTTTGTTTTCTGCCTGTTAATAGAGTGATTGTCTTGAAAGTCATCTGTGACTCTTTTAGCTCCACTGTTATGAGAAAACAAGAGGGAACGAAAGATGAAGGAAGAGGAACGGTCCACAGTTTCAATATGAGAGTATGAAATAAAAATACTAGAAAATGCTTGGAAAAATAGACACTCAATTCAGGACTAGGATATGGAATCTAAGGCTTCTAGTGAAAGGCTTTGCCTCCTTAATATGTTCCCAGAAGCGCAGAATCAGAGAAAGTGCCCACATCTAACACCTGTGCCAGAGTTTAGCAAGTTTGTGCAAGCTGGTGGCAACTCATGTTTTCTTGGTGGTAGCTGTTTTTCTTGCCCTATATCCCATGCTTTCTTCTTCTGAGATTCTTCTGAGATTAAGTGTTTTATCATAGTTACAGTGGAGAGAAAAAAAACACCAACCCACCATTCTGAAGATAAAGCCCTGAAACCTCAGCTACTTCTTAAGGGAATCATGACAGTATTTGCACACTGTTAATGACTGGAAACCAAACGGGGCTCTTTTCAGCCAGATGTTCCACAAAACCTGAAAATCTTGTCAGCATGAACATCAGAAAACACCACTGGCACACAGGAGTGGTGCATAGGATTACACAGATACTGTTATTGAATTGCATTTCTCTGTAGTAATATTGCAAGCACATTTGGAACTGGCAGAGTGATAAGACATCAAATTCTCACAGATCCCATTGACACATGGGGGGGATCTCACAGGATATTGTATGGCTCCTCTAAGAGTAGAACCCAACCCACCTGATGAAGGAATAAGTTAATTTCCACTAAAAATGGACAATGCCTTTTGATAGACAAAGTTACATAAGCTGATGCTAATTACTGGGACCAAGGCAAGGAAAATCTCTTACTGTGATTCTTTTTCAGACGGCTGAGAACACAGACAGCATTGTCCACAGAGTGCATCCTTGAAACAGAGGTGCAAGACATCCAAAAATCTCCTCATAATGCTTTTCTCAACTATTTTGACTGCACATATGTGGGAATATTTTTGTGACTGTTAAACAAATGTTGTTAAAATATTCTGACTTTTCTGGAACTAGCACCAAGTGGCTCTTACCCAAACATAAGCTAATCCTGTACTGTGTTTCAGAGGAATTCTTTATTGCAAAACTAACTGATGAGAAGTGTTACAGTCACAACTTTGTAGAAGAAGGGACAGTCATCAAACCAAGGAGCCTGCATAGGTAACCAAACTCCTAGCCAAATTCCCAGCATATTATAATGTTGTCCTTTAAGTGAGGTTACTAGTGATGTGGTTTTTCAACAAATTAACACAGCCCAACTGAATCAAGTTTTAGTAAGACAGGTTTCCAGTAAGTTTACAGGAGGAAAGCAGCACAGATAGCATGACTGTTGGAAGATCTGGTGTCTTCGCTGGGATACCCCTGACTGTTCACAGGTTTCAAACACCAAAAGCTGCTGAAATGCGAGACAACCTGATGAAGTAAGCAAAGCTACTATTCAGCTCGTACTTTCCTGGTATCTTCCAATTGCTGGGGACTGTTGTTCCCCACCAGAATTAATTCTATTTATTTACAACCGAGTGCCCTGGCTGATTGGCAAAGACGAGGAAGCTGAGTGAAACAGTGTTTAGTCTCTCAATGCCTGGTCAAAGAATTGAAGGAGGCTGTAAGAGACGACACTTCAGTCTAATCTAAGTGAAATCTTATTGTGCACTAAGAACTATAATTTCTGCCTGACCCTGTTGTGTTTCATTGCACTACCTTAAATTCATCTATGCTAGAATGTGAAAGTCTGAATATTGGCATGAGAATAAACCTGCAAAATTTCTGCAGAAGGCAGAGAGAGATGAGTGTCATATTTCATTAAACCATGATAAAAGATACAGGAGAAATGTTAGCAGTGATTTGAATATGTCTGGTAATGACAGTTCAGTGAAATACAATATCACTTACCAAGGAACAATATTTCACAATTTAGAACTCTCATATTCTTGTACATGAGTATGCTAACACATTAGATATATTTAATATCCTTGATGAGGGGCAGTTTGTATCTTTGCTTACACTAACTTTGTACAGTGATTCCACAGGGAATGTGAACCAATTAGTATTCATTATTTCTACTTAGTAAATGACCCAGGTCCTGTGAAGGTAGGGAAAAAAGTAGGTTTAGTTCCATTGGCCATAAATCTGGCTGTACATTACTAGCTAGTCTTTCATACTCATTTCCAAGCTGATTCTCTAAATAATTGTTAAGGGACAATATATTACAGAAAAGACTGTAACAGCTGTAATAACACATTATTATTGCTGTTAATGAATGGTAATGTAATTAACAAGATAAGGTCATATGGAAATATGCAATATTAATTGCTACGTTGTTATTTCTTTTGCATTTAAGAAATTTTGGCACAGAGAAGGAAATCATTGCGCTAGCTGATATATGCATAAATTTAAAAGATGCCCCTTTTTTATGGGAAAGTTGAGAGAATAGTGGAAGGTCTTTTAGTTCATTACAAAATAAGTAGAAATTAAGTCTTTAAGTATTACTAAATCAACTTTTAAAGATATCATAAGAAGGAATGAAAGGAGAAAAACTTAGACAAGGGAAAATAAGGGGGAAAGTACATTATGAGACTCCTTAATAAATAGAAACTCTGTTGAGATTACTGGTTTCAACGAGAGAAAAGGAGAGAGGAATCCTCAGTAGATATTTAGGGCCAGATTCTGCAGCCTTTTTTCCTGAATAAGAGAGAAGTAGAAAAGGCATGAACTAGCAGAGAAAGAAGAGAAGATATAACTGATTGTTAAAGGTAACACAAAGATAAAGGGGTAATAGGCTACCAGGGAGTCTATGGGTCACAGTGCAGAAACAAAGGTTATCCTAAGGGTGGGAGCCTTTGGGCAGAAATTATGGGAATGACAATTCTAAGTATGACTGAATTTCTTTACAATAATAACAAGTAATAAAGCAAACTGCTAAGATATTCTGAAAAGAAGAATGGAAGTCTCACCAGCTCTATAATTCTGGAAATGTGAAGACAAGTACAGAAGATTTAAACAATTCTTCATCCAGTAGCTGCAAGTGATGCATGAAAGTAAAGGAAAAGGTAGTCAGAAGTAAGCTTTAATCCTGACAATAGCTGGGTCTGAAGCCCTTGATGTTTTTTAAACAGCTTTCAGTTAACACAGGCAGAGGAGGCTAACCACGAAACTCCCTTTACAGAAATATGAAGTGCGGCACACAATGTAAAAATATGAAGCATATATTTAAAAAATACATCTTATAGAAAACGAAAGAACCAGAAAGACTTATCATGGATCTAAGCCCTTCAAGGTTTTGGAGATCTATTGTGAGTGAGATAATTATTAAAATTGGTCCCACAAATTATCAAGAAATTGAGACTTAACATTTAACAAACAATAGAATTTGACAAGCAAAGACACAGCATATTGGAGTGTGCTAAGGGTGGGCAGTGCTTAGATTGCCTTGCCAGAGCAAAGAGTGTAAAATGCATTAAAAGAAGATGCTTTGAACAGAAAGGTATGTCAGGACCTGTCCCATAGTACACAAAAACAACCCCCCTGCCATGGGCAGGGACACTTCCCACAACACCAGGTTGCTCAAAGCCATATCCAACATGGCCTTGAACAATTCTGGTGACGGGGCATCTGCTACTTCCCTGGGCAAACTGTTCCCATGTCTCACCACCCTCACAGGAAAGAATGTCATCCTGATATTTAGTCTAAATCTACCTTCTTTCAGTTTAAGGCCATTACCCCTCATCTGATCACTACACTCCCATGATAGAGTCCCTCCCCATCTTTCCTGCAGGCCCCCTTTAGGTACTGGAAGGCTACTATAATTNCCGCAACTCTTTTCATAGAAGAGGTGCTCCATCCCTCTGATCATTTTTGTTGTCCTCCTCTGGAACCACTCTAACAGGTCCATGTCTTTCTTACGTTGGGGGCCCCAGAGCTGGA
>RSEF01000001.1:141880436-141892742 GCA_003993805.1 Himantopus leucocephalus
AAAAACCCCATCAAAATCAACAAAACACAACAAACCGTACACATCCCATTCTTCCTTTTGATGCTACTATTCCCTGATGCACAACTGTGTAAGTTTGCCTCTTTCCTTTCCCAGGCTCGCCCAGCACATTGCTGCTTAAACTTCTTATGTTGCATTTTTATTTTTCCTGTCCATTAGAAGTGAAAGCTTTGTGGAAGAAAACGCATTTCCCAGACTTCACTTAAATTATTATTCAGAAAATTGATTTCCTGAACTGTCTTCTGCTCCCTCCACGTCACTTTTCTGATCCCTGAAGAGCTAGCCTTTGCCTAATCCCTCACAGGCTGCTCTTTCCTGCCCCAGTACTTCACACTCCCTCCATCTCCTCTCCACCTTCCTCCCTTTATTCTATTTTTTAGCCATCACATTCCCCAGAAAAGCCTAACAAAGATCTAAATGACAATTCCAATGAAACAGCTACAGACAACCCTACTGCTGACACCTTACCAAAGGATATCCCTCTACACCCAGATCTTTACCATGCAACTTAAATTGCCGTCTCCTAAATTGTCCTCTCCTGCCTGCAGGGAGTAGCACACACCAGCCCAGCCTTGCTAGAGCTTGTAGCCATCCTTGGTGTTACCAGGATAACGTTGAAGCTGGGGGAGGGAGGAATTGCTCTCCTACCCACAGCACACAAGTGAGGGAACACCTACAGCTTTAGGAGAGGCAGATCCAGCATTACCCGCTGTAGTTTGAATGCTGTCAGCCAAGCAGAGTATTTGTCAGAAGTGCATTTTTGACGGTCAGTTCTCATCAGCGTGTAAAGCAAAGCTGTCATGCTGAAGGTCGGAGAAGGTAGCCCTACCAGACTTTCTTTGTAAAAGTCCGCCGTTGCGCATGTCTGTCTCACCCTTTAAAAGCCACTGCTGGTGCTGTGCATTTCCCACACCTTTCTGAGAGTTTTTCAGCTGGGTCTCAGCTAGTGATGGCAGACTGACAGGCGCAGGCCCACAGGGTGTCTTAGAGGTACGCTCTGACTGCCTGCGTGACAGTCAGTCCAGGTTTGACAGCCCACCGCAACCTGGCACAACAAGCAGCTGAGGTAAGAGGGAATCAGGATCCCCGTAAGGTAACACAGATTTCTCAAACTCCAGTTCACCAAGCCTGCTGCTGTCATGCAAGACTCAACCAGGAGTTCAAGACCCCACTCTCCATTCACCTGACTGCTGCTACAGCCCTTCTCTGAGACTGCCCAAGCCTGAATTAATCTCCTCAGTGATTAACTGGTTCTGTGAATGACGGGGACGATGCTCAGCATTCCCAGCTCCGTTTGCTCATGGACAGCAAGGTTAGCTTGTCCCTAACTTATGTGGCATACATCACTTCGTACACAGTAGGATCCTATTCCTTCTATACCATCTGCGTCAGGGTGTTACACCAGCTTGATAAATATTCATCTCTCTCTTCTTTTTTTCATCCCATTCACTAACAAGGTCTCATCTTATAAAAGAAATCGTTATCATTAGTCTCCTAGTCTATGACTCTTCAGTATTGAACACAATCCCACTTCTACTACCCCAATGATCAAGACGATCATTGTGATATTCTGATACTCTATGATGTTGACAGTGGCTACTTACTTTAATATCAGCTGCAAATTTCATTGACGCATTTTGACTTTTTGTACCAGAGAAAATATAAAAGAAAATAAGAATTAGTAGCAAATCTCATCTTTGAGCATTTCCACCCATAATCTCTCTTGGCATGTTTCTTCTATGTTCAGCACACATTACTGACACATCCCCTTTTATCCAGTATCTTAACCATTCTACTGTTCCTGTACTGATCCCCATCTTCTCCAATTTAAATCTCACAATCAAAGATGTTTTACTGAACATCAGGTAGTTGATATCTACCACATTTCTTTTATGTAGGAAACCAGTTATCAGAGAATAAACAAGAAGTGACTTGGTTTATAATTGCTGAGCACATACTGTGTTTTATTCCATCACCAGCTGTTTCCACTTTTGTCCCTTGTGGTTAAAAAAAAATAATAAATTAACATCATTCTTAAGGTTCCTCTGAGCAAAATGAAACTAAAAAACTCCAGGGCAAAAAGAGTTAGCAATTACTCATCTCAGGCCTCAGATACAAATGAAGCTTAATTTGAAATAATGCATCCTTTCAAACATCCTCAATCTAAAAAGTCAAGTGATAGCAGCAGCAGCTGCTTCCTAATTCATACACCAAAACAAACAAAAAAAAATAATCCCATGGTAATTACCTACTAGCTGCTTGAGATACAGTTGACAGTTATGAAGTTCAAAGACTTGTCTGGAGAAAATTCTACATCCAATATTATACTTAATAGATTCAGGACAAAAAAAAAAAAAACCACAGTTATGGTGAGTCACTAGATGGAAAAGATTACTTACAGTAAAACAGTATATAATATTTCAATGTCCACACAGACTCAAAAAATTAATATCATAAAGTAAAAAAAACATATATCAAGTGGAAAAATGGGGTGTGCTATTGACAACTGTAATGCAGAAAAACATTATATACGGGATTTGCTTAAAGATTCTAATTAGCTCTCCATTAAGAAAAAAAGTATCTAGGGAATAGATATTATAGGATAACGAGCCCTTCAAGATTAGGAATTAGCGCCTCTGTGAGAATGCTATAAAAACCCACATTGTCACAGTTTATGATATAGAGTCACTTGATCTACACCAGTTACTGTACTCATGTCTGAAATTCAGTTCTTGGGTAACTCTAAGTCTTCTTTTCCCTTCCATTAAGCATAAAGACAATCCTGTACAATCACTTATTGACCTGAAGAACAGAATGGTCCAGATTAGATGTTCCCCATCCAGATTAACTGCTATACCTGAGCCACAGCCAGAAGAGACCCTTGCCAGCATAAAAGCATTATTTTTTCAGAATCTCCCATTAGGCTTGGCCCTGCACAGAGCCACCAGTATTGCTCTGACAGCACTTAGGCACCTACGTTCCTCTAAGCAGCTTCCGTTTCCGCGAGGACACTGGGCACTTGAAGTCAGGCATAAGATTAAGTGAATTATCAGTAATGGGAGCAGCAATACAAGTCAACATAGTTTCCAGCCCTGCAGAAGTTCAACAAATTAAAGCAACTGACTATCAAGCACAGGTCTGTGTTCCAATTTCAGTTCCATGAGAAACTTAAGCCCAAATCCGACTTTGCACGCACAAACCACCCTGTTGAAGTCAATGTGCACACTTGAAGTTATGCAAATCTCCCCATGTGATCCTGGTCTTGAGTTGTTAATTTGGCTTATGGATGGATACCTGTCTACTAGAGAGAGCAGCGGTAGGTCAGTGATTTTTCCGCCATCTGTAAGCAATTGGATTGAAATTAGTTACTAATTGGGGTGAGAGACCTCAACATAGGAAATAGCAACCACCTGGGCCATAAAGTCATCTGCTATAGGTTTCTGAAACTCTGGTGCTTCATAATGTTCATTGCTCTCATAATGCCTAAAAATGGCCCACAGTGATGTCTTGGTAATATTTACAGCTGGGAAGGAACCAAGTTTCAATCATTTTTTTGGCTGACAGCATTGACACAGAGTGCTAACCAGGTGGTGATTAAATCTGAGGTTTCTGACCTCAAAAACTCAACACTGCTTCAAGCTGTGTTTTAAGCTACTGTGCATTCTTTCACTTTGTATGTAAGCAATCCATTTCTAATAGCAGACCACTGTCTTGCAAGCACAGCGTTGCAATGGAATTACCTAAAACTGTCAATGTCTGTTTTAACACTTGCAAACGCAATACCAAATGTCTGCGGGTGTCTCAAATATATATATTTTGCTACAAGCCGTAAGACTTAAAGCTTGCACTTATTGCTAGAACCGGGTGCTGTAACCATAGCGATTTCCTTTCACTTGCTAGACTTTGACTTGCCATGAAATGGAGAAGGTTTGGAGAGACATGTAAACAGTTCATCCAATATTGAACTGACACCTACTGCTGAACCTACGTTGCTGCTGCAGAAAATAAGTATATTTATGACAAGCAATCTTTGCATACAGAATTTGAAGAAGGAGTACAGTTAAAAACTGCCTAAGAACAGGATTAAAGAACTGGAATTGTTCCTGTAAATACAAAAAAAAAGGGAGAAATAAGAACACTGTTCCCACGCAGAACACTTATCTTCCACCTAACAGATTCCCCATCACAGAAGAGCTTTTCCCAAACGTCAGGTTGGTGATATAGGAGAGCGTATATGATAAAAAACAAGTGCTGGGCAGTGACTAAGCTTTTTTATCTGCCCCCTGGGATGAGACATGTCAAAAGAGTATTATCCATGTCACAAAACTGCAGCAGCTACCATACAATACTTTACTAAGCGTATTGAATTTCATTTTGCTACAGCCAAAACGAAGCTATTCTCCCATCCTGTCCCCTGTAAGATTACATATGCTGAATTAACTATATCCATGTTTCTTACAGAAGCTACAGAGCTTGCTCTTATCTGAAGCTATTTCACTGCTTGATACACAGACATTTGTTTGCCTGTTTTATCACATCTGTAACCCAGGAGAAACCCAAGAGTTAACATTCATCTGGCTGCCTTAGAACAACAGGGCTGTCATGCTGCCTGAGACTTGAGGTCCATTTAAAAGTCCTATCTCCAGCGATGACCAACATCAAATACTACATAAAAAGGTACAAGAATCCTCCAGCACACCAAAGTAGAATCATCTCCCCACAGAGTTATTTTCATTCTGACCCACAACGGGGAAATTATTTTACCCTGAACCATGTTAATTTATATTCATCCCAAGATTTATTTACAACATACTTTCCTAAGCCTGTTTTAACAAGTGCAAATTAGGTGTCAGACTCACTTCTATCATTAAAAATAGTAAACTGAAAAGCATACCAGGAAAGTAATCTATTTTACTCATCTTAGTTTATGAGAAATTATGGGAGAAGATCTCTCCCTGAGAACACTGGTGAGTGCTGGAGCAAGACCTGCTTCTGGTCTTGTGCTCCAGGGTTCAGAGTGGGTGGGAAAGGAGGCAGGACTATCCATTTCCGACGATCTGCTAACACAAATTGTTAGAGCAAGCTGTTCGAGTCCCAGAGTCACTATCTGATTTTCTCTCCTGCTCTAAAGAAAATGGACTATTGCATATGGCAAGTTTGCTGTAGGGTGTTTCAGAAAGCCAATCTGGTGAAAGGAATGAAATAGTAGGGTGAGAGTCAGCAAAGAGAGGCAGAGCTGTCCCTAGTTATTTCCTAAACACCATTCTCTGCTCCATTCATTAGCTTTACAATTGTTGTCTGTGAAGAGTCAGTCTCCAGGGAACAGGTGTTCATATTATCCTGAGATACCTAGGGATGTGGTAATCAGCTTAAAGCAAGCAGGAAAATATATTATTTGGGAGTTCAGTAAATTTATTATTGTACTCTAACAGATTCAAAAGCTATTCCCGCTATAAATAAATGAAAAACTGAACATCCACCCAGATAACAACAGATCCATCTGGAAAGTCCTGTGACTAGCCAGAATGTTTCTCTCTAAGCATTCAGTGTCTGCTGATGCAAACCCACTAATTCTGGAACCATTCGAGCAAGTTTTATGCAGTTGGGTAAGGCAAATAACAGGCGATATATGGAAAAGTTTCATTCCGCTAAAGGCGTACTTGACTACATCTACAGTATATAATCAGGAACCTTAACTGAAGCCATTTGCCATATTGCTTCAAAGCTTTTGTTGCTGCACGGCATGGTGCTGCGGCCTACTTTGTGCTGGAGCATCACTTACCTGACCACCTTTATCTCTGACTAGAAGTCACCAGGCAGAGCCATTTTATCATACTGAAGGATAGAGAGACTCACCACCACTACCACAAAGAAGAAAAAACTCCCCATCATCTCCGTCGTTGCTCGTGTCAGGGACAATGGCATGACTTAGTCACCTCTGCCATACACCAAAACTGCCAAACAGCTGGTCTCCTGCCCCACCTTCACTTTCTTACTATCATCCCCCTCCTTGCCACAGACCAGCTTCGTAGGTGCAAGAGAAGAGCTACAGCTGTCCCATAACTTACTCCTCTGTAGCCAGGCTGCTTCACTGACGTTGGTTTCCATTCATGCCCACAAATGCCCCATTTATCAGAGTTATCTTCAGAAAAGCCAAGCCCTCTAGACCTCTGCATTTCATACGTCTGTGACACCAGCACCTTTGGCTCTGTAACAAGTTAAGCCAGTCCTACAAAAAGCCATAGTTGGGAAAATATCACATTCTACATTTAAACTAGGCTTCACATAGCTTGGCCATCTGCATGTAGAACTTTTATGGCTGAAAACAAGTGGATTTTAGTGGAAAATGAGCCTTTCTGCTTAGTGGAAGCACTAAGGAAAAGAAATGGAAAAGCAGCCATATTTGTTGGAGAAGGAATAAAAGCATAGGCACAATTTGAAATGCTTGTTTCACTCCTGAAAACACACTGGGTTTCCATTCCTCTATGGGATGGAAATTGTCTAATTTGCAAAGCAGTGAAAACTTACTGGTAATAAGCAGCTGTTTTCTTGTTTTGAAACGGAAACAAATTCATGAGTGCTTTTAGTTGACATGGTTAAGGCACCGCAATGACTCCAGAAATTAAAGCCCCAGAAGTAAATATTGCCTGGCCAACAACCCGTGGATTTAGGATCCCTCAGCCCTCAATAGCCCCTCTGGCCTATATAATGCCAAGTGCAATAAATTAAGAACACACCAAATCTGTGCCTTCTGTGTCAGTGATCATAACATAGAAGTCCCTGTGAGATGTTTAAACTTCACCCTTCGCACTGTGACACAGCTGTCCCTTAAAAGCACTAAGGGAAGTGAAGCTGTGTGCAAGAGCACTGCTACATGTACTTCTGCTGACATTCACAGGATGGACGGAGGAAATTAATATTTTGGAGGCAGGGGGAGGGGGGGAGCAGAGAAAACAAAAAAAAAAACAAACCACCACCACATTTCTCTCAGCAAGGCTTCCAGTCTGCACCTCTCAGAGGTCACCATGCAGGACAAGCTTTGCAACAGTGCTTCGATACTCAGCAAAAGGCTCTACCAAGCAACGACAAGCTGAAGGATCAGCCTGGCTTTCTTTGCTTTGTATACTAATTTTTTTTCCCCCTCCTAATAAATAACAGCAAAAAAAGTCATGATAATACCGAAATGGCCAACTGGCTGCTGAGCTCCTATGGTATTTTAATGCTGTGAAAACACTAATAAACTTATATAGCCAATGTAAGACAGCATGTAGGCCACCAGATGCCAACCCACACACCTTGGGTGCCACAGTCATTTGACTGGTGTCGGTGCAGCCCTGGCAGTAGACCTGAGATTCTTCTATCACTTTGACCTGAAGCTGTAGAACAGCTTTCCACAGTTAATAAACCTGGCCTCTGCTGTAGCCCCAAGCATGACACCACCCTGCTAACTCATTCTGGTTCCTCCTGGCCTCCTCAGACTAGCAAACATGAAAAACTCAAAGGCATTTGTCTTGGTTGAGAGCAGTGGTAGGTGTGCTCTGTGGTCTTCCACGAGTCCCTGCGTTTTTCTTGCCTCATTTTTGAGGTTGTAAAACCCACTCCAGAACTGTAGTTTCACAACTGCTCTCAGCTGCTTCGCAAAGGAGCTGCTCTGCGTTTCTCCTTTGCTCCTAGCTGTCCTGTGCTTGAGTAGCCATGGTGGGGACAGGATCAGAGAATTTATGTACATAAAAAAACACCACACCAGAACAGTAATGACAAAGTTCATTTCTAAACTGGATCGATTCCCTCCACTTCCTAACTAGCTATTCAAATATGTGCTGACCAAAGAGAAGGGATGGGAATAGTGGTTGTCTTGGGCTTCAGTGAGGTAAAAGCCTTCTGAAACTCTGCTCTCACAGAGAGGTTTTACTGCCATAAGCCTTAAAGAAAACTGATTTTTGGTTTTGCTTTATTCATAATGTAATTTGCAAGAACAGACTCCCAAATTTTCAGTATACTGGCACCAATCCCAACTTTCTTCACTAAGTTACTCAGTTCTCCATATAATCACTATTCCTATGTTGTCCTTAGTTACTTATTTTGCAGGAAAGAGAGACTGCACTTTCATATCCCAGTCAGTACTTAGGAGTATTATCCACATGTCTTCAAACTGACTGATGAGTTATTATTTGCTCTGCCTTTTTTCTCCTCTCTCCTAAAATGCCTACACATACTATAAAATGTTTTGAAATGTGGATCATGAAACTGGCAATGGCACTGGATTTGTAGGGTTTTAATCAGATTAACCATAATAAATTGGCCAACTAAATTAGTTACCCAATTGTTTATGCTATTAGTAAGATAAAAATAAAACAAGGTCCTTTATTATCAACACTCTAAAAATACCCTGGATTCTGCTTTGAGGATTTAGTGTTAATGATACATTTATCTAAAGGCAGACTGATTCCCTGCAAAAGCCAAAAGCAAGTTTTCTGCAGAAAATTTGCATCAGCGTTGTAAACTCATCAACTGTGATGATAGATCATCATGTAAGCAGATTAATAATTATGCAGCTCATGACAAATCATATGGCGAAGGTTTTTTCCAAGCTGCCTTTTGTAGAAACCTCCCAGCTGCAAAACAGATATTTACAGCACACTCGGTTTGCGGTGACCACAAGATGGACCTCAAGACCAGCAGAGGTAGGACTCTGGGCTTTAGGACAGTGGAATTTGGCTTGTTCAGGTAATTGCTAAGTAAAACTCCGCAGCAAGCAGTCACCAAATGGAAAGGGTGGAGGCTGATTTTTAAAGAAAAGCAGGGACAATCAGCCCCATCACACAGGAAGGCCAGAATTTCAGCAGAGGGCCTGCCTGGCTAACACAGGAGCTTCCCAATGAACTAAAACACAGAAGGGAGTGTACAGGAGATGGAAGCAAGGCAACTGAACTGGGAAGAAAATCAACAGTAAAGAATTACTTGTTGTTGAACAGGCTGGGAAGGTGAGGAGACGGAGTTATCCTCAGCACGAGAAAGCAGCTGGAACGCATGGAGTTCTGCCTTGGGATGGGTCAGGAGTCAGCCAAAAGTTTATGGATCAAGATTAGCAGGCAGACCAACATGGGTGCTGTTGGCTGTTAGAGACCTCCTGACCAGGAAGATGTAGATGAGGCCTTCTTACACCAACTGGAAGAAGCCTCATGTTCACAGGTCCTGGTCCTCATGGCAGACTTTAATCACCCTGATATCTGCCAGATATCAGCAGGGTTCAGGTAATCTAGGAGAATTCCTGAATACATTAATGACAACTTCCTAGCACAGGTGACTGAGAAGCCAACAAGAAAAGGTGCTCTGCTGGACTTCATAGTTACAAGCAAGGAAGAACTTGTCTGCTATGTGAAAGTCAGCGGCAGCCTTAGTTGCAGTGACTGTGAGATGGTGGAATTCACCCCTGGATTTCAGGAGAGCGCCTAAGGCTGCCTCTGACTTTCATGTCTCAGACAAGTCCTTCCAACCTAAAAACACTCTTTCAAAGCCCAGCTGGACCTGAATGTAGAAAGACACAGGGTAGCAAGAAAGGCTTTTATAGGTATGTTAATTGGAAAAAGAAGGTGAGGGACAATGCGGATCAAAAGGTACTTAAGAGTTGACTGATATAATTTCAAGACTACTACCTACATCTAGGAAAAACATGGGTGAGCAGGGAGGTCTCTGATGACAAAAGAGGACAAATGTTACAGCCATCTCTAAGAAAGGCAAGAAGGAGGCGCCAGGGAGCTGTAAGCCTCACCTTGGTCCCTAGAAAAATCATGGAGCATATCCTCCTGGAATCCATTTCAAAGCACTCGAATGACAGGGTGGTAGTTAAAATAGTCAACACAGACCTACCACAGGCAAATCATACTTGATCAATCTGACCTCAAGAATATAGAGGCTCTCTACACAGATGAAAGGAGAGCAATGGATGCAATATAACTTGATTTTAGTCAGGTTTTTGACATTATCTCCAACAGCGTTCATATTTGGAAGCTGAGGAACGATGTGCTGGGCAAATGGGCTGTTTCAAGTGACCTTAATAAACTAGAGGATTGGGCTAACAGGAAACTCGGAGTTCAGCAAGAAATACAGATGTCAACCCCTGGAGCAGGCTGGAAACCAACTGGTTGAGCAGCAACTGAATGCAAGCCACCAAGTGCACACTCATATGTAAACTGCATACTGAGCTACGCTGGCAGGGGTATGGCCAGCACAGAGAGAAGTCATCACCTTCCTATATTCTGTAATGGTAAAGCTGCACTTAAAACAGTGTGTCCTGTATCTTCCCCCCCTCAGGGACTGTGAGAAACTGGAAAGGGTCCAGTGGAGGGCTATCAACATAGTCAAGGCCTAGAGCACATAACCTATCAGGAGAGACAAGGGAGCCAGGCTTGCTTAGTCTGGCACAGAGAAGAGCCAGGGGAATATTTCACTACAGCCTACTCCTGCCTGAAGGGCAGATGACAGTCAAACCACTCCCAGTAGGGGCAGATGATATAATGAAAGGCAACAGCTACTAATTGCACCTTGGGAGGTTCAGGGTGGATGTCAGGAAAGACTTTTTCACCAGAAAGGGAATGCAACACTGGAGGAGGCTGCCCAGAGAGGCTGTGGAATTCCCATCCTTGTGGGTCTTCAAGGTTTGCTAGGGAAAGTGATGTCTGACCCAAGACAGGGTTGGTGACAGTCCTGCTTCAAACAGGAGACTGGATTAGAAACTCCCAGAGGACCTTCCAACCAGCATATCAGTAGCTGTCAGTCACTAATACCCTTAGTGTTATCAAATCCAAGTGCAAAATATCTTCACTTTGAGAGACACTATAAAGCAGAAATGTCATGATGCTCTTCTAACCCTGGTTTCCAGATAGAGTACAAAATGTTACAATCCTGCATATGAATGTACCAGCGAGACAGCCTGAGCTTATGATTTATGGGTTTGAATTCTGTAAAGCAGTCAGGATGCCAACAACATACAGAAGAAAAACCCTCCAGCCATATAACAGTTTTCATTATCATCACCATTTTACGCAATGCAATTCAAGCATAAGCATCATGAACAATGAAACAAAGTAGTTCCAAACAATTTAGAACAAAAAAAAAACAACCCAAAACCTCCAACCAACCAACAAAAAACCAAACCCAAACCTGAAACAATAGTTACATACAAAGCTAAAAAACAATCAACCAAAGAAAACAAACAAGAAAAACACCAAAAGCCCCACAGTAATACATATACAAGTCTAAAGATCTGGAAGCTAACGATTACCGTTTCTATTCCAGGTAGAGCCACTGACTCACTTCATGTCACTTCAGTCTCCATCTGTTTCTCTTGAAACCAAAGAAAATTGATTCAGTAGAATGATAACTGAGAACCAGGCAGGAAGCATCAAATACATTTCAATCACTGGACCCACAGAACTACAAATAACTCCTACCTAATCAGTATAGAAGTAAATTGGTAAAAAATGTATTACATATATATGTATGTTAAGGCATTAAAAAAAAATAAAATCAGTAGCTGTTGTTACAAAGGTAGCCCAACCTCATATTAAGGTGTGTGTAGCTTCCCTCCTATATTATTCAGCATCTTCTGGAGCTAAGGAGACTGGCCATGGTTTGCTGTCTTCACTACCAATTTCTAGTCACAAGCTTTGCTTAACAGAAGTCCCTGCACCAAACAGAATTAAGGGTTGCGGGATTTTTTCTTTTACTGTACATGTTCAGCTGGCTTGTCCTGTGACTCCAATTCATTTTTGACATTGCTGACATTCTTGTGCGTGTTCTCTTCAACTTTCTGTCCAGTGCTTATAGGATTTCTGGTACTGTTATCGCTTACACGATCGTGTCCAAGACAAAATTCAGCAAACCTCTCCCATCTGCTCCTAAGCTAGCAATCGGTTCAACTTCACCTGCAGTGCTGTGCTCTGAGACCACGAGGAATTCTTCTGAGTTCTTAGCACTGTGCCATCCTCTTTTGATATTCGGCGCACTTCACGATGGTCTCACAGGTTCACTCCTGCTGAGCTAGCTGGAAATTACAAAGAAAAAAAATCAAGTGCTTCAGAAACAACTATTGTTAGAAAAAGTCTGCTTTCCAATTATCTTGCTTATAGGTGACAAGGGAAGTGTGGTTTAATTAATTCTCCAATCTTCCACAATGTTTTGCCTTTATGGGAACTTTAAAGCGCTTCATCCTTCCAACACATCTTTTTCTTAGTTTGCTTTACTCCTCACACCACATTCCATGTTGTAGACCCTCAGACCTGATCT
>RSEF01000001.1:141893742-141915816 GCA_003993805.1 Himantopus leucocephalus
CTCTGTAGAGCCATCCTACCCTCAAACAGATCAACACACCCGCGTAGCTTAGTGTCATCACGATAGAAGATTTTTTTTTTTTCTACTGTCTTCTGCGCCTCCTTATTGAGTTTCTTCTTCCTCTCCCTTCGCTTTTTCTTCTTCAACTGGTACTTCTCTGGTATTAAGGCCATTCACAACAATACAATACAATTACACTATCATTACTATTAGTTGCTCGACTGTGTGTATATGTGTGTGTGTGTCTAAGTACGGACAGCCTTCAGGCTACAGCTAAAAGAAGAACCAGAGACTTCTAACTGTTCCTGTATCTGCAGAGAATTTGGTTCGGTCCATGTGACACTTCGGGCAGGCAACCCAAAATGCTTCTTGTATATTAATAACTGTGATCTGGTATCTGAAAGTCAAGTATAGTTCTCCTTCTATTCTTCACATACTAGAAACATTTCTCTGTGTAAATCCCAGAATGATTTAATTTGAAAATGAAGTTGCCAAGGAACAGGTTCATATTCCTCTTGGTTGGAATTTAACTTGATTCTTTACCTATAGCACAAAGAAATAGTTTTGATAGAGTGTCTAAATAACTTCTTTCCTATGTAATTTTCCTATAATATCATTTCCAGGATATCAGAACATTTCTTAGTTTTAAGAGGTATCTCATTATCTTTTTTTTTTTCCCCAGAGGTGAGACTCACACTATGTAGTTTGCATTCTCTTCTCTTCTTACAATTATATACAGAAATAATTATTTAAAGAAAGCTAAGTTAAATGAATGAATGCCTTGTTTTCTGGGCTAATTTATGACCTAATATTATAATGGACTTCAAGAAAGCTTATTCTCTATCTTGCAGGATAGCTTTAATCTTAATGTAGAGAGTTTTATGGTGCTTACAGATTTATCCTTCAGGTCATGATCTTCAACCTAGAGCTTTGGGCAAATTTTCACATATTGCCAAACACTGCAAAGATAACAACCTTGGGCCAATATATCTCTAAATTATTTAAGCAGTGAGCGATGCAGACAGGCATTTTTGAAAATTTTGTGGGACACCGAGAAGGCTAGCCCTGTAGCTCTGAAATCAGTGTGAAATAGACATTGAATCAACTCTGGCACCTCTGAGAAAATCCTTCTTTGGACCTGTGCTTGCTGTTTAATGCCTAAATAAATTTGAAAATGTGGCCTTTGGATTTTGAGGGCAAGCAAACAATCTGTGTAAAAGCAGCATATAGAAAGCAGACCTGGAATCCTTGTAATACTCTTTTGCCGAAGAAACAGTAGTAAGATTGACTTGATGAGGTAACTCATGTCTGTGCACATTAGTGTGCTATTTATTAGTGCTTTTAATATGGGATTATCAATAAAACATCTTTTGAACTTTGGGTAACAACGATAGAAAAACTAAGGTAAAATAATATGCTACTTTCCAACAGATATTTTTGCATCATTTTTATTAATGACTTCTGCAAGTTTGAAGCATTTTTTGTGGAACTTTGAAGCATATTTAACTAAAATTTTATGTAATCATCTAAAAGCCCAGAGATTTTATCTGTAAATTTGAGAAATCATTGAAGGTATATAAGAAAGATGATGGGGTTATAATATTTCTTTTGAGAACTTTAATAGTCCAGAGACATTAAAAGGGAAATGGAATGGTGGAAGAGTCTAATGGCATAACGAATGAACAGAGCACTATGCTGAAGTTTTTTGACAGGTCATCCAGATTTTGACAGGTTGACCTCACCATTACTCAGCATCACTTCCAGTGTTGTAGAGAGATTTTTAATTAGAAGCAGAGGAATGGGAATCAGAAAGTATAGATCATCAAAATGTGCCAGTGCAACTACACATACCTGCTATTCATAGGTGTGTGTTTTCTCAGCTTTTTAAGATACTTCCTACCCTCTTCACAAACTCAGTATATCCAGTAACATGATGCCCTAACGATTAAGGCAAAACAGCAAAAACATTATTTCATTTCAAGTAGCACTGAATTCATCTGGAACATTTTAAAAATTCATTGCCAGTGAGGTACTGGTAATAATATTGGTTCATGATACCAGTGCTATCAACAAAATCAAATATTGCCCTTAGGCCACATAGCCAAATGGATTTAGCCACATATGTTTTACTGCATTTAGCCACAATCTCTGTCTTTCTTAGAAAAGCTGCATGTACAAAAGCAAGTATCTGCACACTGATCAAGATGGCGTAAGAAACTGAGGGGCAGCATATGAGAAGACAGAAAGATCTTTACCCCAGAATGTCTGATGTTGCCTCTCTTTGCTGTGCCCACAGACATGAGGTCTGCCCTGCTGTGAATCTGGAGTAACACGATTAAATCAGTGGAATTACTCTGGATTTTCTCCAACTCAAGGGCACACAGCTTTTGGCAGTGGGTACTCAGCAGCTCAGAGAAACCTGACCCACACTTTGTGTATTGGCACAGATCCCTTAGATCATTGCTGACAGTTTTATTAAGTAAAATCAGCTTAAACAAATTGGTGCATGATTTTACTTCAGTGATTCCAGGAAACTCCATTGCTGGAGCTACTGTTTTGGAGGTCAGCAAGAAATGAAAACCTTATACATAATAATATAAAAATAAATACAAATAAAAATATTCTTAAACTATATGTCTCCCTATATATAAACCTCTAGTTAGTTAAGCATACAAAATACTCAAAAATATAGATGTAAGCAATGTTTTAAACTGAGATAACATCTTATAAAGCAGAGAATCAATGAAGAGGAGGATTCAGCAGTTGAAATCAATCCAGTTGCATGTCAGGAATGCACACCATGTTTATAGGATTAAAAATCTTTGTTATGAAAATGCTGACATATTTTTCCACCTGTCTACTCCTGCACATTGTCTGAGCACTTTCTAAATGTGCTTCAAATTATTAGCTGCAAACAGGTTTCAACAGTATAAGTTGTTACATATGCATTAGTCAGTAGAGAGATGACAATGATTGATTTCATTAATGACAACAATTTGTCTGAAAATTAGCTCTCAATTGTTTCTTCTGCCTAATTTCCCTTAGTCTTTGTTTAAAGTATCTTAGAAGAGCTTTATTTTCTAGAAAGTGGGAAAACATTTCTTCTAAAATTTCTTAGGATCTATGGGTGTACAGAAATTGGAAATAAGGACTTAGGGCTGATTGATGTCCTTTTTTTGAGATATGAAACAGATAAAAATTAAATGCATATCTGTATTTCCTCTGGATGCAGCCCTCAGAAAGTAGTGAAAGATACCAAATCTGCCGAATGATCAATGCAAAAGAGGAGATCACATCCTTGTGTTGTACATACTTAGGGGATTCCCTCAAACAGCTAGCACTTGGTGGATAGTCGCTGCAGGGTATCCTCCCCTCTGGTTTGGGAAACCTGCAGGCTCTCTGCTTTGAGTGAAAGGAACTTGTTGAGACCAGATGAACAGCAACGCTCACTCGACCCAAAACAGCTAAAACGTGCAGGTAAGGACATGCACATAATTTTGTGCTGACTGAGGTTAGGGGGTGATAGTTGCAAAGGAATTAGACAGACAAGGTGAAGCAAAGAGGTTACCAGGCAGAGGAGCAAATTGAGCCCTTATTCTTCAGATATTCACCAAGATTCAATGCACTCAGCCTTAAATGGACAGCAAGGGCAGCAGGGGTCAAACTTGGTGGAAAAATTAGCAGGAAGAAGGGCACTTGCTTTGTTATAAAAGAAACTGATCAAATTTTGCTCAAAAGACAGACTGAACCTTGTTTACCTCATCAGTTGGAAAATTTTATAATACCAGATATTACTGTGGGTGTCTGAGCAAGCCAGGCTATCTTGTATAGATTAGGTGCTGTGAGACATTTCCCCTCACATGTGCACGTCAAGTCCCATTACCCTCAACAGGGAAGCTGAAAGTAACTAAAAGTAGAAATGGGTAAGAATCAATGAGGTATGTTAACGGATGGTTTTTATTTTATTGAAACCTCTCAGGGCAGCCAATTTATAGGAGGGAGGGGGAGTGCCTTTGATTTTCTATCATTGCTTTATTATGCCCTTTTTGGGTGAAGGGAATTCAAGCCTGCTGATAAGTTCAAAAGCAGAATGCGTTTTTAATGGAGGATTATATATTGACAATATATTGCCTAGTAGCAGAAATTGGCTGGAATTATCAACAATAGCTCAGCACTGATTTGTCATGTTTCTTTTAAGAAAGATCAAAAAAAATCAGATATAAGCCTTTCCTTATTGGACTAGTCTCAAAAATCTAGCCAAAAAGGTAGTGGTGTAGCTAGCAATTACCTAGCTGGCTTTACAGTACTTACAAGGTAAAAACAGCTTTCACGCAAATACTGCCTAGGTAAAATTTGGCTTCTGAGATCAACCGTAAAACTCCCATCAGCTTCAAAGGAACTAGAATGTCAGCCTTACCATTAATTTCAGTAAAGGATCAGTTCTGAAGAATAAAACTCTTTGATGTTCCTTCATGGCAAAATCCTTTATTGGGACTCTAAGCACTTGAAAAATGGTAAAATCTCTCTTATGTGGAAAAGGTCTTGTGACTCTTTTGTAGATTTCATTTGATGAATATTTGCAGCAAAGACTAGTGCATTCAAGATGGAATACAAGGCCTGACTCAAGAAATTGTTAGCTCTAGGTCTTCCGGTCAGCATTTGATAGATGCTTATCATCCATAATATCTCTGGCAGTATCTTTCTATTTATCTGTCCTTTCACAAACCCATTACTTTAGACCTTAAGTACTGCAAACTGATTTATATTATCCAGAATTGATGCTCTACTTGATTACCTTTCATTTTACCTTTTAATGACTGGTTCTATACTCTTGTAATCATTTTACTTGTCTCCATAATGCTAGTGATATTAATAACCAGTGTGCTCTACCTAAAGTGCTGTACAGGCACTCCAGAATCTGTAATGGTCTTCCTCAGCTGAGAGAGTCTCCTGTTGATTGGTATTGTTCCAGCAGACACTGTGTCTCTCCTTCTTGCCCCTTCTCATGCCACCCTCCCTTTCTACCTGCCTAAGTTTATATAAGTCAAATTAAGTTCCCAGACAGAGGCTGCAAGCTCAGTCTCATCTCTGCTTTTAGAGATTTCCTTCAGCTGAACACTGAGACAGTCCACTACAGGTGCCTCAGGAAGAGTATCTACTCTTTTTCTTCTCTATATACACACAAGGAGAAAAACCTATGGTGTCAATCAGGTTCCTGTAGTTCCCTCCTGCAAAAGCAGTTCCTCACTGCCAACTATCAGATTTCAGCTGTATAATTTTTTTCTTTGCAACTGAAAATATTTTGTGCTCTAATGACTCACTGAAGCTCTATGCATTGAAGCTTCCAACTTTTGAACGAAGTTGTATTTCCTAACTATGGTTGGAGTTATAGTCTCATCACTTTTTCCAAGAGGCAACTAGGATGCAAGACATTGTAACAAAAATAATAAAACCCAAATACAAACCCTCCCCAATTACTTTCAGATTCCCAGATGATCAAGGGAAGACGACTCACAGGAGAAAGTAATTTCTTCACATTTACAGCATGGAATTTTTCACCCTAACTGATCCAAGTAAATTCTGTACTTCATAATTACCTAAACAATCTAAAAAATTTAAACCAACACAAACCCCGAGCCTTCTTTTCTCATGGTTGTTATAAAAGGCCCAACAAAAAAATGCAAAATTTGATGGCTTGATGTTACTATTTTAATTCATCTTCAGGTAATATGAGTTCCAGCACTAAGTACCTCTGAAAATATGAATATTAGTACTTTCCATTGTAGTGTCTAAGCCTAATGAAATTTTTAACTTTCTTAAAGGCCATGTTACTGATGTTCACCTTCTTCATGCTCAAAATGACATATACAGACATTTGAAAGTAATTGTTTCATACTGTTATTACATTATTATCTATTTATCTGTTGTGGGGTTGGGTTTTTTTTGAAGCATTTAAAATCAGTAGCAGTGTCTAGTGCATGAGTTACAATGACACTTAACTTCTTTACTCTCTGTTGTATTTATTCTGTTTCACTAATGGAATAAAGTACTTTATTGAAAGTAGAAACATCTCTTTTATATTTATATTCTTAAATGTTGAAACTTACATCCTTAGAAGTAATATGTGTTCCTCTCCACTTAAAATTTATCTCAGTAGAGTTTCAGACTCATTTTGATTCATTGTCATTCTTCCTCTTCTTTGGTTTAGTTTATCTATCTTATGAAGTTTTTCGAGAGACATATCTACTTTCAGTACCTTGTTGTTAGACATAAGTTCCGTATTGCCTACGAGAATCTTCTCCTGTTCTCTGGTACTTTAGTTTAACTGATGGGTTTTTTGGATTTGCTTTTACAAAGGATACATTTTTATGTGAGATTTTTTGTTTTCTGCAAGGTAACCCTTTTTTTCTTACACCCAACACCTTGCTGATAAGTGAATGTGTACAAGAGAAGTCTTTGATAACCTCTTTCTAACCTACTTTGGAAAACAAAAAATGATATCCTAATGCAGTCAGTTTCTATGATATTCCCAATTCTCTAGTCACATGTCAGTCTTACACCTGTGTTAAATATTTCACAAGACTTCTTCTAGTTATGTTTCTGGATTGTGCAGACTCAGTGCTTTCAACTTCAGAAATGTTTCACTGTAAAAAAAAAAAAGAAAGGAAAAAAAGAAAAGAAAAGAACCCAACAATATTTCAAGCTCAGAATTAACAGATTTCTTCCATACAGTGCAGTTTCTCAAGTCCTTATGAGCTGTTTATATTTGTTTCTTCCTAACTTGCCTTTCTACCCTAACTCTCTTTGCCTGGCCTCAAGGGAAAAAAGCAACCAACATATGAACAAATAGCCTCTGACTTCTTAAAGAAAATGCCGTCAGAGTCCAGTTGGCCTATCTCAAAAGAAATAAAAGGAGTTTAGACAAGAAAATGCTATGGTCTTAGAGATGCATAACTAATGTTCCCCAGTTCGCTCATGTCACATTAATTGATTTATCCTCCTATGTCATGCTCTCCTTTCTGAAACCATTAGGTTTCTTGGTATGGTGTGTCTTCAGTTTTGGTTTGATGCAGTCATCATCATTATCAGAAGGTGTTTTTCAGTGTCGTTTTACCAGTATTTATTCTTTTTCCTGTGTTACCTGGTCTGGCTGTTTTGCAGTTTCTCTGCTATTAGTCTCTATTTCTCTCCCTGCAATCCTACAGGCTCCATGTGTGTGAAAATCTGGAGCAAGTCAAGTAAACAAAATTTGATTAATTAAGCACAAGTGTTAAATAACAGCAGTTGGAGGAAAAAAAAGGAAATTACTGGATCTATAGAAGGCGTATCTTCATGTCTGAATCACATGAGCGTGTTCAGTGTGGAGGCCACCTCTTGTTTATTTTTCAACAAAAGAAAAAATCATCTATATTCAGAATCTCAGCACTGACTGCTGTTAATAATTCTTTCTTTATAGAAGAAATAATTCAACAACACTAGTTATAAATGAAATTGTAATTACATTCTCATTATTACACTGGCACCATTTTCTCAGATAAGGTTTCTGAAGGTATAAATTTAACCTCTAATTTTGATTTTCTTAAAATAGTTGATGCATTGGGACCAGCTGTTGTTTTGAAGGAAAAAATAACCAGGAACCAGGATTCCAGGATAATAACCAGGATTCATGTCTTCTTGTCCTTTTTTGGAAATATTTGTTGGAATTGTAAGACTGCGCAGAAATATGTTAGTGTAAGGTATCCAACAAACAGTCTTCACACCTAGCATGTGTTTACAGTGCCCCTCATGAGAGTGGGTGTGAGGCCTCATGTTGACTCTGGAGTTTCGAGGAACTGGGACTTTTGCAGATACCTGCTTTTCATAATCACCCTAAAGGTCTGTCAGGTGACTGGGGTCAAAGGAGTGTCCAATGAGGTAGTGATGCACCAAAAAATTATGTCAACCACATATTGGCTAGTAGCTGCTAAGGAGATCAGCTTTTCCATTGTCATTTTCCAGCTTTCTAATGGTCATGTGGATGGAGGTAAATCCTACCCTTCTGTGGCTACAGGATCTGTATGCCTCCCCATGTATCAACTTACTCAGGTTTTGTGGAAGTTTTATTATAGCAAGGCCACATTAATTTATGAATTAAAAGTGCACTTCTGAGGCTAGATTTTGCTCTTGGTGATGATCATCTTTCTTTGACATAGGTTTGAGAAAATCAACCTTATTACACCACACTTCAAAGCATAGCTTTGATCAGCACAGTCCATCTAGGAAGATCATATCATCACTGGTCAGTGTTCCCTTTGAACTCTTTGGTGCAATTATCAGCACTGGAAATTATCTGTGTCTGTTTCAGGAAAGAGAGGATCCTTATATGAGTCAGAAATACAAGAACTCCTATGTCTCCATTCCCAAGGAAGAAAGCACCTCAAAAAATGTAATACTAACCAACGTAATAACTTCTGGGTCTCCCTAAGGAAGGATTTTATTGTCATGCAGAAGACAGATGCAGAGACTGAGAAGCTTGCAGATCTCAAGCATCCACATATGGAGTTACAATACACAGGCCAGCACCCAGCATCCACAGCCCTGCGCAGTCTGCCAGTACGTGACTGCATACTAGCAAACATCTCACAAAAGCTGTCATGTGGGAGAGACACCAGAATGAGGTCTCTGGCTCACATTGGAAGTATTTTTCTGGCTTCTGTAACTTGGCTCCTCTCAGCCAGTTTTCTCCCAAAAGTAAGATCCCTTTTCCTCTGTTCCCCAGCCATGTTCAGGCTAGCACTTGGGGTTTTTTTTTCAGTTTGCCCATGTTTCATGGTACTGTCCCTGAAAGACTATTTGTTTTTCAAGTGGAGTTGAAGGAATCTTTCTTTCATTTCCAAATCCTATGATCTTTGCCACAACTCCAAAAAAGCTGCACTTGACAAATTCACATACTTCTGAGGGGACAAAGAAAGCATTCAGGCTAAGTGAGGAAACATAGAAGCACAAAATACATTTCGCACTCTGAAAGAGAAGTTAGAGTGAGTAATTGAAAGAAATATTTTCTTCAGCTTCTTTAATGAAACAGTTATATCCATACGTAATATTTTCATTTTTTTTCTTAAAATATTCTCAAACTGTTCTTTTATATGGTGAAGTCCTCCAAATATATCAATTTTATAACTTTTTTTCTCAAGTCATACAGAGACAAAAAAAACCCCAAAAACCTCCTTTCTACTATACTGGGGAAAATAAAATAATAAAAAAGTAAGTATAAGAAAAAGAACAAATAGTGTCCAGGGTTACGTATGTGAATGTCTCAACATTTTCCCAGGCTCTCATATCAAACTTATTTCATTTGGAAAACACAGACAGAAATAGATACATGAAGGTTTGCCATGACAAAACAGACTGGTTGTCCCCTGAAAGGATGATTGTTCACAGGAGAAGGAAGATGATGCTTCTTTCTCTGTGTTGACTTGTGAAATTCACTACCTGAGATTTGAACCATGACCACATTAAACAAGGAGGGAGTGCAAGTCTCCAGTAAATTTCTATTTCCACATATACTTGTTTCTGAGACTTCATTTCTGTAACCTTATTGAGAACTTGAGCTTGGTAACACATTATGTCATATTGGGTAATCATGCATTTTGCTATATCAGGCTGAATGTTTTTTGTGGGCTATTTTTAATATATTTTGAATAGAAAAAAAAAGTCATTTAGTTATGGGTATAAGTAGATATATAATATATCTGCACTATCTATATAGTAGCAAATATATTGTGGCTACCACGATAGTGGTTGGCATAACATCAACAACTTCTTGTTTTACTTTACATACGCAGCTTGAGAGTCCTGCCCCCGGCCCCCTTTCCATTGGTCATCTTAGATCCATATTTTCTTGCTTTCTTCATATTTGTAGCTCCTTTATCCTAGAAATTTTTACACTTAATTTTTTTCCATGCTGCTTACAGTTTTTGTGTCTCACTCACTGCATGAAATTTTCTGTAAACTCATTCAAGTATTTATGTGGTTTAGAAACAAGCATAAGCTGCAAAGCATAAACTGCAAAGCATAAGCTGCCATTTGTTTTTACCCAGTACTGTTTCCCAGAGCTTCTAATTCTATGAAATTATGTTAATTTAAAAAAAAAAAATTGTTTCATCATTATATATATGTATACAAACAAGTAAATAAAACCAGAAGGTTGTCCAGTTCCATACAGACTTCTTACATCTGTAATAGATCCAGCTTGCATTTGTTAGGTGTCAACCCAGTTTTTCAACTGCAAAGCCAGCCTGTCCCTCAAACTCTGTGTTTTCTTCAGTTTTATTAAGTAAGTGTGTAAGAAATCAAATGAGGGAAAGAAAGGAAGTGTGGAGGCAAAAACTCAGACCCATGTATTTCACAAAATAATGATTTGATCCTCTAAGAAAGTAAATCCTAACCTCTTGAATTGACCTTTTAGATGTGGAATGTGAAGCTGTGAAATAACTAAGGGATTTTTACCGTGTACTTTCATTTGCATGAAGTTGCTTTATGCTTCAAGAAGTAAGAACCTTATGTTGAATTTTACCAGAATACCATTAGGTTTATGACCTGCAGACATTTGCCCATCTGTTGGGTAGAATAGCTTTCGGTGAATGAAACAAAAGCGATGCAGGCATAAATGAGTGTATTTTAATTAACCTACTTTTTGTACCCTGAAATTATCTTGTTCTTGTTGCCGTTGCATGAGTTTATGTTTTCATACATAATAGTGAAAAAACTAAACTCTTCTAAATTAAAAGTCACTTGAGGAAGTGTGTGCCAATTTTTAAAAATTATTATTTTACCAGCTGAAAAGTTAATGGACGTCGGAGAATGTGAATTTCAGGACAAGTTTAACTATAGAATGTTGGACTTAAAAGAAGTAGCTGAAGTAAAGAGGATCATGATCCACATGGGAAAGTTCTTAATTTCCTGTCTTTGCCTTAAAGTAGATGGTGCTGAGCAGTCATAGAGTAAAAGCCAAGGGCTGATATGTAGATCATGGTGAATACTTACATGAATATAGCTCCCTAAAGGAGAGTCAGAGCTATGTGAGTTCCCTCGTCTTCCTCAGAGTTGCAAAACTCAGTCTCTGAGTTTAGAGCTAATTTTCCATTCTGTTGCCAGAGATTTTCCATTCTTAGTGCTTCGAAGATGAACGGGTGATGAGCTGAATGTGAATTACACTGAAATCATAAGCAAAATGCCTATTCCTCTATTGACTGTGAGCACTGTAAGACTCAAGGTGATCTGGGATTCTTCTTTTCACTGCTACTGTAAAGTTTTTTTTCATTTTCCTGTTCCATATTAAAGGTTATTCTTAATTACAGATTGATCCCAGAATGCCTCTTCAGTAATTCACAAAAAAGATGGGGAAGTTAATTTCAAATAACCAGATGTTACACTTATCCCTCCCCCCCCCAAAAAAAAAAAAGCACACCAAAAAAAACCCCAAAACCCCAATCTGTATAATTAAAAACAAATAGTTTCATAAAATAATGACATTAACACATTGACTTATGCCTTGACTTTCAAGCATGGTTTGGGCATATGCATTCTAACCTGGGAGATGAGGTCTGTGATGGAGCAAACAGGGTGCAGCTCCTAGGCAGACTCCATTGGAAACAGAATCTCCCTGGGGCTTGTGCCTCTTTTCTGGTTGAAAAGATTTAAAAGTGACTTAAAGAGATTTAGCTTTTGACAGATTGAGGCACACTGCAGATGACTCTGCATGGGCTTCTCTTCAACCACTGAATTTTCATACACTGGAGTAAAGAGAAATCTTGTACTGGACATCAAAATCCCCACACTTAAAAAAAAATCTTCCACTTGAAAAGGTCAGAGAACATCCATTTCATGGTTTTCTTAGAGCACTGGCTACCCACCATCCCATGAGGCTCTGAAGTTGTCACATAGACTCTCTGGGCTTCTGTGGTTGATTTCTATGTCAGCCTATTTGTCAAGTTACTGGAAGTTGGGATTGATATTTTTAATTTTATTTTCTAAACCCAAATATTTTGATAATGTCTGATTCAAAATTTCACATTTGGAAGAATAAAAACTCCCTCATTTTAAAAGAAAAAATCTTGTAGTGGCAAGTTTTATGGTAGCAAGTTACAACTGATTGTGGTTTAACCCCAGCAGGTAGCTACCCTCCTCCCCACCCCACCCCCCCCCCNCCCCCTGCCCCACCCCAGCTGCTCACTCACTCCCCCCCTAGTGGGATGGGGGGGAGAATCAGAAGGATTAAAGTGAGAAAACTTGTAGGTTGAGACAAAGATAGTTTAATAGATAAAGCAAAAGCTGCATGTACAAGGAAAGCAAAACACGAAATTCATTCACTGCTTCCCATCGGCAGACAGGTGACCCATCTCCAGGAAAGTAGGGCTCCATCACACGTAACGATTACTTGGGAAGACAAATGCCATAACTCTGAATGTCCTTCCACTTCCTTCTTTCCCTGGCTTTATATACTGAGCACGATGTCATATGGCATGGAATATTTCACTGTACATAATGGTGACTTAGGAAGACAAACACCCTAACTCCCCATGTCCCCCCTTCCTCCTTCTTCCTCCAGCTTTTATTGCTGAACATGGCATTATATGGTAGGGAATACCCTTTTGGTCAGTTGGGGTCAGCTTTCCTGGATGTGTCGCCTCCCAACTTCTTGTGCACCCCAAGCCTACTCGCTGTCTGGGCAGTGTGAGAAACAAAAAAGGCCTTGACTCTGTGTAAGCGCTGCTCAGCAATAGCTAAAACATTCCTGTGTTATCAACACCATTTTCATCACAAGTCCAAAACATAGAACCATACCAGGTGCTATGAAAAAAATTAACTCTATCCCAGCCAAACCCAGTAAAACAAATGACAACGTTTTTGCATGTGTTAATAATCACAGAAAATTCATTATAATTTTGAGTGGAAAATATGCAGGGTAAATGAATTCTGTGAGGAACTATATTTATTCTCAGTGATCTCAACTAAGTAATTTTTCAGAAAGGTTATCAGTCTTCCTCTGCTGCTTAACAAAATATTTTATGTCTTCTCCACTGACAATATACTGTAATACAAATGAAAAAGAGAAACCTGGAAGGATTACTATGCACTGTCAAATATATCATCAATTTGATACAGATGTGACAGTTTTTACAGTACAACTCATGCTGCTATTTTTATACAAAGCTTACTTTTTTAAACATTGCTTACTTTTAAACACTGTGAGGTGACACACAGTAGTAGCACCATTGTTATTTAGATCAGCGACAACCAGAGAAATTGTTCTGCTGTGGAAATGGTGACCAATTAGAACCAGACTCATTGCCTTCAAATACTAAGAGGAAATGTTACAGTGTCTTTCACTGGACCATTGATAATGCATAATTAGAGCTGAAATCAATTCCTTAGAAGCTGAAAACATGATAAGTCATTTGGAATGACCTTTATTTGCTTTAATTCACAGCGTTTTGAACGTCACTCAGGACTTAGAAAACATTTTTTACTTTCTCCCTTCAAATATACTTATTAATGCTCCAATTCTACTTTTTTAATGCAAGTCTCCCCTCCCTCACCCCACCCCAAATCATGTCCTTTTCTCCTCTCTTGTTTATTTTAGCCTTATAGATAGTGGTTTGTGCAATTAGGATTAACAATCAAATTAAAAGGTATCCCAATGGGTGACGTAAGTTAAATATTCATACTACACCAGTGATATCTTGTTGCATCTAATAGATCTGGAAAGCTCAATTAAATCTTTACTTGAAGTAGGCTACTGAAGTTTTCCCTGGTTTCTTTATGAAACTGACTTAAATCAGGGAAATTCTATCCTTAAGTGACCTCATTTACACAATTACCACCTGCCCTTTTGAAAGTAAGTGTTTGGGTATTATTCTTAAATTAATATTCTACTAAGCTTAGTTAAAAATCTAGTATTACCAAATGTGAGAGCAGAAGATTTTTTTAAAATATTGATGGAAAGCCAGTTGTTTATTACTCAGGGACCCAATGAAGATGGGGGATATGATGTCAATATTGGATGGATTAGAAAACTCAGGGTTTTGTTTGTTTGTTTATTTTTTAAAATAAAGAATACACTTCTGGTTAGTTTTTGATGATCACTCCTTGAAAACCAAGACACAACATTACCTGGTAGTTCTTAAAATTTGTATGAGTAGAGTAGGTGCTAGACCACAGATGCTGTGGGGGAAAATGGATTACCAGTGCTTCCTTTCAAGGCAACACACATATGTTTCACTCTTGAGAAGTGGAATCATTGTGGTCAAGAGATGTCAGTAAGTAGACATCACAGAGATCAAATATGTAAGTGTCTGAGGGAACTAGCAGGAGTCCAGAGAAGAAAAGAGTCAGGTGTATAATATCTCTGAGCAGGAAGCACCTCCTGAAAGGCAGGAGACCAAACAAAACAGCAAAAATTTCAACAACATAAGTGCAGGTGATCAGTTAGAAAACAGAGGACAGATACTGAACATATTTGAAGGGGATTTATGTTAAAAGCCATAAATTAATCTAAACAGATATTGGAATTTTGCCTTTGACAGAAAAGGAATTCCTTTTTCTTAAACCTTCAGATGGCACTAAAGTATGTGATATGTTGATTTCATGTATTAAGATATGATAAGAGAGTAATGAATATATTGTGATAAGAGATTTCTGAGGCTGAGATTTTTACACTGAGAATGTTGGTTTGGTATTTGAAAGTGATTCTCTTTCTTACTAATAGAAAGAAGAAAAACAATCAAAAGTATTACAGGTTATACATAAATGAATAAATAAATAGCCTGAATTATAAGGGGAATAATTCTTCATAGCTATCCTCCCTGTGATACCTTTAAGATCTGTTGGTCACTGTGTTTTGGCAAACTAAACAGAAGCAGAGGCAATGACATAAAGATGGACACCAAAGTGCTAAACTGATCACCAAGTTTTGCTTTTTAGTGTTCTGGTTTTTTAAGCAATAAAAAATAATTATCTCTTGATAGTTGTGCTCCTACAATAGCTTAAGTATGGTTGGCTGAATTCAAATCTTAGAGAAACAGAAAGTGTTAATTGGGCATTATACAGCCTTGTTATAATCTGATGGACAAAAAAAACCTATTCCTTTGGTTTAACGACCATGTTAGATTAAATCCCAGATGCCTGTTTTAGAATAAATGGTATTGCTATGTTGAAAGGTGTAATGGAAAATTCAGAATGTTATTTTTCTTTTGCTGTTGTTTCTTGATAAGTATTTCAGGTGGCACCAAATGTCATTGTGTTAAGGATGCTTCTTTATTATTAAAGAACATCTGGGAAATGACTGATCCAAAAATTTTGAAACCAATGTGAAGCTTTCATACTGGGTTATGTGTAGCTTCTCCTCCCGCAGCTATCCTCTGGTCTGTCCTTGGCAAAATGAAGTCCATCTGCACAGGGCACATGCAGAAATTAACCCAGAAGGTATTCAATTTAAGAGACACCAAAAAACATGTGAATAAATCAAATGTATCTTTAAACACGTGCATTGCTAACTAATATATAGTGAATGTGACAATGGCTAGACAGGTTTACATTGGATATTGCATAATCTGCTCCTTAGTTTTTAAATTCTTCTACAGACTTCAGCTGGGTATTTTGAGTGGAATGGGAGAAACAATACAAGAGAAACTTGAGAAATTATAACAATGAAGCCTTTACAAATCCCAAGGGACACAGAAAGGAGAACCTTTGAGAAAAGGACAAAGTTATACCACCACTTCTTGTTTTGAAATATACGTAGATGCTCTTGGTCACATAGTATTACAAACCATTCCTTTTCCAACAAAATTCAGACAACTTACAATTCCTCTGCTTCTATAGTGACAGGAAACTGCAGCTGCTTAAAGAACCAACAAGTCTCTTCTAACTGTTTGTTTTAATTGTTTGTATTCTCTCATGTAGTGGAAAGATTCTGCCACCGAAGATGAGGAAATCAATGCGAACTTAACTCTGATTAATGATTAGTTAACTTTTAAGCCTCTTGCAAACCTCTATAGCCTAAACTATCCTTTTACCTGTAAAGATATGACATTCATAATAAGAAAATCAATATTCAAGAATCAAAAATGTCCTTTCCGTCCTTTCTTCATTTATGCTATCATAGTATCACTTTGGCAACCTATTGATAAGCAGTTGATTTCTTCTGCACAGCTACTTTGCTGAAATGGATTCCAGAAGCTGTGAAGTTTCCTGTGCTTAGGCAGAAGCCCTCTTAAATCTGGAGATGCTATATAGTATTACTAACATTCATTTTTGATGTCGTCCTTTCAACATATTCTAAGAGATATGTTACTGTTTTCCATATTGTTTGGATAATCAAGTGACATGTCAAGAGACAGTGAAAAGCACTTAATTGTAGCCTAGTTCTTAATTCCACTTATAAAAAAATAAGTCCCTGCAGGCTGATCATAAATATTCAGTCAAAGATTTTTTTTCTTCCTTCTGCTGCATTCTGAGCAGTAAAAGCTGTACAATTAAAATCTCTAGCATGGGTTGATAGTCGAGCTCAGATGCAATCTGAAGGGAAAGTGTATTTGATGTGCATTAAACTACTGTAGTGGTAACATCAATGGTACTAAAAGTAGAAAATTTATTTTATTTAGGCAAATGTCAATCAAAACTCACAGAAATTTGTTTGAATCAACACAAATACCACTAAATACAAATGGCAAGGGGGAATTATAACTCTTATAAAAATGACAGGATGAGGTATTTTTCCAACTACATGTTTAACAGGAACTGCTCAAGAAATGTTTTTACAAATGCAGGTTGTTCATAGCATGTCTTCCAAATTTGGGAGCGTTACTGTCATTTTTATCCTTAAAAGAGACTCACTCAGTTAAAAAAATGGAGCCATGACATTTTTGCCAAGAGCTATAGCAGTCCCATTTCCCACCTTTACTTACTTCTGAACTCACCCAGAATCCAGAATTCGCTGTTCAAAGCGCTGAAGTCACACCCTAACAGGCCGAGAGTCAAGTCTCTAGAATAATGCTGGGAGCACCACAGTTTAAGGAACCAGCAGTTCAACCACCTTAGCTTAGTAAAACCGCTACTATTAGGTCACAGACGAAGCAATTTCCTCACAGGTATTAGTAATTTTGTACATGTGGGTAGGTGGTAGAAAAGGAAAAAGTAGATTATTTCATCATGAAGGAACTTGAAAGAAATGTGAAAACAGTATCTGAGCCTTCGTGAAATATGCAGACTGTTAGCTCAGATCTGATTAGGGAGTGCTTGCACGATACTCTTTATGCATTACAAACTGGGTACCTGGTAGTCTGCTTATGAATGTGAGTTTGCATCATACCTCCCAGGAACAGAGAAAACCCATGTCAAATCCATACCAAATCTGTATTAGTGTTTTGGTTTTCTTTGTCAACCTGAAATAATTAAGATAGAAAGGATTTTTCACCTCATTAATTCCTAATCATTCCCTAGAGTTGCTGTTTTATTTTGGCTTTGGATATTTTTTTTCATTTTATTGAGTTTTCATTTTATTAACCTAGATGCCATGTTTTGACAGATTAGATCAAAATTAGGGACAATCTAAATCAAGTTGTTTTTCTCTCATTGAATTGTTCAAAATAGCATAAATAGGAAAAATTTCTGTTAAATATTTTCGGACATGAAACAGTTGCATATGTTCTGTCTGCTGTGTATGTACCTTTGATTGTCCATCAAGCAGAATACTGAATCAATGTCTGCTACCAGAAGAAAAAAAACCAACCGTACTAGTCTGAGCTGTTGTAATAGATTATTTATGAAAAATGCTATACAAATGTGTATGGGAATAACTTTTGTATTTACAGCTTGTCCCGGAAACACTCCTTGAGGATTCTTATACTTACCTGTGTGCAGATTCATAGTAGTTCCTTTTCTAATGTACCAAAAATAATGGCAGGAAACATAGCCATTCAACACATTGTTTTAACAATATTATTTACAGTATCTCCTCTCTCCTTGACCCATTCCAATGCTACAAAGGGAATGCTTAATGGATCAAAACACAAAATCCTTTGAAAATCAAGCCCATTTGAAAATGTTTTTAAAACAAGGGACAGGTTGCTCTTGGGTTTTCCTAGTCTCAGAAGGTCTAGAGATGATTACTATAATTTCTCCATGAAGAAAGGACAGGGCAAAAGACAACTCATCCTCAAAATTTCTGAACTGCGTAAATTATATATTTGTAGAATTGTACATATACGGGGAAGATGAGCCATGACAGCTGATTGCCAACTGGCAGCTTTTTTTGGCAGATGCTCCCTCAAACCCATTTCAGAGTTTTCCTTAATTTTTTCCAGGCTGTTTGCATGAAATCAGCACATCACCGTGTTCCTTCTCAGTTCTTGGAACCAGCTCAAGTATGTGATAGGTTAGGTATGAGCAGCATGAGCAGGCTGTTATACCTCTTATTGCGGCACACTGCAAAGCTGTGTGAACACGTGGGTGTGTAGAAAGGAACAAGCACCCGCTGAAACAATGCTGCCATATTACATGTGTCCTATCCCTAAAGGACTCCTGGATGTTAAAGACCCAAAGCAGGGAAGGAAGGAGGGTGTGCTAGCCCTCACTATTCTGGTGGAAACAGGCTATCAAACCCACCACTGTGTCCTAATGTTGTATCCAACCTATGAGGATGGACAGCATTCCAGTAAGCATTGGGATGGTCAGGACATTGCGACTCCAGGAGATGCCATTGTGCAAGAACAAAGCAGCCACTATATAATCATCTCTGCAAGAAGAAATCATACTGCACAAAAAAATAGAGATTAATGAAAAGTTGAGGTGAGCGAACCTGAAGAGATTAATAAGAAGTCAGGTATTTTGCTCTTGTATGTTTATCCTTGCTCTTCCTGAAAAATTTAGGAAGAATGTCAAAAAGCTAGATAAATGTATGTTTTTCATATAACTCTCAGCTTAGCTTGGAATTGAGTAACACTCTAATTTCACCTACCAAGGTCGCCCTCAGCTGAACTGAGTGTGGATTCTGTCATTCAAACTGTGCCTCTGCTAATGTGGAACTTCCCAGGCACGGTACGCTGTATGTGACCATAGGCCCAATTCACAAAGCATCGCCCTATTTCCTACATATACTATGATGTTTATCTGAAGCACCTAAATATAAAACAACCCTTGATTCTTCTTTAGGAAATTCCAGGGATGGAAGGAAAACACTGAAATGTCTGTCATCTTCCATCTTTGATAGGAAGCCAGGTGCAAGCAATATTGAGGCAATGATAAAAGTGGAAGGATGCTACCATTTTCTGTGATATATCTGTGGTATCTATAATAAGATCAAGGATATTTACTAAGAAAAATGTAATAGTTATGAATTGTGAGTTCCCCTCTCACTATATTATCTAAATGGTTGTTATCTAAGCCATGCTAGATCAATGCATGTTCAAGTCTGGAAAAAAACCAAAGAATAATCAAACTTGATATTCATTCACCATTCTTTTTTTTTGCCAGGTGCTTTTGATGACAGCTTTGCAAATCTCTGAATCTATCCCTGCTTTCCCCATGGAAAAAAATATCCTTGATAAATTTTTGACTCCAGAAAGTTTGCTGTGTTCTTTCTACGTATGTTTAAAGTACTGTCTTTTCCCTTAATGATACATGAGAAAGGGAAGCGAAGGGAAGGGAAGGGAAGGGAAGGGAAGGGAAGGGAAGGGAAGAGAAGGCAGGACAAGGAAGCTGTGAGTATGAAAGGGTAATTTTTCTCAGTTGTTATAAAATAGACTAAGACTTCTGGATTCGCTGACAAGCTGTCACCCTTGGGGGCTCATAGACTATCTAGTGGGTGTGAATCTGTCTGTTACCTGAAAGCAGAATTTAAAGGTTTCCTTGGGGACATGAGAACGTGTAGTCTGAATTGCTTGTTATGTTGTGAATTTTACCTGTCATTCCAATGGCAAACACCACTAGACTCCACAATGCAGCAGTTTTTCCAGCTGATTCAAACTGCCCAGTAGCTGATTTTCTTCTCAGCTGACATCTGATAAAACCCATGTATTATTATCACTGAGAGAATTAATTGGGGGTGTATATTTTGATAAATAAAGTCGAAGTAGTAAAATGAATAAGACCTTATCTTGGCTGTGAAGTGGATAATCATTGTTCCAGTCCCATTTCCACACACAGACTTTTTTTAATACCAAAGCTGGATAAATTGTGTGGGAGTGAGAGAATCAAAGAAAGAGAGGGAAGTCATGAAAGAGGAGCTGGTAGGGTAAGGAAAAGTACACGCGTCAAACTGACATCAGGCTAAGAAAGCAAGAGGTACTTTCTTTTGCAGGTGGCAGAAGTGCATCAGCTATGCACTTTCAAAAAACAGATGAGACTGGCACTTGTGCCAAAGTATTCCTCCTTGGGCTAGTTAACTTAGACCTGGGATCTAAATAGCACACTGCTGGCTCACAGAAAAAAACAAAACAGAACAAAACAAAACAGAACCAAAACCCTACCGAGTACTGCTGTTGCAGGTACAGCATGAAACATTAGACTATACCCAAATAGAAAACTCTTAAAGCACATATTATTACCATAGAGATATTATTTGGAGACACAAAAGGAATTGGCGGGAGGAGGGAATCACATTTATCTTTGGGATTTTTAGCACTAAAGATTCTTGTATACTTCAAGTACTACTAAATGAGGCTTTCTTATGCCATTTAATACATCTTTTGTTGAACAAATACTTCAAAAGTCTTCTCAGGTGAAAAAGCTTTATTTTTGGACTGCAGGATTAGATCAGATTTTTTTGTTGTTGTTTAATTAAAAGCAGTGGCTTTTAATGTCATAGTGTAAGCTACAAAGCTGTAATGCAGCTGTGATCTTCAATTTAACATCTTCACAGTCCTTTGTGTGAAGGTGAGCAGGAACTTGCTACCAAGGATAAACAATGAGTCTGTGAGACCTCATCTTTATTTCCTCTTGCCTTTTCTTGACTTTTAGAGTTGCCATTACTTTTGTTAAGGAAGTATATGTAAAATTAGGTAAAATTAATTTTACCAAAACAAGCTAAAAATTAAAGTCTTTCTTAAGTCTTTCCTTTGACAGTCTGTTTAGCTCTCAGTCACCCAGTTTGGCAGTGTCCAGAATGACCTAGTTAATATCATGCCAGTAGGCAGCATATTTCAGCCTGGTTTGGAAACCTGCACACTGGAAGTCGATGTTTAAAAAGTGTGTACTCATCACATCTCATTTTGTAGTCACCAACCTTTTTATTGCCTTATTCAATATAGTAGAACCTATTGTTTATTTTAGGTGGACTTCCAAATGTGTGAGATTTGCACTTTCCCTTGAATTATGCAGTTCTGGTTCCAGTTTGCTTTCCTTGATTATGCAAATGAATCTTCCTTTCTGCTCTGTACAACTGGAAACAAAATACACTGAGGTTGAAATACTTTTTAGTTTTTAGTTTTTTCTTTTTTTTTTTCCCTAGTAAAAGTCTTTTTTTTTTTTTTCAGAATGAACCTGTACAATGTTTAGTCTACTGAATAATATTATTCCTTGTTTAAGTATAATTTAGAGTGGTTCCTTTTCCTATTCCTTTGTCAGAAGGTTTTAGAGAAAAGTTTTAGAGAATTTATGTTGTCCAATGACAGTGGTACTTCTTTACATTTAAAAAAAGGCTTTAGAAATTGAATTGTTATCACACCTGTATGTGTGTGTGTGCACATGTACTTGTGTATATATGTGTGTCCAACTCCTGTCAACTAAGGCCATTTGAGTAAATACACAAATTAATGGCAGTGTATGTTAATACATCGTTGTAATTCATGTTGCAGAAGGCAGCACACAAAACTGGACTCTGTTCCCTTGTGTATTGTTAACCACTCCATCAAAATAGCTACATCAGTCAGCAGCCGCATCCTCGCATTCCCGGCAAAAGAAAGCAAAACCCTAACTCACTGTCATGGTTTAGGCCAAATTGGCCACTGGGGACAATGGGGCACCCCAGATGGGACTGACAGAAGCTCCCACCCACCCCTCTTCAAAGAGAGAGGCAGAGGAGGGAAAAAGAGA
>RSEF01000001.1:141915916-141934795 GCA_003993805.1 Himantopus leucocephalus
AAGAGGCCTAGCTAAGAAGCAAAGTTACTGAACAAAATTGATCTTGTTTTACCTCAAACGAGGACACTCACAACAGAACACAAAGTGCAGACTACAATGTTAGCCATTCACCAGTTTCAGGTAATCAAGCCCAGAGACAGGAATCATACACTTCACAAAGAGAACAGAGATCACAGTGCATGATAGGAGTTGTGCAAGAAATACAGCATTATATAGGAATATTACGGACATTGGAATGTGCAGGTGCTGAATGTACCTCAGGTGTAGGCTAATAATGATTAAATTATGATGAGAATTTGTCCTCTCAGAAAACATGTATTATGACTTATAAAGCTCTGGAACTTGATCTCCTCAAATATGCCTGTATCAATCTCTATTTTTAAAGGAAACAAAGCTGATATGGTCCAGTTTTCTGATTGTTAATTCCTTCAAAATGAAAATGCTTATAGTCTTTAACAAATTTAACAAAAATAATGTCATCAGTTAGAATCTTTCATGCATTTATTTCAATCCACCTCTTGTATGGATGGAAATATTTCCTCAGTTTTTCTGTATTGTTCCAGAACCTCATTGTATTAGATAGGTTTACGCTCAGTCTTCATCAGAACTGTGTTATATAAGAGGCAGGTTGAAGACAGGGAGTAATTATTTAGTAGTGTAGAGGGGTGGGAGGACTTATTCTATATCACTAATAAATGTGCTTGTTCATTGGCAGATAGTTGAGGAATTGCCGTGGAAACTGGTTCTTTGGAGAAATGTCCTCCTGTGATAAACACAGGCACACAGAGGTCACGGCTTGCAGTACAGGACAGAAGAGTGATCTTGCTCTCTTGATGAAAAAGCAATGCCAAATGAGCAAGTGGAAGTGCTGAACCAGCATGACTTGTCTGCCTGCCAGGAACAGATATTTTGGTGCATTGCCAGGTGGACAAATGCTGAATTGCTCCTGGCCTATGAAGGTGCAGTGAAATAACCCAAGCGTAGGTTAGCAGAGCTGGCATGGCTCAAAAACAAAAGAGGAGAAGCCTGGCTTGTATGCAGGTGGAACAATACCAGGGCTGATCCAGGTAGTGAAGAAATGCAGTTTGTAAGTCCATATGTGAAATTTTTCCCTTGGAGCCAGTGCTGAATCCATGTCATAGTATGAGCTCCAGGGAAGAAATACTGACAAAGGTGGCTTTTAGAGACACTACAAGGGTCCTCGTTGTTTATGATCATGTAGTTAAAGTCCCCATTATACAACCTTCCATCAAAGGGGTTTAATCCCAGGTTTTCCCTCTCTTTTCTTCCAGACTCTATATTAAAATGTACTAAATTTAACTCTGCCTCCCCACACATCCTTTCTGCTGTTTGTAGAACTGTCTTTTGCTTGGCAACACTAAACTGCTGTGCAATGCTGTTATAGGCTGTCTGGAGACTGCTGTCAGGCTCCTGTACACATGGCAAACAAGGCGATCCTTGTGATATGAGCTCTTCCCAGCTCGCATACCTATTGTGAACCTTAGTTACAGAACTGCTTTAAAAGCACTCTAGAAATCTCCAGATGAAAGTAGGCCTGGAGGTGTGAAAATATAATCTCCAAGACATAAACTGGTGTGAATAAGTGTAGTATTTATGAACTCAGAGATGTACATTCCAGTATTCTAGTTAATGGAGTATATAGTACTCCTGGTGAATGGAGTCAAATCCAGTCGGTGGCCGGTCACAAGCACTGTTCCCCAGGGCTCAGTACTGGGGCCTATTCTCTTTAATATCTTTATCAACAACCTGGATGAGGGGATCGAGTGCACCCTCAGTAAGTTTGCAGATGACACCAAGTTAGGTGGGAGTGTTGATCTGCTTGAGGGTAGGAAGGCTCTAAGGGATCTGGAAAGGCTGGGGTGGGCAAAGCCCAATGGTAGGAAGTTCAACAAGACCATGTGTTGGGTCCTGCACGTGGGTCACAGCAACACCATGCAACGCTACAGGCTTGGGGCAGAGTGGCCGGAAAGCTGCCTGGTGGAAAACAACCTGGGAGTGTTGGTCGACAGATGCTGAATATGAGCCAGTAGTATGCCCAGGTGGCCAAGAAGGCCAACAGCGTCCTGGGTTGTATCAGGAATAATGTGGCCAGCAGGACTAGGGAAGTGATTGTCCCCCTGTACTCAGCACTGGTGAGGCCCCACCTCGAGTACTATGTTCAATTTTGGGCCCCTCACTACAAGGAAGACATTGAGGTACTGGAGTGTGTCCAGAGAAGGACAATGAAGCCGGTGAGCGGTCTAGAGCACAGGTCTTACGGGGAGTGGCTGAGGGGACTGGAGCTGTTTAGCCTGGAGAAGAGGAGGCTGAGGGGAAACCTTATCGCTCTCTACAACTACCTGAAAGGAGGTTGCAACGAGCTGGGGGTCGGTCTCTTCTTCCAAGTAACAAGCAATAGGACAAGAGGAAATGGCCTCAAGTTGCTCCAGGGGAGGTTTAGATTGGATATTAGGACAAATTTCTTCACAGAAAGGGTTGTCAAACACTGGAACAGGCTGCCCAGGGAAGTGGTTGAGTCACCATCCCTGGAGGTATTTAAATGATGTGTAGATGTGAGGCTTAGGGACATGGTTTAGTGGTGGACTTGGTAGTATTAGGTTAATGGTTGGACTTTATAATCTTAAACGTCTTTTCCAACCTAAATGAGTCTATGATTCCATGATTCCATTATTTTCATCATAAAATACCACCCTAAAGCTAGCAAATTATTTTACTTATTAAAGTTTTCAAAAAATCACATTTTTTTCCATCTGGAAATTATCTGTTTCCTGAAGAGGCCACAGAATTTAAGTTGGAAAAGTATGTACACATTGACATGCTGAAGTCACAGATCAACATGTAAGAAGTAAAACCTGCAGGAGTACCTCCATTATACTAAGTGAAAATATTCAGGGTTTGGGAGACCCATTTCAATTCCCTTTCTCTGTTTAATAGATATTCAGTCTGTGTTTGAAGAATCCGAATAAGGCCTCAACCACTGTAATTACAGTAGTCCACTTGGGCTCCTCTTAGTCTCTATTAAAGTTATTTTTTCTGAATATTCATTAGTAGAGGGACTGAAACCCAGTCATCTCCTGAGTCAGTAACTTACTATTAGCACAGAGTAGTTTTTTTTATATTTTGGAGGCTTGGGTTCTTTTTTGGGGGGAGTGGAAAGCAGGGCATATTACTTTACCAGTTATTGGATAATCTGAAATTATGTCCTCTCCTATGTTCTCCATGAGTTGATCTATTTTCTATAAAATTATTTAAGTGTTAATAGTGGCTTCCTGCGAAGTGCGGCACCTGACTATAACATCTATTTTGGACTGTATTTATTTATTTGTTGAAGTGGAAAAACATCAAGAGAAAACACTGAATTAGCTTATCATTTAGTGATTATAACTTGGTCAGTCCCTAGAAATTAAGAAATGGTGAGTTCAAGCTTCCTCAGAGAGAGTAAAAAACCGAATGCTGCTCCTCACATCCTGATAGGATGCCCAACCTCTCTGTTACTCAACCATAAATACTACCGGCTGCAGCAGTTTTGTGAAACCAGCCCTTCATTTTCTTCACTTTTCATGTCTACTCCAAAATGGACTATTTTATTTTGGCTCGGAGAAAAGCAATTTCAACCAAGTTCTCATTTTGGGAAGAAAAAATCAAAACATTTCAGTATTTATTCAATTAATTTTTTCTAACTGGGGTTCATAAGGCAATGAAGGGGGAAGAGGCAGCATTGATTTGTATGTCCCAATCTAATTCTATTAAAGGGGATTTTTTTTCCCTTACAGGATCAGAAAAAAAGATATTTATTTATTTATTTATTTATTTATTCAGAGCAGGAACAAGGATGAAAATCAACACACAGTAAAAACTGCTGTTTGGATAAAGAGAATTATATCTACTTCCTCACAGGACGCACTGGCTAAATCCTTTTCCACAATATACCTGAAATCCTTACAGTGCTTTGCAGGGTTCTTTCACTAACTTGTAAACACACAGGAAAGAAGAAAAGCATCAGTAACAGACTAAGGCAGTAGTAATGAACTGTGGAGTCAAACTGCTGATAACAACAGGAGTTTAATATTAGCCATTAACCTCTACAACATCCCTGCATTCAACTTGGAATCAGCTCTCAGAAAATGTTACCTTCCCTATTGATACGCAACCCAAGAGAAATATTAACTTCTGAAGTTCTTGCAATTGCAAATTCTACTCATGGTTAAGACTGTTGAGAACAAAAGAACTGAAGTAATTTTGAAGCTTAAAATGTTTGAATGCTCAAAATCTTGCAAGAATTTTTTTTTTTTTGTGAAGATCTTGTCACTTGTGTGCAGATATATGATTTCTCCTGCAGAGACTGCAGGTCATCTTCAATAGTAAAAGATGGATTTCTGAACTGCAGGAGGCAGGGAAGTGCATGGCTAGCTGAAGCTTCCAGCAAATTCTCACAGTTAACTGTGTAACTAAAATTAAACTGGTTATGTGCAAGTACAAACTCTCCACACTTAAGAAAAACACATTTCTGGGGGTGTTAGGGGAAAGAAAGGGAGAGAGACTAAACTTTTCCTTCAGCATCATGTTTTAAGCAGCTCTGGGTCAGATTTTGAAAAGACGGCTTCTAGCTCCTATGATGGTTTGCGTTTCCATAACCAGAAGTGCCCAGGTTTGTCAAGAAGAGGTGATATATCTCATTAAATAGAGTTCACCTTCCTCCAGCTTTATCAGACAAGCTTCTGGGAACACAGTCTGCAGTACATACCACTCGGTCTAATACAACAAGGACAACAAAAATGCAAAAATAATGTTGCTTCCCACCAAACACTGCCTTGCATTTATGTTTGTTTTGTTGTGGATATAAATAACATTATCACTATGAAAATAACACCCAAGGGGGTATATTTTTTCCATTTTGGAGTTTCTCACAGCTCTAATCCATTGCTCTGAACACACTTAACTCTTTGGTCCATTATTACGCTTACTGCATAATAGTGTCCTGATTCCCTAATCTCAATTCTTGTGAAAGATCTGGAAAATATGCATGGAATTACCTGTTTTATCATATGCAATATTCAAGCTTTCTTTTGGTTTCTTTTGTTCCAAGATTTGATGTTCTGCATGTAGAACAGGAGTAATCTGTAGTTATTTCACAGATTCTGTGAATATTTGAAAGCCAGCCTACTAATGGTCTTTGAGAGGGTTTCACATTATCTCATAACTTTGCCATCTCAAATCAGTGCAGTATTTTAATCATGAAATGTAAACACAACAACGACAGCAACAACAAACCCACAAAAACTTTCCCCTGGAAGTGCTGCAGTGATTTTGTGATGTAATTAATTTTTAATTAATTGGTAATGTAAGCACTACTCCTAGCCTGTAAGTTTATGAAGTTCTTTTCAAAATGCATCACAATACGAAAGGAAAACTAATGATGGTCCTTCAACACGACTAAGCTTCTCTAGGTCCTATTTCTTCTTCTCCAGTTAATTTCTCTCCTTCAAGGGGATGGTTGGGATAATTGTTTGAAATGCTGAAAAAGTGGGAAAAGTCTTCAAGCAGAATTTGTTGGAAGCAGAGAAAAACTGAAATTAAAACAAAACCCTAACCCTCAAACCCCCAACAAAACAAGTAACTATTGCTTAAGGACATATCTATATTTATGTCTCTGTCATTTGTTGACTAGTTCGAGTTCCTTCCTAAGCTGTTTTACCTACCTAATAGACTTTATTGATAACCATAAACAGTTTACCACAAACATGTAGAATATTCTGTCTTGCACATTTACAAACAGGATATTTTTTAAGAGATTCAAGTTAAAATAATACTATGACTTCAGGCTGTCCTAAAAAATGGAAACAAAAGTTAAATCAATACAGATGTTGGGAATCTTTTTATATGGCTTCACCTTCTTCATCCTTAAAATTTCTCAAATTTTATAGTTTTTCCCTCAGAATTAATAGAGCACGACAGCCAAAATCAAACACTAGCATGCTAGGACTTTCACAATCACAGAAGTCCAAGAGCTGAAGCTTTACAAATATGTCAAATATTTGAAATATTGAGACAAACTAAACCAGTTTGCACTACTATGAAGATGATGCATACCATGTTTTTTAGCACAATTTTGCTACCGGGCATAAGACTTTATGGCAAATGTTCAGTTTCTTTAAATATAATAAAAAAAAGGAGTATCATTCCTCTTGAGTAAAAGGTAAACCAACACAAGACACTATTAAGGATAATGAAAATCTGTTAGTTGGCATGTTTACAGTACATTGAAAGCACAATAGCAAATATAAAAAGTCACTTCAATTTCTACATGATAAATTTATGCACTCTTGCTAAAATAATACGTATATTTTTAGATATCCAGGAAATGCTATCACCAAGATACATAGCCAATGATAAAATCACAACAGTTCCCATTTTGATGTCTTAATCAAAGTTCTGCTTCTTTTAAAAAAATAAAATGTTACACGTCACTTCTTGGGATTCAAAAAGGGTAACTAAATTCCTTACAGCAACCGTGTGGCTTTTCATGATCAGAAGTCCATATTGTAAATGCAATCATACAGGGTCAAAATCTGGGGGGAACCCTCCAATGCACCCCTGAAAAATAAGATAGAAAGCAGAAGAAATGTATTACAAGATTCCTTTCAGACATCCGTTTTCCACTGAAGAACGGAAAAGGTATATATTATCTGTTTCCTATTAAAAATTCAGAAAATTAGAGTTAACAGAACAGACAGAGGTTTTAGCAATGTACGCACTCTCCTTTCACTGCTTCTTTCACACAATACTGTCTCTCCCATGCCTGGATATTTGTTTCATTAACTATCCTTTCCAAAACCTAATAATAATACAGTCTTATGTCAGAAGCCCAGAAACTGCTTGCAATGTATAAGTGGAATAGCGTTTTTTTACACAGGCCACAACTACACCCCAATTAATTGCTATTATTCTCACTTGATTACAAGACTTTAAGATGCAACTTTTTTACAAGACTGATGCTGAAGATTATTGACATGATCAGACCACTGCCATTGGGGTGATGAACTACGTAGGAATTTGACAAGAGAGGTCACTTCCATGAATATAAGCTATCATGGTTTTTTAAACCTCAAATCAATACTGTTAAAAACAGACACCTTGCTCTCCCTCAGCCTACTTATTTCCTGCATTTTCAAATACTACTTTTTTGGTTTCATCTTCCGTTTACTGAAGATCCTTCCCTGTACCTCTACATCTACGCCTCTTCATGTTGCTTTTATTTTCTCTTTCCTTTTATCACTGTCACACATTTTGATCTCTCTCTTTATACTTCTATTTAGTAAAGTACAATGACTATAAAGTCTTCCTGCAAGTCTCTACTACCTTTCAGCAGATGGCACTCTTATTTAGTCTAACTAGCAGGGCAAGATAGTTAACTTTAAAACCCTTCTTAAACTATAAAATATAGACTCCTTTTCAACTGCATTTCTACCTTATACACAAAACCAGTGACAAAATTACTGAAAAATATTAGAAAATTATTTTTAAAACATGAATGTGATAAAAATACATTCTTACATGCAGACCTCCTTTAAAGAAGTTCTGGAACCGTTTAATGAACTGCCACTTTTCTTAGTGAACTACAAAAAATAATTTTGGGGGTGAACTTATAGCATTTACATCACAGCATTGCCCGACAACCCAAGCAGCTTATTTTGATTTAGTTGGCATGGTTACATATACACACCTGCAAAGGACTGCCATAGGCACGAGTGCGGTCCCCCTGCCTGTGTGTGGTACAGGCTCTGTCCGGCATGGGGAGCCTGCCGGGGTCTGCACTGCAGGTTCTTGCAGATGCCCAGGGAGTCCGGTGGAGAGCAAGCAAGTGCTCTGCCAATGCTGTCAGAAAAACAGGCAACTTCTGTCAGCTCCAATTACAAGGAGAAGATGAATCACATCTCTTAACTCTGTCCCCAGTGGCACTTCGGCTGCTGGAAGGCATTCGTGTGAGCAGGAGTTTCTCCAGGCTGCTGCCAGCCCCACTGTTTTCCCAGCAGCTCCCTTCTGAGGATCCCTGAGGTGGAAAGCCATATTTTATCAGTTTTCTCAGACTGATCCATGCACTTCTACTTGCAGGTTGCTCCCATGACCTTTCTGTTACAGTTAGCACTGGCTATTTTACTTCTAACGCATCCTATAGCCTTTCAGGTTCAGTTGCCTTTCATCTTGCCAGAGCAAAATGCTAATGGTGAGGCTGCTGAAATTTTACCGGCCCTCAGACTATTACCACCTACTGCTTTTCCACCACTTGGGAAAGAATGGGAAAGAGGGACTGAGATGAGGTGGTGTGGACTAGAGATTCCTTGTTATCAGTAATACAGCGCTGAAGAGGCCCACCTCAAGTGTATGCATATAAATAAGGGATGGCCTACAGGACATTATCATGGGGAAAGCTCTCATACCTTTTCTGGGAAATTAGCATGACTGAGTACGTCTCTGAAACACCTGTGGGCAACAACAGGATGAACCAGAGGTCTGCGTGAAGTCACAGGACTACTGTCTCATTGGGATCATATAGACATGGTGGGACAGCTCACACAGCTGGAGCACTGCAGTGGATGGATACAGACTCTTTAGGAAGGACAGGCTGGGAAGGTAAAGAGAGGGAGTTGCCTTTTATGTGAGCAATAGGAATGCATGAAGCTCTGCCTAGACATGGACAATGAGCCAGTCATGAACGGGGTCAAAGGTTCTCTGACTAATGTGGGTGATGTTGTGGTGGGTGTCTGCTACACACAACCTCATCAGGATGTAGTAGTAGATGAGGCCTTCTTCAGGCAACTGGGAGAATTCTCACGTTTGATGGCTCTGGTCCTCATGGGGAACTTAAACCACCCCAATATCTGCTGGAGGGACAGCGCTGTTGTGTTGCACTAGCAATACAGGTTTTGGGAGTGCATTGATGATAAATTCCCCACACAGGTGACCAAGGAGCCAACAAGGAGAGGGCACTCTGATAGGTCTAATTCTTACAACAAGAAGATTTAGTTAGGCCTGTGAAGGTCAGCAGCAGCCTTGGCTGTAGTGAACATGAGGTAGTGGAGTTCAGGATCCTCACAGGAGGGAACAAGGCAAAAAGTAGGATCACATCCCTGGTCTTCATGAGAGCAGACTTTAACCATTTCAGAGACTTAAATGTGAAATGGAAGCATACAAGAGGCATAAGCAGCATTGGACGACCCAGGAGGAACATAAAGATACTGTCCCAGTATGCAGGGATAGCATTAGAAAGGCCAAAGCCCACTTGGAGTTGAATCTGGCAAGGGATGTAAAGAAAGATTTCTACAGGTACAGCAACAGCAAAGAGAAGATCCTTTTCTCTTCACTGTTACCTATCTCAACGCTTGTAAACATTTTCGCTGCTTCCAGCTCCAGAATCCTGTCCTAATTTCTTTTGCTCCAACCATCACTTTTCCAATGCTTCACAGTTCCTTAAACATCATCTGTCATTTCCCATTTTAATTGCATTTTCTTCTATACCTTTAATCTCATCTCTGCTTCTCATTCTTTTCAGTGTTCTTTTTCTTTTTCCCTTGACTATCAAGTCACATTCTCAAGTAAGTCATAGTCCACCACCTCAGATATTCACATAATTAAGCCCAATGAAGTTGTTAGGTTTTGTACATTATTTGTCTATGATTCAAAAATGAGAATGGAGGTACAGAAGCACAGCCTTTTTAGATGCTTTACTTTTATTCCTGTAAGACTTACTGCTACTATTTCTATGCCCTCCATCAACCTTACATAGCTCCTCTCAGTATTTCATGCTTCCTGGTGCATGTCAATGCCCCATCCCCTGTCAATGTATTTCGATTGTCCACTTTCCATTCACTGAACAGTACCCAAAACCTTTCATCCTTCCATCATGTTTCTTTAAGCTCCCCTGAAAAATTGCTAGATTTCTTCACATGTTTGTCTGCTTTTTCATTAGAAAACCTTACAAATTTTTTAATTTCAGATCTGACTTTCCTACTCATTCATTCATTCATTCATCAGAGATATAATTCTACAAAGCTTTTTAGCACAAGTAGCTCATCGCAAGCTCCTTTCATCAAGCTTTAATCCTAACTCCAAATGTTATGCTGCAATTACTTTCCAGTCTTGCTAAAGGGAGAAAGTTAATGTTGGAAAGCTTCCAAGTGGATCAAACTGGGGAGATGCTACTAAATAGTAATGAATCTGTGAGCAGATGGTGTGGATGTGTGTGTGTGTTATGGAAAATATTTAGATTTAAATAAATATACAAGTACTAGGAGAGAAGAAATTATTTTCATTCTGCTAATATTTTTATTTAAACTTCATATTTTTCCTGGTAACAACATAATATGAACATCACATTTTCACAACGCTGTCATTTAATGCCATTAACAAATAAGACTATCGTATTACAGATAAAGTTGTTTTCCAAATCACATTATTCAATAACCATTAGAATAGTTTTATGGCATTTAAACATTATTGAAATATGAATTGTGGTATTATTTTATTATCTCCATGGCTTAAGCGATTCTTTGCTTCTCAGAAGAATTTTAGTTTTCTGGATTAAAATTAACAAAAGTAATTTGGACATTGAAACATGAATGAGATTACCACAAATTTAAGATAATCTAACTTTAAGATAATCTAACCAGTTGCAAAAACCTCCCTTATTTGTTGGATCAGAGCTGAACAGTAACCGTCCACTTATTGGGCCAGCCAGGGAGAAGACACGAAAAATGTGGCTGAAAAATGTGACTGGTATTTTTTGAAGCAGCCAGGATATAACACACGTCAACAGTATCATTTATTGTTAATTGTTATTGTTCTTTTGTGACATGAAATGTGTAAGATTTTAAAATATTTAGCATTTCAAAAATACACTTCAGCAATAACATGGAGAAATCGGATCTGTGTTCTTTGCTTAAATAAATCATCCAGAACTGAATAAGGATGTTAGTTGATAAGTTTTTGACCAAGCAAATTAATTTAAATTCTATGAATTTGCCATTCTTGGGTTACCTTGTGTTTTCAGTAAAACACACTGTCTTACTGTCAAAATATTTTTTGTCTGAGAACAAAATGGATTTTAACATAAAAACCCCAAAAGATTAATATTTTTGAAACGTTTTGCTGTAAATCTCAAAGGGACACATTTAAATTATTTTGTCAGCCCCTTTGCATGGAAAAAATAATTTTTACCCTTCCTGTTTCCCTTCCACCATCCAAAGCTGACCTAAACTGATTAATTACAGATAACAGTTTTGATGTTTAGCAGCATTCTTTGGCTCAAACATCCCAGCATCCTGTTCTGGCCCAGACCAGAACAAAACCTGCTCCAAAAATGAGTCGTCATATACAAAGGAAGACTTTATTTACATATTGAAAAATAAGTAGAAAACATAACAGAAACAAATGCACTTTTCTAATATTAGGTAACAACCTGATTCAAGACATAGAAAAGTATTTAAGCTCCTCAAGTACTACGCAAGCATTGACATGTCATGAATATTACACAACTCCACCATAGATTTTATTTGGTTCAAGTTCTGTAATCTTGTTGGAGCTCTTATTTTCATCCATGTTCTTATCCTTTGACTTAGTCTTGTCATTCATGGGAAGAAAAATCCTCTCTACATTAGTGGAACAGCAAAACTTACTACAAGTAACATTCCTTAAAATTTAGGAAGTCCTCTGAAGTATCCGAGTATTTTTTTAATACCTTGAAAATTCTTCTATGTGTTCCTTCCATCTGACTTTTCTCTGCTATAATATTGCAGAAACTTTGATACAGTTTTGGGACAAGATGGTATTCTAACAATTTTTGATGGTTGCAAATAACTATTTTAAAAAAGGTCAATTTTGTACTTTAACACATAGTCAGGGAGAACTATCCTTGTCACCCACCCTTGACTCTTAAAATACTGCTATTGCTTTACAAGCAAATAGAACTATTTTAAATTAATATTTTTTTTATAATATTAAAGATTATATTCTGTAACTTCTTTCTTCTCATTTTTGATGGAGGATATTAAATCTGAAGTTAAATATCCTTACCTGCTGTAGAACATTTGACATGAAATGAATTAGTACATAATGCTAAACTACCTACCTGAGCAAGTTGTTCCTGTTGTGCTTTTGACAGTAGCACTTTTTATGCATGCAAAATATATATTTTCTTAAAGTTTTTTTTCACTTATCTAGGGGGAAAAAGTGGGGTTTTTTTTTGGGGGGGAGGTCTAGGTTAAATAAGATACTGGGGTTTGCATAAATCTAGGAAAATGAAGAATGTGTTTAAACATAACAAAACTTTGGTTTTCCTTATTAGATTATATTTAACTATCACAGTTTCTTCTGAGAAAATATATGGCTAAAGCATAGCTAATGGAATACCATATTTCAGAAGCACTGAAGACTATCAGCATTTTTACTTTAATTCTAAAAATTAATTTTATTACGAAAGTTAATTTTTAATTAGATGTATGGATGACAACTCATTTACTGATGCTATAAAATTACTTCCCAGCTATAATAATGTTGTTAGATAAGGTGTATTATTAGTTAGTTCAGATATGCTAAATTGGAAGTAAGGAAAGACACCGATTTGGACACATGCACAGTTAAGTGCATCTCAAGTAGAAGGACTGCAATTTATTCACATGATCAAATACAAAATTAAAAGCTTTTTCAGGACTATTAATAACTGACTGAGGAATCTAGTTCTAAAAATTCTGAAAGAAGCATACAGTAAGGAATCTGTTACAGTAATTATAGTGGCATCAGTTAAATCATTACTGCATTGAATAATAGCTATACAGAGTATATTGTACCAAAGCAAAGCATGTACTTAAAGTTATCAACTGTTTTTTTATAATGAACTTTCTCAATGGCAATATGGGAGTTTCAAAGCTTGCTCCCACTTTCTCTTTGGTTTAACTTTCTGCAAGGAGGTTGTTAGTTGCAGTTTCAGATCAAAAAGTAAAATGCCTTGGAGCCCTGGATGCCAGAGGAGATTTATGGCAGGTTGGCCAGAGTCTTCAGAAAGCTTTGGAAGATTTTTTTTTGTATTTTATTATTAGATACTTTTCCAATGCCAGTAGGATCCTTTGTGATGCTGATGAATTGGTTCAGTGTGACAGGACTAGTAAGCCTGTAACGTGTTCATCTAGTCCCTGGGGAAGAAGTACAAGAGCTTTTATGAAGCCAATGCAAAAGTGCTTGGTGACCGAACACAGTCAAAGACTTTACATGCTCAGGAAAAGTTGGTATTAGGAATTCTTGGACAGTGTACACAAAGAAATTTAACTCTGTAATCCAAATGAGCAATGAACAGTTTACTGAGATACATTCTCTATTGTTAAGCCTGATAGTCATGCTGGGCCAGTGCACCTTTATTCTTCCAAGGTAAAAGAGCACCCTGCCTTTTTCTCTGTGTTCCTATTGTTCAGACTTTTTTCTTTTTCTTTTCTAAAGTGCAATTGTAGTGGTGTTAGGCCTCTGACGGTATTCCAAGATTTTGAGCAGTTATTTGCTACATCTCCAGAAACATGCAATAGTTGAGGCACTTCTGCAGAGGTTTGTGACAGAGCACAGTTGCTTATATTGGCAGCAAGAAACATACAGAACTTGGTATAATAAAAGTATAGACCTGTACATATTCTCTTGTCCCAGGAACATTTAAGTATTGCTTGATATCCAGTGGTCAATGGTTTCAGCACGTCCATGTTTTGCCTCTTGCCTACATCTCCAGCTTGTGGTTTCCCCAGTCTCTGTAGCTACAGCAGTCAGCAATAGCCCCTTTCTTGCACAGCGATCATCAGTTTTTTGGTTGACTCCAACAGTGTTTGAGGACTGTAGCTCTGGTATGGGTAGGGCTTTCCTTACAAAGCATCCCCAAGCATGATTGCTGCAGCCAGAGGAGGAAGTAGGGCTGCTCTTCTTCCTGGGGGTCCTAAACTCCCTTCTCTCAGCATCCCCAAGATTCCTCTCAGCAGGGAAAAGCGAGGGGACCAGGACTGCAGGGAGGACCCCAGAGCAGAGCTTCACTGCGAGGATGTGCCAGCACGAGGACCAGGATGTTCTTCAGATAAAACACTGTTCAGCAGCCTTTCTGTCTGCTTCTCCCCCTTTCTTCCCCAATTTTTATTTAAAATTATTTGGTTTAAGGATTAGCAACTCTCCCTTATTTGCTGACCAGACAAGCTTTCCTAACTGGTGTCACGAAAGGCATAAAAAGATGAAAAGAAAAAGTGAGACAATTTCTGCACCCAGTTTAGGTGTGTAACATGACATAGGTAATTACAGAAAGTCTTTATCTGTTGCCTGAGACTGCTGCTGCTTCTCCATTCAGGAGAACTTGAATTGTACTACTCATCCTCACAGGAGTTTCTCCTAATTTTGCCACCTGATCACTGGTTACCAATGTAGCTTACCTTGTAAGCTTCCATCTACCATGGAAAAGTATATATATTCCTGTTCTGGCAAAGGGAAGGAGCTGTGTGCTATCACAGAAAGGGTATGGGGCTAAGTACCAATCCAAAGCTCAAAATATCCTCCCTTCTCTTGTATATAACTGTAGTGCAACTAATGTTATGAGAAGAGGAGGAAAGAGCAGGGCTTCAGCAACAAAATATAAAAGTCTTCTCTAAAGCAGCATTTAAGGAAAGTCAGGACATAGCAATTAAGAAATTTTCATTCTCTGTCCTTTCAAACAGAAAATGAAGTTCCACCAAAATTAAGTTTCAGGGAAATGATTGAGACCCTTCTTTGTATTTCTGTGTTATCCCTTGCTATAAAAACGGACAAGAATGTTTCTGATGTCTCAGTTTAAGGTTGAGTCACTGAAACATCTTAATTTGTCAAAGCAAACATTCATCTGGTCTACCTGACAATCATCCATTTCTGAGCAATCCTGAGATTTCATAGGAGATGGGGACCGTTTGCCTCATGTCTACTAAGGGTGCAGCCCTTTGGCTGTACGGCATCTGCTGTGAAAGACTGCAGCTCTGCTGTGTCATCCAGCTGACCCAAATGCAGTGTTCTGTGGAAATCCAGAGCTCGCTGACAGAGAACATGCTGAACGCATCCTGTGCAATGATGGGGAAGAGTATCCTTACAACTGGAAAGAGAAGCAGCTTAAATAATTGACTAAACTTGCCACTAACATACGGTAGCAACCAGAATACAAAAAGCTTTGCTGGCCACTAAAAAGTCCCAGAAGTATATCTATTCTAACAACCTAACACAGATTTTTTGTTAAAATGTATGGGAGAGACTTTTCCATTACCTACAGTTATGCTGTCTCGTGTTCTCTGTCTTTCCAACTAGCCCTCTTTCTCCTCCCGCACACATCAGTCATGCACAATTACACAAACCTAACTGATAGTTCACGTCAAAGAGCAAACCAGCCCATAAATCCTCGGCACAATTCTCTCTGGCAGCACAAGAAACATGAAAATAGGACGTTTCACAGTTGCCGATTTCTAAAAAGCAACAATCTTGGTTATTTTAAATTTATAAGGAAAAATATTTAAACACTTTTAAAAGTAACTTTTCTTTAAACTAGAGACTGTGTCATTTTTCAAACAAGATTTTTTCTGTGTGTAAACACACACATTTTTGTGGAAATATGTATATATATACACACACACAAGAAATTCTCTACTTCCAGAAATGCTTTGGTCTGAGCCAAGTAAGTTTTGAAGACATATCAAAGCAATGACATGGGTTGAAGCAGAGTTAGCAAATTCAGGATTTCAGAATCTCAGGGTCAATAAATGCAACGCATGATGAACAAATTAGTTTTATATTATTCCTAAAATCTGAAAATGAAGGCATCAACAACTGCAACAGAGAGATACAATTTCCTGTCTCATTTCACAGTTAGATTAATTGAAAAGTCATGCAAACAGTGATAGGACTAAACAGTTTCAGAAGACTTCATTAATGTTAGAGGCAGACCCAGAAGTGTGCAACTAGCAGTTTTAATAGCTGCAGTTAAGATTACAGGAAAAAAAAAAAAGGTTTTCACTAAAATATATATATGTATTTATGATGAGGAAATTATGTCATGGGATTTGGTACTTGGAATTTGAAAGGGATTTGATACTTGGTAACCACCATCAAGAGTTCTGATTTTGTGGTTTGTGGTTGGTTTGGGGTTTTTTTTGTGTGGGTTTTTTTTTTTTAATTTTATTTTTAGGGGAAAGAGAAGGGACTAGACTGTCATTTCTCATTGTAGTACCTCTCTCTCCAGTTTCAAAAGTTGTCATCTTGCTTTCAAAGCCTTCAAAATTCCCTTGCAGCTAACATTTTTCCAACTCAGTAACCAGCCTGCCTTTCTCCTTACACCATTTTCTATTACATCAAATGCCAGCTACTTATTTTCGTATATAAGTCCCTCACAGCTTGTCCTTCCTTTAGCTATATCTTGTTATTAAAAAAAAAGAAAAAAAAAAAAATCAACTCGCATGACTCACTGGGGTTTGAACATAAAGTTCTTCGGTAATTTTTCTTATTTTTCAACTATCCTTGTATTTACTCTTTCCTCCTGACAGCTTTTCTGTAAAAATCCTTGCAGTCATTTCATTCTTCTTTTTCAAATTCATAAGACTCTATCTAGAAGCTGCATTTTGCTAAAAAACTAAGACTCTCTTTTCTTCATAAACACAGGACTTTCTTATTGAAAGTAAATTGGATTTAGGTTCATTACCAATGCTATTGTCAACTATGATCTGTGCTTTGCTGTTATTGTATCTGGCAAAAATCTCTTCCTTATCTGTATTTTCTTATTCAGTATCAATTGGCCATCTCTTTCCTTCAGCTGCAGTAAGGTCCCAATCATCTGTGGTTTGGTAGAACTCACATCATAATACTTTTCCCATTTCAATTTACAGAAATGATTTTAGAATATTCATATTAAATCAAGGGGAAATGTCTTCTGANCAAAAAAAAAAAAAAAAAAAATCATAGCACTGAGCACCTTCGAAAGTCCACTTATCCCTTTTTCAGTAAAGAAGTTACAGCTAGTATTTGTAATGGATCCTAAACAGAGCTCAAGTTTACATTTCTCAAATTTGTTGCTTCTATCAGTGTATTTATTAGAAGGAAACCATAAACTTCACTGTCCCACGTACTGCACAGGACACTTAGTTCTATTCCTTCATTGAAAAAAAAAAAAAAAGAAAGGCAGCTGGTTCAGCTGCCTGTGCCCACATAGGGCACTGCTACGGCAAAAGGTACTCTCAGGTGCTTTCTTAACAGGCAGAAATTATTTCATGATGCAGCTATTATTTACAAAAAAAAAAAAAAAGCTAAAACTTCTTGCAGGAGGGCAGAACTCAAGAGGTACCAGATGTCACCTGGAGCCACTGCAGTTCAGGTCCGGACTTCCATAAACTGACAGTGAATCTCAGACATGAAGCTACCCATTAATAGTCCAAACCAATGAACTAGACAAAGGGAGGCACTGCAGCTAGAAAAGGATTAACTGTTTTTTCTGCTTTCCATGTTAATTAATTTCAATATAGTCAATCCATATGAGGAAGCATATTGTTCACAGGAAGAATCTGTACTACCTTTCATTACAACTACCAATTAATTTCCTTTAAAAAGTGTACTTTACTGCTAAAACTCCACACACCCTCTACACATGTCATTATTCATTTGCAAGAGAGAAAGATTTTCTGGTGTTACAACTCAAGTTAAAAGAAGTTATTGAGTAAACAACAAGCCTTACTGCTTACCAAACATCTGTATATGCCTTTCTGCATATACACCTCTGCAAAATCATTCACACAGTTCAAACTGATTGGGAAGTTGTTCAGCTCAAAGCCCAAAATATCTGGTTGAAGAGATAAGGTGCCACTTGTCTTAGAATAAGTGTGGTCAGTCATTCTGTAAAAATGCATACCTCCTGTCTTTTTTACTTTCTCCTCCTCTCCCTCTTAACCTCTCTGGGGTAAGAGGAAAAAGAGTCTGATTATGAGGAACTAAAGCAAAACGTTTAGCATTATTCAATTTACAGAAGACCAGTTCTGTTGACTTTAGGTCACTCCGTTAGATCTGGTTCTTCTCCTAGGCTTTTCCTGAGGGAAAACAGATGAACTCTTGAGACAAGTTTGGTACAGCTGGTAGCTATGTCAAGAAGAGTTCAGGTTTCAGGAAAAGCCAGCTTGTTGGCTGCCAAATGTAATTATTACTGCCTTTTTGAATGTGCATATGTCTGGAACAATGAATACATACATTTTTATTAATATGTTTAAAAAATTGAAATGACAGCTAGATCATTAAATATCTCTTGTTACGTATTTCAACTTCAACTTTTTGTGTGATGAGTATTCCTTTATATTAATGGTTATAATGCATTACAATTTAAAAAAATATTAACTGTTGTTTGCATTATAACGTAATCCAAAATGCTTAATATAGATGCATAAACAGCCTAATATATGTTAAAGAACATCAAAACTTGCTGATTATCCTGAGGCTTTCTTTGAAAACAGCTAGCAGAGGGACTTTTTAAAAAAATAAAAATACCCCAAAAAGCCAACCAAAGCTTTTTAAAGGTTTTGAGTGCTTTCTTACACTTTCAGAGTATATTTTTCGTCTCTGAAAGTATGACAAATTGAATTACTAAGAACTGTGTGTTCATAATAGACACAGTTTATTGTGACATACTTTTTAGAAATATGTTCACATTAAAAATAATATTATATTATCAATTGAATACTGGATTCTTTCTCATTAGAACTCTAGCTGTAATTTTTGAAGCCATTTTCGAGATCACAACAAATTTCAATTAGATTTTTGTTGTTTTTTTTTTTTAATTTTGGTTTTGGGCTGTTT
>RSEF01000001.1:141934895-141977027 GCA_003993805.1 Himantopus leucocephalus
TATTCCCCAGGGGTCAGTATTGGGGCCAGTTCTATTTAATATCTTTATCAATGACCTGGACGAGGGGATCAAGTGAACCCTCAGTAAGTTTGCTGATGACACCAAGTTTTGTGGGAATGCTGATCTGCTTGAGGGTAGGATGGGTCTATAGAGGGATCTGGGGAGGTTGGATCGATGGGCCAGTAGTATGAGGTTCAACAAGGCTGAGTCTATGCGACGCTACAGGTTTGGGGAAGAGTGGCTGGAAAGCTGCCTGGTGGAAAAGGACCTGGGGGTGTTGGTTGAAAGCTGGCTGAATATAAGCCAGCAGTGTGCCTAGGTGGCCAAGAAGGCCAACAGCATCCTGGTGTCTATCAGAAATAGTGTGGTGAGCAGGACTAGGGAAGTGATCGTCCCCCTGTACTCGGCACTGTTGAGGCCCCACCTCGAACACTGTGTTCAATTTTGGGCCCTTCACTACAAGAAAGACATTGAGGTGCTGGAGCATATCCAAAGAAGAGCAACGAAGCTGGTGAGGAGTCTAGAGCGCAAGTCTTATGAGGAGCAGCGAATGGAACTGTGGTTGTTTAGTCTGGAGAAAAGGAACCTGAGGGGAGACCTTACTGCTCTCTACAACTACCTGAAAGGAGCTTGTAGCAATGTGGGGGTTGGTCTCTTCTCCCAAGCAACAAGCAATAGGACAAGAGGAAATGACCTCAAGTTGTGCCAGGGTAGGTTTAGGATGGATATAAGGAAAAATTTCTTCATTGAAGGGTTGTCAAGTATTGGAACAGGCTGCCTAAGGAAGTGGTTGAGTCACCATCCTTCGTCGTGTTGATGTGGCACTTGGGGACAGGGTTTAGTGGTGGACTTAATGATCTTAAAGGTCTTTCCCAACCTAATCGATTCTATGATTCCATGAATTTTCCCCTTCCTCAAAGTTATTAATTAGAAGAAATATGATCATGTATCATACATTAATGGACGTATTCTCCAAGAGTATACATCTGGAATACTAAACAATAATGAAAGTGATGTGAATATCAGAGCTTAGCCTTTACAATCTAATCCATGCCTTGCAGGAAAGAACCTCAGTTAACACAAGATTTAATGTCTAAACAATGTACTGCTCATGAAGGCTGTTAGCCGATTGCCGTGGTGAGTGAATCCATTTGTTTACTTCCTCTGCAGAAGCTGAGCAAGCTATCTATACTGCACCTCGTCAGTGTGTTTATCACACTCCAGAAGCAGGGACACCCAACAGAGTAGAAGGGAAGTTCAATTTCCATGGCAGCAGCAGTTTAGGCCCCTTCTTTTTAGTGTACTGATAAGCATAAAATCTCAGTGAGGTTGTGATGCCAGAATTAAAACTCACTGAGTTCCCTAACATCCTGGTAAAAGAAGAGAATATTTCTTTAAATATCTGCTAAGGTGAGCAAATTTTCCTTAGAGAAGGACCGATAGTAGTGAGACATCTCATATTCCTAGATTTCAAAGTGATTACTTAGATTTTGGGGCCAGAATTGAACTTCAAGTCATATGTAATTCAGACTGTAGAACATTTTTATTATTCTTGTATGAAGTCCAGGAACTTCTAAGTGCAAAGCCTGTAACTCTACATGTTCAGAATTCATATAAAATATGTACTTTGAGTTCTGTACAAGATTGATGTGTAAACTTTAGTTCCTCTGTGGTCTATATAGTTGTCATGCATATTCTTACTCAGATGGGGATCTACAATACCATCTTCCATCAAGACAAAGAGTCTTGAGTTGCAAGCCAGACAATTTATCTCTTCACTCTACTTTGTTCTGATGGCTAATCATACTCACTGTTAAAAGGCTTTTTTCCTCATTTGAATATGACTTTGAGTCATTACTTTTGTTATGCTTTTCTCAACTAGATCAACAAGTCCTTTAAAATAGAAAAATTTTCATATGGTGAAGATGACTTGCTCCATCTCCACAAGGCTTTAGAGCTAAATGAATAGAGCTTCAAAAAATCTGTCTTTAAAGTAAGGCTTTTTTGCAGCCCTTTAATTCATGGTTCTTTTCTTCTTATTCTTCATTTCTTTCTATATATGAGTCTTATAACTGAATTTCTTTATTCCATTTATGTCTCATCAATGTTTTTAAAAAAGGTAAAAAACTTTCCCCTCTTTATTGTGGTTCTGTTTATACTCCAGAATACCTTATATCCTTCCTGTGCCATATCCACATTGCAGATCGGTATTGTATCCTCTTGTATGAATTATAGCTGAATTAATTTTTTTTTATTTACTTTTACATCAGTAGTCCAGAATTTAAAATAATGTCAAAATTAATGTTAACACTTAAAGAAGTTCCTAAGATATATCCAATTTATTAATTCGTACTGAACACTAGTTTTTACTGTCTGCCAGTCAGTTCTTAATCCCTTTTTCAAGGGACTGTGAAAATTATGTGCTAATTTTTTTACGTCTGTGCAATGTTAAGTCATGCCTTTGTAACATCTAATTATATTACACCTGCAGTTACCTTTGTCAGTCAAACTTGCAATCTCATCAAAAAATGAAATCAGTTTTGTTTGATAAGACGTGTCCTCCATAACATGATATTGATTGCATTTATATTCCTCTTAATTTAATTATATATTGATTGAAACATGTCAGCTTTCCATTCTTTTGCTCAAGGATGATAACATGGTAATCAATCTATACTTTAGCTGGGTCATCCTGCTGTCTCCATTGGCACACCGTTAACTTTCTTATCTTCAGAAATGACACCTCTATGCTATTATTGATTAAAAATAAATAGCAGGAAGCTGGAAAGAACGCCAGCCAAACCTTTAAGACTCTTGGGTTCATTCAGGTTATCCAGACCTGCTAATTTAAAAGGATCTTTACAAAGAAAGAAATAAATGTGAAGAATGGATTCAGATTACTGGTTTCCCTTGCTTAAACAATGTGATATTAGGGACTTTGGTCAGGTTCCCTTCTTTCAAAGAAAACATCAGGTTTATGAACAAAACATGATCACACATGATTACCACGAGCACAGCAGGCATTTCCAATGTTCAGAGTTTCAAGCCATGTGTTTCCAGCTAGTCTCAGCTCTCCCTCTTACTTTCCTGTGAGGGACACACTACAAATGCTTCTCTACAGTATGTGTTTTCTATTTCTGTTGCATAGAAATGCACTTGAAGTCCATAAAATGTTCAAAACTCTGTTATTAACAACATGAATTATTTTTTCTAGATAGTTATTGCTCAGATCATCCTGTAACCAATGCTTTGGATGAGACTTCCAATGTTCTGGCCAACTGACTCCATAAGGCAGAAAAACTTCCTTTTCCAGGTTGGCTGCATGAAAAGTAATACCTCTTCCCAGCAGCTCCTAGTCTGTCATCATTGAGAGAGAGAAAGACAATGGGAGACATAGAGAGTGAGAGACTGAGCATAGTTCGTTTCATCTGAAAGAGTTTAGGAGATCCGCTTGCTTTCTTTACAGACTGCCTACTCTGATCATATCTCCCTAGTACTCTAAATGTCCCTAATGTGTTTAGTCTCTTTCCCCATTTTACCACTACAATCATCACCACAGCGAAAAACCCTACTGGTAGTAGAGGCACTGTTGTGTCCTGAAGGCAGCTAAGCATATCTGAGGGAGAAAGGCTCAAATGTCCCAACAGGAGCAACAAAGCTATCTATAAGTATCATACCTGATACATTTAAAAAATGTGGGTTTATGAATAAATTGGTATGCACCTGAGGATGCAACCATCTATCCTACATTTAGGAATGTATCTATTCATCCCTTATTTTTCTGTATATCACTATAAGGAATGCTATCCCATCAAGGGAATGATAATATATCACTTTTTCGTCTGAAAAGTTTGTAGCACATCACTTCTCACCCAGCCTGAGCAAAAAGATATTTAAAGTTGCTAGCAAAGAACCTGAAACTGATAGTGTAAATGCCGTAAGCAGGCAAAAGAAGTGCTCTAAACCAGTGGAAATGGAAGATGGCAAATTTTGGTTGAATAGCGGTAGTGTTAAGTTACCTAAAACATTTTAAACCTATCAGGAAAAAAAACTTCCAGAAATTTCCTTGTGAAATTAATACGAAAAAAAAATCATTGGACATGAAATTAATTCCAGAAAATTAGTTATTTGAAGATTCATTAGAAATAGATACGTCAGTATTCTTCTAGCTACAGTTCTACAGAGTTGTTACAATACTGTAGCTTTTTAGCTTTGAAAATCAGTTAAGGCTAATATTATAATTTCTGCTTAGTATTTGTACCCATCAGAGCACCACTTGGTGGTGCTCATCCATTTAGCAATGGTATTACAAATGGTATTAGCACTACTGAAAAAAACCCCAAACATTCAAAACATGAGTCTTTCTGGAAAAAGACATCTTTTAACCCTAAGAATACCCATATTTCTTAAGTTTCACCATTGCATTAATCCTCCATTTCTGTCACATTAAAAAAATACTCACTTCATGTCTGTTTTTAAAAAAAAGCTGGTGTGAAATCTTAAGTTTATCAAGTATTTCACCCCAAACCATTGATTACCCTCCAAATCTTATGTTATTCTAGAAAGCAGCATGTGTATCCTCTAGCTGAGAAAAATACCAAAATTAAAATGTGCTCCAGGCATACTGCTTAGTTTTCTATCTTAATGAAATAAGAAAGTGTGAGCCACTGAAATTAATTCTTCCATCAGGATTATTGTGTGGTTCACAGTTCTGAATACAAATAGATGTGAGATCAATAAGCTTTTACCATTTATAGCCCTTAAAATTTATATCCAAATCTCAGAAATCGGAGTGTAATACCACAGAATAAAACTGCTCAATAAGAAACATGCTGAGCTGGGGACAGTATCTGAAGAGCAGAGAAAGTAAGTCAGCCCAAATTTCTGGTAACGCAAGGTTAATAAAAACAAGAATTCTTTAGCTCTGATAGGGAGAAATTACACTGGACCACTTTCAGAGGCTTTCTGATGAGTAAGATGACTTTTGCCAATGTTTTACTTGCCTTTCAGAGTGACCTAGATTGGCTAGATGTGATCTTGCTCTCCAGCTAACAAAACAGAAGCAACTGCTCCTGGCTTTCAGCTCCCATTAAATTCATACTGCAGAAGGAGACCCCGCTTCTTACAGATTTTTGCTAGCTCCTGTTATGTGGGAACTCAGTAGGAACTGGAGGCCATGAGCATGCCCTTGGCCACAGTCCTTGTATTTTGGAACCACACCTTACAGGTCCCCCTGTGCTTTGAGCAAAGAAAAATGTTAATTTACACGTTGAGTGATAGTAAAAAAAAGATGATACAGACTAAATTAGAATGAAACTAAAATGGAGCCTTAGAAAGGAGAGCATTAAATTAAGAAAGAAGCACTACTTCAGGTGCAATCTAGTGAAGCTGAGTTATTCATTGCTTCAGAAGTTTAAAGGAATGAGAAATACAGGTGCATTTTAAAATGGACTGAAAGAGTATCAATTGCTTTTGGGAATTATGCAAGCTGAGAAACCTACTAATATATTTGAGGAGATACAACCTATTAACTTGCAGAGACAAATAAAAGAACATTTTTATGCCATGTTTATTGGTGTGCAATTAACTAGGATGCTTTTGACACCTTTCTTTAATGCAGCAGGTATGGTTCTTATAATACAATACTGGGCCTCATTTGTGGAATACTCTACCATTTCCTGTGAGGCACCACAACTGCAGTTTGCTTCTCAGCGTTTATCTTGATGACATAGTTAATCTTTATTTCACTCCTAATTTGGGATCCATCCACACATAAGAACCCCAGAGTGAAGCAGAGCTATTTTCTTGCCTTCTTGAGTTCACTGGGGAACGTACATACCCGCTCAATTTATCACAAGTCATCAGTGGCTAAAATAGAACTTTTTTTTTTTTTTTTTCAAAAACTTGTTAAACTGCATCACAGTGAACTCAGACATTTCCATGGGTTTTCATGCCATGATCCTTCCCTTCCTCTGTGGGGATGATTTCCCACTGTGTCTTTATCTCCTGCTGTTTTTTAGAGGTGGCTATTCTAGCACTTCTTGAAGTGTTGGAAAAGGGCCAGCGTTTTGAACAAAAGAGTTAAAACTACGAATAATCATATCACCAAAAGTAAACTCATGAGAAACTAGTTCCTTTCACACCTTAAACAACCAATTGTTTTCTGACTGAAATGCATTTTTGTCATGTTAACAGCATCTCTTTAAAGTTCCTTTTTATTTTTGGAGTGTCCTTTTGATTTGAATTACAGGCTGCATATCGTATTACAGGGGCAATATTTATTTTCTTTCTTATTAATCATTACCCAAATTCTTTGTCAGATATTTAAAACAATATGTATTTCCTTTAAACTGTGAATACAAGCTAAATATATTTATTTATTAACTGGTAGGCTGCATCCAATAATGAGGTAGCTCCATCTGCTTCAGGCTTGGGTAGACTTATGGCTGTCGTCTGTGACAGCTCAATTCTGTGTGCTGATTGCTTTAGAATTTTGCAGCAATGCAGTTTTGTCATTCCATTTTCCTTAATAAGGTTGATAGAATTTGTAATTACTGATGGGCTCTGCCTGTTCTGTCTTCTTTATAATGTGCTGAGCTCATGTAAAATCTAAAAATATAGAGAACCACGAAACCATGTTTATAAATATTCTTCCTCTACACAATGGTTAGTATATTTGCTTTGATTTTAATTTTTTTATCACTTTAATTCTGCGAGGACCATGCCTTTTCTATCAATTGATATTTTGAAACGGATGACCTATGAATGTGTGAGGAACACCCTTTAAACCAACAGGAATAAAGCTGCTGTAATTAGACTAACAGGGGAAACCCAGAAATTTGAATGAAACTCTTTCATTTTCTAAAACAAAAAGCTCAGTCAAGTTGTATCCTGTAAACCCCCACTGTTTGGGACTGGAAAAGCTGTTGAAGATACCTCTTCAAAGGCAGCAGCAAATTTCTCATCTTCAGGTGCAGAAGCAACATAAAACCAATTCTAGAACATGAGGAAAATATGTTAGATATAGAAATGAGGTCACTGAGCTGGTTCCAGCATGGCTTTACATCTCAGCAATGTGGCCACGGAAGATTAAACACCAAATCACACCACATAATTCTTTACCAGTGTCACCTTATCATTCTATTAATTCAACATATAAGAGATAATTTTAAATGAATTTCTTTTTCAGCTTTTGTGCAAATGCCAGAGCAAAATAAAAGATGACCTTGAAACTCTTTGAAACTCATGGTTAGAGACTCAGGCCAAGTTAGAAAAAGAGCTTTCTCAGTACTTTTTGCATGTGACCTAATACACTGGGATGTATAGATTACTTTCAGAAAAAATAGCTGTCAGGGGTTTATGTTATTCTTAGGTTTTATATACACCTAATCACTGGACGGAACAGTTAAGGAACTCTACAGGAACTCTAAAAAAATGATACATTTATCGTTTGTATATATGTATATCAAATGTATATTTATCTTCTTTTCAGAATTACTCCAAAACTCAGGAGTTCTTTATTGTTTTTCAGGGGTGGTCAAAAGAGGAACTTTTCAGAATGCTTAAAGCTCTTTTTCTATTAAATCAAATGTTTCTTTCCCATATGAAGTTTCACAGTTTAGTTGTGTGTTTTTTCTTATTCTGTTAAGGTTATGTGCAAAGACACATTTGATCTTATGAAATCATCCTGGATAAGAAAATATAAACTCTATGATAGGATTAACTTCTTCATGAAATGCCCATGGTAAAAAATTTTATCAATATAAATTGTCAAACTCAATCACAGCACTTATCCCTAACCTCACTTGGATTTCAAGAAAATTTCTTACAAAAATGAAGAATTTTTTTTTAATATTCTTTAAAATATTCACAGTCTACCAGTTTTTCGTGTCTTTATGCTTCTATTTATACTGGTAGTACTAACACTCCTCATAATTTCTAATATGCTTATCCTGCTAGATATCCCCAGTAGTCTGTAGAGCTCACTGAACTGCAATAGTTTCCTCCTTGCAAAGCTAGATCCTGTAGCCCTATTTGTATCTCCTTTTTCTCTCCTAATGTTGGTAATCAGAATTCCATTAATTTAGCTTTCTTTAGGGCTTATCATGTGAAGTTTTGTCACGTGAATTTTTCTACTGTGAGACAAAAAGCAGCCTTTGTCTTTGCAGCCTCAGGTGTTCTGTGGCTGAACAAGAAGCTATTGTGGTAACTCCTCATGGTGGCTTTTCTGCAGGCAGATTTTCAGGACGTGATGTTCTCTGAGACAAAGCTAAATGCAGCTGACGTTGCAACACAGCCGAGAAAGTCGTGGGGGAGGTTTGGCCTGACGGAGGGTTTACTTTGGCTGAAGCATGAGCTCTGTGGAAAGCTGAGCTCTGATTACTCACAATCTATTGACCTGTGACTGCATGATGGATGTGAAGCATCGGCATCTAAGTTTTGCATATCGGAAGAAAACTGTCCAGAACAATAGTAATGCCTCTTATGTCATGTTCTAACAAGTAATACTTGTCCATTCCTTCTGTTTCTCTTCATTTTTCTCCTCTGCTTGTGAGTATTTATGTCAAGGAGCACAAAGACCTGTAAAGTACTGAGGCCAGGATTCTCGGAGGACTAAATGCGCTGCTCCAACTTCACAGGGGCAGGAGTAGCCAAAGCTGGTCTTCATGACAGAAATCTCTGCTAGCATGACAAAAAAGTTTCTTGCTTCAGTGCATGATGTCCTTTTCTTAAAAGGCCTATTTGTAACTTTCTTTTATTGCAAAAATGAGTTTAATTCTTACTCATCACCAAAAGGCAACATGGCATCTATATTTAATCTTCAGCACTGACAGATAGAAATACTTAAAACAGCAAAGTGTAGAATGTATCAAGGTAAAAAACTGAACATACTAAATGAGAAGTCAGCCTAAGTTTAATTAATTAAGCTCTCAGTTTAGTGCCTTTATCACTTTTTTGTTTGTTAGTCTTTATACGAAGACCTTATCTGAAAGAGGACGTTGCATTGTTTTTTCCTAATTTAAGTGACATAATGTTAATTAGATCTGTCTGAAAAATAGGGTGAATGTTTATTAATACTTTGTGAGCATTTGTTTTAGATTTTTCAGTGAAGAATCAAAACAAATGTGAATGTCAGTTCCAACAACAATAGTGAAGAATATAGCTTCAGGTCGCTGGCTATTGTTGAAAAGACTCCTGGAATCTGGGTTTTTCTTTTCAGATACAATTTTTAAATGAATGTTGTCCTTACATAGACACTAAACAGACAGACATGACAAGAGAACACCTGCTTTCTACTCTATGGCACGTGCAACTATAGAGTTAGTGTCATATTCTTGTCCTACCAATACACCTATTGTCTGTTAATAGGGGACAATGCCTATGGCTGACAGAGCCGCTGAGACAGACTCATTTGCTGCTTTCTCTTTCTGCTAAGACTAGCAGATATGGTCACAATTAGTGTCATTTAAGTTTTCGTTTCTATTGGTACAGACGTTTTATGACAGTGCATTTAAATAGTCACTTGCACCACATTTTAAAGCTACATTTACACACGGTATATTTATATTAGGCCAAGTGAATCCACTGAAGGGTGAAGAGTGTCAATAAGAAAATAAAATGTGCATTTACTTCTGTATCTATACATGTCTACAGTTATATGTGCGCGTTATATTTTGTAGCTCCTTAGGCATGTTACAACATAAATTTCCCCCTCTTTTTTGAATAGAATTAAAAGATGTTCTTATATAAACATGCAGCATTTAAATTAAGGGAAGGGCACTAAGCGACAAAAGCAATAACACTCAGTGCCAACAATGCAAAGTACATTGCTATGCACCAAGTACTTTGTTATTACAAGGTTGTGCCACAGAGCCTCAGCCACTGTTGAAGCTGAAGACCACGTAGACTTGCCCTCCAAGTAGCTGCACGGGTTTTGGCTGCAATAGAGTTAATTTTCTTCATAGTAGTTAGTATGGTGCTGTGTTTTGGATTTGTGACCAAAACAGTGTTGATAACATTGTGAGGTTTTAACTATGGCTGAACAGTGCTTACACAGCATCAAGGTCTTTTCTGTTTCTCATGCTGTCCAGCCAGACAGTAGATTGAAGGTTGTGCGTTAGGCTGGGAGGCAACACAGCCAGGCAGATGACCAGAACTAACCAAAGACATACTCCATGCCATAAAGAAGGAGGAAGGGGGGATGTTTAGATTTATGGCGTTTGTCTTCCCAAGTCCCCATTATGTGTCATGGAGCTCTGCTTTCCTGGGGATGGCTCTAAACACCTGCCTGCCCATGGGAAGGAGCAAATGAATTCTGTGTTTTCCTTTATTTGCATGCGCAACCTTTGCTTTACCTATTAAACTGCCTTTATACGGACTCATGAGTTTTCCCACTTTACCATACTAGTTCTCTCTCCCATCCCACCAGGAGGGAGTGAGAGGCTGTGTGGGGCAGAGCTACCTACTGGGGTTAAACCATAACTAAAGCTTATATGCAAAGTCTTTGTCCACCATGCTAATCCACAAAGGTGGATTTTCAGGCCTCTATGAAGCCTGTTGGATAGATTCTTTCTTTCCGTATGTTCGGATGGCACTGTGATCAGAGTGATGGAAGAAAGAAGTAGAGTATAATGTATTCTTCCTGCATAAACAAAGGATGTCATTATAGTGTGCTGTCATTCTACCAAGTTAGCACTTCAGAAACACAGCATCACCTTTTTTAAAAGTGTGGTTTAAATGCTAATATGAAACTATTGTGAAAGCTGTGCAACTTCTGCACCTTGAGACTACTTTTGCCTATGCATTGTACTAGAAGTACTCTACCCCACCAGAATGTCCTGTTTTCTTAACAGTTTATGATGTTTTAATCTCCACTTGTCTCAAATCCTCTGCCTTTCCCTTTATAATCACTCTGCATAATGAAAAGTCCATGTATTAAGAAAGCATGCTGGGGTTTTCAAGCCAAGTCTCCACTCAAACTAACCAGTCTTTGAATCTTATTATGTACAACAGAGAATATTGAATTCACTCCTTTCAGTAAGGCTTTATTATACGGTATGAGGTTGAACCAGATTATATCATTGGCAGCTGCATAATATAAATGGAGAGGAGCTGCTGCGTGTAGTGGGAAAAACTAGAAGCAGAATCAGAAATGTCTTTGCTTTATTTTGATCATTGAAGCTGTGCCAATTTATGCTATTCAGTAGTGAGGTGATTTGTTAAAAACAATCATTTAATATTCACAAGAATTCCAATTATACTTAGGTTAAAGAAAGAATGAGAAAGCTAAGTATCTTGCAGAGATTCCATTGGAAACTGCAGCATTGGAAACTGTTTTGTTTTTCTATAAGCTTATTCACCTGTTCACATCCTGCATATCCCCGAAGGGTTAATTTGCATCCTGGCCCATGAGTCTTTCTTGGTCAACAAGTGGATTATCCTTCACCAAGCAAATGATCTTCCTGCTGGACTCAAAACTACTGGAGAGATTTTCCGTTCTTTCATCCGTCTATGAATATTTATTACTCTACTAGGTGAGTCTAATAAGAGTCTGATTTAAAACCATTGAACTCCAAAGGAGTCTTTCAGATTATTTTAATGGGATTTGATGCTGACCCTAAGACTTTATGTCAGTAGATGTTACTGAGAGCTGTAAGCATTCTGAAGAGATGGGGAATGAACAAAAAGGATCAGAGCCTGGTTTGCATGTATAAAGAAACTGGATGTCTCAGGTTACATTAAGAGGTTTTTATTTAGCTGCTATATCAACTATTTGACAAATGAAGCTGTCTTTAGTGTCTTACTCATGGGATGTCAGAACGCTGCTAATTTCTGTATTTTTTACTAGCCTACATTTTGTTTGATACCCACAAGAAAAACAAGATCGTACTGTGCTGCAAACGGTGGGGAGATATTTGTAGGAATAGCTGCCTAAATTGTGGTTTGAAGACTGTTCCCCAAAATAATGGAAGAAAATACACAGCAGAGATTTATAAAGGTAAAAATAAAGATAAAGTACCTCTTGAAGGAAGGTATGTATGTCTTTTATATATATGTGTGCATATATATATCTTACATTTTAGCTGAGAGGCACTGAAAGTTTATTATTCATATATGAATACACATAATAGTATCTATCTCTATATATATGCATTTAACTTTAAGTGAGAATATTAAATATTCTGCAATAATTTCAGTGGAAACTGCTTTCCATGTATATATATGTATCCAAAGAGTTACAGTCAACAGATCAATGTCCAAATGGAAACCTGTAATGAGTGGTGTCCCTCAAAGCTCCATACTGGGACCAACACTTTTTAGTATCTTCATCAATGACATAGATAGAATAAGTGCACCCTTAGCAAGTTTGCAGATGACACCAAGCTGAGTGGTGCAGTCAATATGCTTGAGGGAACGGATACCGTTCAGAGGGACCTTGACAGGCCTGAGGAGTGGGCCCATGTGAACCTCATGAAGTTCCACAAGACCAAGTGCAAGGTCCTGCACCAAGGTCACAGCAATCCCCAATATCAGTATGGACTTGGGGATGAACTGACTGAAAGCAGCCCTGCACAGAAGAACTTGGTCATATTGGTAGATGAGAAACTGGGTATGAGCTGGCAATGTACACTTGCAGCCCAGAAAGAAAATTGTACCCTGGGATGCATAAAGAGAAGAGGAGGCAGCAAGTGAAGGGAGCTGATTGTCCCCCTCTGCTCTTGTGAGACTCCACGTGGAGTACTACGTCCAGCTCTGAAGCCCTCAGTACAAGAAAGACATGGGCCTGTTAGAGCGTGTACAGAGGAGGGCCACGAAAATGATCAGAGGACTGGAGCACCTCTCCTATGAAGAAAGCAGAGAGAGTTGAGGGTGTTTAGCCTGCGGAAAAGAAGTCTCTGGGGATACCTTATTGTGGCCTGTCAATACTTAAAGGGGGCTTATAAGAAAGATGGAGAAAGACTTTTTACCAAGGCCTGTAGTGACAGGACAAGGGTGAATGGTTTTAAACTGAAAGAGGGTAGATTTAGATTGGACATAAGGAAGAAATTTTTTATGGTAGGGGTGGTGAGGTACTAGAACAGGTTGCCCAGAGAAGTTGTGGTTGGCCCATAGAAGTGTTCAAGGCCAGGTCGGATGGGGCTTAGAGTAAGCTGGTGTAGCGAGAGATGTCACTGCCTGTGGCAGGGTTGTTGCACTGGGTGATCTCTGAAGGTCCCTTCCAACCCAAACCATTCTATAATTCTACGATTCTCTCATTCTATGACTCACTCTACGATACATATCATATATAAAAAATAGAATTTCAGAGGCTTATCAGACTCTTTATGAATTTACACATTCTTTGAGATTTGTCCTTCTCTTACTATGAATGCAGCTAATTCTGAGGTAAGGGACAGAGGAGTGATTGCCACGATGACTGGTGGAAAGTAGGTGTACCCAGATGTACATTTGTGTGAAACTGTGGTAAACACTTCTAGCCTCCTGGTTTCTGAGTAGATAAGTGTAATTTCTGCCCTGGCAAAGTTGTATTTTATTTTTGTTAGAAAATAAATATTGCAAACATTATGGACATAAGATGATTATTATTACTGAGCTGATTTCTCAGTATCCACTGCATCTGAGCTATCACTGGCATGCAGCTCTAGCTCTGTCTGTCTCTGCTGTAAACCTGCTGGCTTTTGTCATAACAGGAAGTAATATAATGGCAAAATGCATTGTGATATGATTGCTGAACAACCATTATGTTTTCCTGGTGAATGCTAAAGTGTTCAGTTTCAGTGTTTTGAAGAAGGAAGATTTTAATTCTGTTGCTGTTTCGTGTGAAGAATGGAAGCATGAAACTTAGCCTTACAATGCAAAAACTTAGCTGAACAAGACCCTTAACCGAGAATCATTGGCAGCTTTGGTCTTTATTCCAAAGCAAAATTCTACCTGAAATACATGATAGTTGGATTCATTTGTAATATTTGTTCAGTGGTATATTATTTTCATTTCTCTTTCCAAAGTCAGGTGGCAATATTTAGCCATTTATTAGTATAAACTTCCATATATCATGTATAATTTCTTGGTTGTCCTAAATATCACATGCTTAGTTTATCTTGTGAGTAGTCTCAAAAGACCTATGTGATGATTTTTGTCCAGTCATCTGGGATTTCTTGGATGCATCAAGCAACATAGCCTCTCACCTTAGGTAATTTAGGTAAAAATTGAACTCCAATTTTTAGTGGAAAGAGAAATTAAGATGTGCAGTTAAATCTTAGATCCAGTCAGGGGGGCAACAGTGATTAGCCTTGGCAGGAGATGCTTGCTGTTTCCTCCTGACACAAATGACATGTCAATTATCTACTGACCCTACAAATGGAAAATGTAAGATTACACGTGAACTGCAGGCTTATGCATGATGGGATGGCGTGCACTGCTGCCAGTGCATGGAAAGGTGAAGAGCTATTTTCAATGTCTACTGCATTTCTTTGATGTTTGCAGAGATATAAAGAGATCAGCAAACAAAGTATTTAGGACATGCTTCTATTTTTAAAATGTACTCTAAAGAATTGCAGTGTTCTATTTGATCATACCATTGAACTCAGAATTTGGAGTGGAGATAAAGAGAGCCAGTAAACATAAAACTGGATTCTGCTTCGCATCCAGATTCAAAAGAAGTGGTGCTCTGTGTTGGAAACCTAATAATGTTGAATATGCCCTGGTAGAATTATCAGAACATTACCAAGCAGCTGATGTGAATAACCTCAGCTCAAGTATTCTGAGAATTTAAGAATAAGAAGAATCAGTTCATTTGGAAAGATCTTCCCTGTATGACCTGCTGTTAGACTTCACAGAACTCCTCTACTGAGACCAATAACTTGTGTTCTTCCTGAGAAGATTTTGCCACCTCTGTGGCAATTAGCGCTTTAGCACAAATTTTGGCCATAACACTTTATGGAATGTATGAATTTGGGCTGAATCAGTGAAATCCATTGAACATAATTTATTTTTCACAGGTGAAAAAAGAGTGAGTATTCTATGTAGTCTTTATGATGTTTCATGAACTATGGCTCTGTATGTATCAGAAAGTGTGGAATATGAGTTACAGTAGATTTAAAAAATATTTTGAACATACAAGACTTGTATTTGTTCCTAAGATAAACAAAACCCCCATATTTAGTCTGGAATTAAGGATTGACAAAGTTCATTGTTAATTTTATCTTTACATTCATTATTTTTATAATATTCAAAAATACTTTGTAAGCACAAGAATTTAAATGTTTGACAAAATAAATTTAAGTATGCTAAAAAAATAAATAAAATTTATACCAATAACTGAACTTCTGTCTTGCATTTTTGCATTTATTGTTTCCTTTTAAATTCAAGATACTTTAAACTAAATATTCTTTTCCCTTCAAGTTGTCACTGAAAGACAGTGCTAAAGTGGCTCATGTGGCCTAAATATTTGATCACATCAAATGACGATATATTATAGTTTCACATACAAGTAATTAAATGCCTGAATTAAATAAAAAAAACAAAGAAAGTCTTAAAAATGTGTGATTACACAATGCCTCTGTAATATGTATAGATATGAAACTGGGTTATGGCTGCTGTGATCATGGAAGATCTTACAGTCAAAGGATGTAGTTATTCATTGTTAAGATTTCTTGTCAGGACAGAGCATTTTGTAATGATCTGGGAAAAAATTTACCCTTTTTATTCCTATATTAAGGCAAAAATTGACATGTTAAGTATTTTTTTAAATAGAAAAATAAAATTTAAAAATCTTAAATCTGAAACAACTTTATTTCAGATTCCTTAAGAATCGATCTACACAAAAATCATAGGTTGCTTACCCCTATGCTTTCTGTATGAGCTGAGTTGCTTGCTCAGATTGCATTTCCCCTACAGTTAGATGTCCATAGAAGCCCACTGTAGAACTGCGGCTCGAGTGGAATCATTAGGATTTCACTACATGTTGTTTGAAGAAGGTACACATGTTCTGTGGTATATAGTTTACGCTTGCATTTTCCAAAGTGTGGTGGGTTGACTTTGGCTGGCTGCCAGGTGCCCACCAAGCCACTCTATCACTTCTCCTCGCCAACAGGACAGAGGGAGAAAATATGATGGAAAACATCTTGGGTTGAGCTAAGGACAGGGAGATAGCTTACCAGTTACCGTCAGGGGCAAAACAGGTTCGGCTGGGGAAAATAATTTAATTTATTGTCAATTAATAACTGAGTAGGATAATGAGAAATAAGAACAAATATAAAACCCCCTTGCCCTGACCCCTCCCTTCTTTTCTGGCTCATCTTCACTCCCATCTTCTCTACCTCCTCCCCTGAAAGAGCGCAGAAGAATGGGGAATGGGGGTTGTGGTTAGTTCATAACGTGTTGTCTCTGCTGGTACTTCCTCCTCAGGCTTTTCCTCTGCTTCAGTGTAGGGTCCTTAATGAACTTCTCCAATGTGCATCCTTCCCATGGGCCTCAGTTCTTCAAGAACTTCTCCAGCATAGATCCTTTCCACGGGGTGCAGTCCTTTGGGTATAGATTGTTCCAGTGTGGATCACCCACAGGGCTGCAGGTCCTGCCAGAAAACCTGCTCCAGCGTGGGCTCCTCTCCATGGGCCACTGGTCCTGCCAGAAGCCTGCTCCAGTGTGGGCTGGGGGTCACATTTGCCTTCAGGGTACATCCGCCTGCTCTGGCATGGGGTCCTCCATGGGCAGCAATACGGACATCTGCTCCACCATGGTCCTCCATGAGCTGCAGGGGAACAACTTGCATCACCATGGTCTTCTCAACAGGCTGCAGGGGAATCTCTGCTCTGGCTCCTGGAGCACCTCCTCCCCCTCCTTCTTCACTGACCTTGGTGTTTGTAGGGCTGTTTCTGTCACATTTTCTCATTCCTCTCTCACACCTGCTTTTTTTGCCCTTTCTTAAATATGTTATGAGAGAGGTGCCACCAGCATCACTGATAGGCTTAGTTTTTGCCAGTGGTGGGAGACGGCTGGAACTGACTTAGTCTAATGTGGGGACAGCTCCTGGTGTCTTCTCACAGAAGCCATCCCGGCAGAGCCACACCTGCTACCAAAACCTTGCCATGTGTGTAAATGCAATACACACAGATAAATAATTTCACTCTGAATGAATAGCAAAGAAAAGACTGTTTAGGGTAGTGAAAAATAAAGGTGGCTTATCTGACCCAGTCACAAACTTTTTATTATAATAAGTTGTAAGTTTATTTAGCTTAACGTAAAGAAAATTGTAGTGTTCTCCAGATATTCACAGTCCAAATTAGGTAACGGCTTAACGGGAATCCTTTGTATTATGGATGCTCTCTTAGACCAACGTTTCAGAAAACAGTTGGGCACCCGAAGCTTGGAAGCTTTCTTGTAAAGTTTCTAGTACAGAAACTACTCACATTCTACAAGTTAATAAAGTAATAAATGATCAACCAGGTCAAGTCCAAGAATCCTGAATCTACCAGTGAAAGAACTCTCTGTAGTTGTACAGGCTGGCCTTTGAAGCTGTGCATTCTGGGGCCTTAGGTACAATAACTACAGAAAAAAAAATATGCATGTTTCAAATTTTATGTTTCAATGTCCATTTAACGGACTGCATCTAGACCAAGGGCAATTTGTAGTCCAGGACGTGTCTTGGTCTCCAAGTTTTCTGGATTAGCAGCTGAACAGGTCATTACCAGTTTAAACACCTGGATTTCCTTCCCTCAAATGGGGAACAATGGCCTTGATTCTTATCCCAGTGTGGCGCACAGCATGTACCTGAACCACGCATTTCCTCTAATTGAGATACCGTCTTTGACATAAGACTCAGTGGATCATGCACTTAAAATCCAACTGGTGATATATTTTTTTCTTCAAGCAAGATGAAAGTTGCTGAGTTACTGCCGCTGGACCTGAGCTGCTCTCCATCATTTCCATTTTACTGGAAAGGTAGTGAAGCCATAGTTTCTATGAATGAGTCTTACTTCTCAAGACAGAGTTTAGCTTAAAAAAATTAAGCAGGTTCTTCAGATTCATCAGGATGATTTCAAACTCCTAATAGTATTATATCAGCTGGCCTTAAATTCTACACTTAAGAAATGTGAAGTTTTGCAGGATGTAACAAATCACATTTTTAAGCTTTTCTGTTCGTGTACTTGCATATAGGAAGCTCATAGTTCATGTAAAGGGTACTAACAATGTTTTCTAAATTAAAATAAATTAGAGCATTAACAAGGTTCAATGAGATTATTTTTCAAATTTTTAGTTATATATATATGTGTGTGTGTGTTTGTATTCAGAATATGATCCTTTATCATAAAAAGGGCCATTATTTTGCTTGGTACTGCTATTATTGCTCTGTCATTTTATATCTTTGGAAAGGTACCAATTTTTGTTCTATTTCTAGGCCTTTAATAGTCCGTTATTCTTAATTAAATATTCTGATGTCTCTTGTTAACTGCATAAGGACAGTGACATTGCCTTTAGCTACTGCTAAGTTTCTTGGTATTTTTTGAAAGCTAAAGATGGTGAGTATATTTGATGTGTGTTTACCTTGTGGTGCAGTTTCATTGCTATAAAAAATAAAGATGTATTTGAGTCATTATTTAAGTTCCTCTATATGTTGTTTTCCCCCCTGCATCTTATTCTTTCAATTCACTGAAAGAAGATGAATATACTATTGAATAACACTGCAAGTCACTTTTTGTACAGTTAAAAGTGTGTAATTTCTGACCACATTTCCGACTCCTTCGTCAAAGGTATACATTAGGACTTTAATGATGCATGAAGATGAATCCCAGTTGTAAATGCACAAGCTTTCATAATATTTTAGGGAACAAATAATTAGCATTTTGGAAATGTGTGTGCATCTCACACAAGCAATTTGGTTCTCCTCCTCCTTCCTGTTTTGAAGTCAATAGCCTGTGTTACATCAGCCATCTGCAGTTCCATAGACAGGTGCAGGGTCAGCATCATAGCTCCAAGCCTGGAGTTCAGACAAAGCTGAAAAAATTGCTAAGCAACTAAGAAGAATTTCCAGCATCAGTAAAAAAAAAAACAAAAACACCCCAGCATTCATTTCTAAAAATATGGATGTTTTTATTTGTTTTTTATACACTTCCCTGGACATGGCTTGTCCAGAGATAACAGCGTATGGGCTTGCTTGCAACTTTAAACTGTGTAGGAATAATGAGAAATATATAAGGCTAACCATAAAGTGTGGGGAAAAAAAAATCCAGTTAGTTTGTTGAGGACTTAGTATGCCTTGGAGGTAATAGACTATTCTACAGTATTGATTGCTTTAGAAACATGATGCTACTTTCTAATAGCTACAGACACTAACCAAAATGCTGAGGTGGTGTGATGTGCTAAACAAGTACGGAGCAAGTGATCAGGCCAGTGAACTCTCCAAACCTTACTCATTGTTGCATCTGCTCAAATTTCGGTTCTTTTTTTCTCTCTTTTCTATTGCTTGAGTGGGCTGAACTGTTCCTACAAACTCCTCCAACAGACGCTCACCAACCATAATCTGTGAGATACCAAATTTGGGTACAGATGTAAAAGAAGTGAGTCCAGCAGGGAAAAAGTAATTAGGAGTGGGCTGTTTATCTGGGATGAAACAAAGGTGGAGCAAAGGAGGGGTCAAGGTGGATGGGGAAAACAAGCATGGGAAATGGACAGGAGCTGGAACAAGAGAGGCTAAGTAAGCAAGCTGCTGGCTGGTATAATTCTGTGGTCAAGCCCTGTATTTTTATTAAATTCTATTCCTAACTAGTTCTGTATGACTGCACTTCATTCTGGCTATGAGTGTGTGAACCACTACTGACCTTCAAGAGGAACTAGTCAGTAAGTCGTATGAAAGATCTGAGTGCCAGCCACTGGAGAGAGAAACTGTGGGTCTGAGGAGCCCATAGGTCTAGGAGACAGCTACTGATGGCAACCACATTGTGTGCGGGGGCGTGTGGAGGGGAACCACTAGCAGACTTCAGGCTGGACTAGCATGTAGTAGAAGGACACCAGCACCTGGAAAAACTCAAGGTCTCAAAATCTCACCCAGTAACTGTGTGAGGGGCCTGAGATCTGGGCAAAGATATTAGATGGACTTGGAGTTCTTATATATACAACGAATCTATGAATGTGGGTGTGCCTGTAAATCCAGAGAGTGAGGATATGCATATGGAACTACTAGTGAGCTTACACTCTAGTCTGTGTGTGTGCGCGCGCACACGTGCGTGCGTGTGTGTGTGTGTGTGTACCAGTGATACATACTCCACCTCACTGCTGGCTGGGTCTGGTCATAGGAAGCCTCTACATCCATGGGTCTTGGATGGCAGATGCCCTGAGGTCTGAGAGGGACTAAAGTCATCTCTACAGGGCCAGGAAGGGGAATCCCCCTGAGTCCCAACGTCTACCAGGTCTGGCTACCTTTTACAACAAGTTTAACATGGGTTAAGCCTTAAAAGAGCCTTCAGCAGAAAAGTGCAAGATCAAGACATTGTTTTTTGATGAGAAAAAGAATGCAAATTTGATGTCATGACTTTTACAATCTTGTGTTGAGGCCTCTAAAACTATAGCAATTTAGCTAGGAACAAATAATACAAAATATATTAATCTTATTATTTAATATATAAAAATCAGTACTGAAAAAACAGCTTGGTTATGCAATTTAATATATAAACAGGCCTATTTCTAAACCTCACTATCATTTGGTGTTTTGCTGTTTGCTTCCACTGCAAGCCAGAAATTTAGTGTACAAAGTATCTTAGGAGGCTGCAAAGTCCAAGAGCTGAGTATAAGAAAACATTTATACCTTTTTTTCTTATATGGAAGTATTTTGACAAATATGCTTGAAGTAACATGACATATGATTGATATGTATTTACCATTCCTTGAAGGACAATTATTTTTGTTTCATTTTGCTAGAAAATTAAACAACACTGTTTTAGTTTCCTTGTTCTATGTAGACTAGTTACAAGCACATAGATGAACAACTTCTATCCTGCACTATTACCAGCTGTATTAAGCAATTTGCAGATAAATCATTAATCATTTCCTTTTATATTTAGTGTAATAATATTAATCATGACTGAACAAATTGAGTAATCATATGGCTGTAATATGCAATTCCCATAGGAGCTCTGTTGTAATTTACTAATTACAACCATGACAAAATATTAAAGACTAAATCTAAAATTACAGTTTGCTACTTCAATAATGTTTTAATTCCCAAGCTGCAGCAGCAATACCTGACCATGAACATGCCTCCTATTTCAACATAGTCTGCAACATTGATGGTGCCAGGTAAGAAAAAGGCAAATAGTTTGCAGAAGTGATGGAAGCACTAGTAACTTTGGCGTGGATAACTTCCTGAAGAATTAATGAAATGATTAACTTTTTCTGATAGTTATTAATTTACCAGGAAAAAAACCCCAACATGCTCTGGTTCTTGCTTATCAGCTGATATACAATAATTATAAAGCTGACTAAAACCCAAGCAGATTAAAGCAAATAAGACATCACAATCTATGCCACTCTGATCACGTGGATTCCTGAAAGATCTACATCTACTTTTCTTTTCTTATTCATCCATAAGGATACTATCATAAATGTTACCACTATGAGGAAGTGTAACCAAATTGAGCAGCCAGTGCTGTAAAATGAGTACAATGGGATGTGTACTTAGGTCTGTAGTCACTAAAATCATGATTCTGTCACATCATCAAAGCAAAGATGAATTTTGGGGGGCCATATTTTATTGTTGTAGGCTTATGCTTACCCTTGTCCTGCAACAGGGGTCCAGAGTGCCTTACATAACACATAAGTTAATTATTATATCATCCCACGATCTTAAAGGGCATATTCTTTATACCTTTGTCAGTGGAATGACTTGCATATGTTTCAGGGAGGAGGATTTTTAATAGAATAAGGCCACAGGGCTTCATGTGTAAATGCACTCAGGTAGGTTGAACACGGCAAACTTCACTGAGCACCTGTTCTAAATATTTTTCTACAGTCACCTGTTTAAACAAAGGCTCTGCAATCTATAAAGATTATCTACATGTTATTTTAGTTATGATACTGAAGAAACATCATTAATAACATATATTTTGAAGTGTTCTTTATTGACAGTCTTTAAGTTCTCTGGCCCATTTTTAAACTCTTACGTCATGCCATCATAGGAGTACCTAAAGTAATTTAGTTTTCTTCAGAGCAAGCGTAGCTGATGAACATTTTTATTAAGTTTTATTCAGTACCTGATTGTTCCCTCTTAATCCATAAGCTCCATGACATTTTTTCCAACCAAATACTGAACCAAATTCCTTTATCTCTCAATTGCTACAGCATGTTTTGGAAGGCTTTGGGTTTGAAAATTTTATGTGTTATTTTGAGTTTTCAATTCATAAGAGTTTCATCTAGTCTTTCTGATGGGACGAACACTATGTTTCATTATCCAAGAAGGAAAGGATTTTTTGGTTTTTTATGGTTCTGTTTTTTGATCAGCTGCTATTTACTATAAGAAATATAACTTTTAGTTTTAAAAAATCCCTTAAAGATACACTAGAAATAGAAGACCTTATTAAGCAGGCTCTCCGAATGAATACTTTGCCCATTTACATGATAGCTTCTTCCAAATTCTAATGGAAACTCTTTTTTGGTTTCATGTTTGCATTCACTCTACTTTTCTACAGTCAGTGTTTTATTCCATAAATTTTAACTGCAAAGTAATATATTCTCTTTTCTACATATTTTGTTAATGAAAAGATATATCGTTTAATAGTTTCAGTTATAAAGTAATTAATATAATAGTATTTCACAGAACTGCACTGGGGAAAATGATAAAATGTGTAATTTTTTAGGAGACAAACTTGTATGCAGAAAGCATATTTTAGAGGTAAATTTCAGCTGAATACCTGACTTAATTATGGGCCACTGTGCGATTGTGTTATCCCCAGCATGTTCTGGGTCACTGAGTGGGAAGACATATTTGGACAAGACACATATATTTACCAGGTTACCGTGCAGTATTAGCTTTGTCACAGAGACCAGCAACACCACTGTCAATTAGTATGTTAATATCTGACCATTGGCTACCTGATGGCTTTGTTTTAGTTTTAAATTAAGATTAAAATTCAATGTATAATATACAGCTGTGGCTAACCATGGGAGATTAATATAAACTGACCTCTTTCCACCATTTACAGTGATGTTTGGGCTCCTTGAAAATGCTGGGTTTGGGGTTTCTTTCTTTTTTTTTTGTGGTAGCAATTAGCTTTTTTTCCCCCCAGAAGGAGCCTTTGTAGCTGCTGACACTTCATTTTCATAAAAAAAGCTTGTGAATTTATGAAACAAAAACTAATGATGAATAGACATCATAGCAACACTGAAGCAGGAGTTTTGTGAGGGCTGCCTGCTGTGTGTGCTTTTGTGTTCAGCCTAGCAGAGTTTGGAGGGGTCAAACAGCATAAAACTACGGACTTAAGGGCAGAAAATAGGACAGCAGTCAAAAAACATTGAATTTAGAGCATAATGGATGCAGTGCGCTGACAGCAATCTGTCAGCTGCTGTCCTACTTGGAGGCTTAGTAAATACTACCGGTAGTCCTGAGTGGAGTTAGAAACTGGAAATTTGAGTGCTGTCAGGAACAGTGAATTCGCTCAAGAGACCGACATGGTTTGGTGGTGCCTTCCTGGGCCCCTAGAGCTGTGTGAGGTGCTCAGCTGCTCATCCTCAGCACATACAACAGACTGTGCAAGCTGAAGAGCTGCCTCAGACTCTGAGGGTTAATCTCATTACAAAATCCGCTCTTGAAACCTGGTTACCTCTTGTTTAATCTCCAGAATGGACAGGAGCCGACAGTCTTTCAGAAAGGCAAACTGAAAACTGTGCTTTCTATTATCAAATTATTCTTTGGGGTTTGTGTATGATTTTCCTAAGGCTAAGGATTGTTTTTGCATGTTCCTTTGAAAATGATTACCAGTGTATTATGGAGGTAGTCTCTTCAGAGGTAAATTTAATAATTTTCCAATTTCTGGTTTAAAGATGGAAGGCAAAACAAAACAGGGAAAAGAAGAAAGACTTATTTATTTATTTATTACTAAAGTAGCAAAATACTTAATAAAATAAAATAAAATGGAAAGAATGAATAAAAGTTTCAAAATATATTCAATAGTAAAGAATAAGAAATATTAATTAAATATAGATTCAATAAGATTACGTTATCAATGACAAATTACTATGGCAATTCAGAATTATTCTCCTAGGGAAAAACATATTACACCTTGTCTGGGCACTGAGGGCACCACCAGCCCTGCCTGCCCCTGCCCCACCGGGCCCACAGCCCAGGACCCCACATCAGCCCCCCAGGACCCCACTCATGTGCCCGTGCCCTGGCCCACAGGGAGGTGCCCAATGCCCAGGGCTGGGGCTGCCCCAGTGCCCCCCTGGCTGCCCTTCTCCTGGCTGGGGGGGGGATGGGCCCTGGCTGCCAGGCGCTGCCCTGATGTCCCCTATGCGGGGAGCTTCTGATGGTCCTAGCTCCAGGGAGCCACAGTGTTCACAGCACCTTGACACACCATTTGTGTGCCAAGACATCTGGGAAGACACAGGACAGGATCTTTGGGGGATCCATACTTTCACTCACTGCTTGTATTCTAAGTGTGATACTTGGTAGGAGGAAAGAAACACATCATCCAAAGATTTTCTGATAACCAGACTAAAAAGAATGAACAAACATTAGAAAAAGTTTTGCTACATCAACTATTACTGTAGAGAACTCACTCCTTATCTCCTTTCCCCTTGACTGTCTATGGGGTCCCACTGCTGCTGACCAGCCAGCTGTCTGGTAGTATGGCTGTGACAGGGCAGCAGCCCAGGTTCTCACCAGGAAGGATTCTGATGGTGTTGATGGTGGTGCTTCTCATTTTACGTTCACCTGGGGAGGTTTTGTTGCATTTTCTGTAAGAGTTTGCTCACTTACTCCAGCATTGGTCTATAATGTAATGCTACACTACAGTACCACTATAGCCCTCAAAAGACTTGCTGTAAGTAGGGTAATTCCTTTTCTACCAGTCATTAGTTAAAGTTAAATGTTAAATTACACAATTTTCATAAAGTGTGGGACAGGCATACAGTTATTTTATTACGTCTAGTCAGACTTTTCATATTGCCATATGTACTTAGACCATATATCCTTGTGTCTAAGCAAAGATATTTTAATTGGGTAACGAAATCGGTGTATCATGTTTTGACCAAAGTCAAGTTTGAGTTAAAATGGGTCCCTCGGGCAGTTATTCCTGGCCTATATCACCCCCTTTCTCCCTTCTTTAATGTGGGCCTAACATAAATTCCAAAGTCACCTATGGTGGCCTTCCCATTACCTTGAAGGTGGAATGAGAACAAAGTCTTTCTTTTTCTTTCAGAAAATTGGTAGACTTGAACCATTGCCAAAGCCTGTTGAAGTTCATGACACTCCTCACAAATTGAGTTACTGTTGCATAAGCATCTAACTGCCAAAGCCACAGCACTTCATTTTCTGACTGATGGAAAACAGCAGTTGAATAGTGCATCCATTTATTTTGGTCTTATAGACAAGAACTACAAAGGTCCCCTGAGTATTTTGATCTTATGTATAGGAATTACAGAGATCCCCAGAGTACTATTTTCTCTTGAGTAGAGCTTGCTTTCCTTGGGCAAGGAGGAAAAAATAAGTGAAAGCGGGAACCTATTTTCTTTCAGGGAATTGTCAAACTGACCTTTAAGCCTCAGCTCTTTTGCTCCCTAGTCAGTGGATTTCAGCCAGTGTATTAATGCGAGGCAGCCAGAATTTGGGATAGGATGGCAAAAATTTGTATCTGCCCCTCAGCCACAACAATGTGAATCTTTGGGTTTCTTCACAGTCTCTCTGGGAATAGAAAATCTTAGGTATTACTCTTTGTTCTCAGCTGTTCTTAAAGTTACTACGAAATCCTAATAATTTACTTACATTTAGAACCTGCTAAATCTCTCGATAACAGTATTGTAACTGTGATGGCCCAAGGTTTGTAGGAAGAGAGATATTATCTAAGGTACTAGACCAAGTACAGTTAAAAAAAAGGAAACGACTTCAGGCACACGTTCCGTTTTCCTCATTATGTTCTTAATTTGAAGATTGCAACATTTTTTTTGGAATTAATATGGGTATATATGTTTACAAGATATTTTTTTCCCAGAGGTATCAGAAAAATAAAAGATATTCTCTCTTCCAGCTGATCTGAAACTCTTGATTATGGTATGACAGGTGATAATATTCTTCCCTTTATGACAGAATAAATATGGTAGAATACTCCCATATTTAATGTAACAAAAGAAATAATTTGGGTACGTTAAAATTGGGAGCTTCATCCTTGAAACCTCAAACCAGGACGTGCAAAAATAGCCACAAGAAACTAACTGTAGGACTTGTCAATTTGCTAAATGTAGCAAAGAAAAATAAACATATGTAATAGAAATGGTAGGCAAGTCTCTTTGTAACAGGTAGGAAAGGGCTGTCTAAATCTGGTTTTGGTCATTGATCCCACCTATTATTTTGCATTCAAGAATACATGAAGTGGGATATTGCTGCAGATATCGAACATACTTTCTTATTTTACAGGAATCAGTGATTGTATGTGTTTGATTTCATTAATTCTATGCCGCTTTTATGTAAATACTTCACTGTTACACGGGTGTTTGTGACTAAGGTGTCAAAAATAACCTGTGTGCAACATTTTGCAGAATAAGTAACAACACACTTTTTCAATAATTGCAGCAATTACTGTATGAAACGTGTGTGAATCTGAAGATGCAGATATGTAGATTTTTTTTTTTTGTATATACAGTGTATTTAGGTCACCCCTCCCCACACAAAACCTTTTCTGATATGTAAGACTATTAGTGAAAGTCTTTGTGGAATATTAGTAAGAGTAGCTAGGAAAATAAAGAGTATATGTGCAGGGTCCTCCAATGACAGTGTTCAATATTGAGAAAGACAAAGCTCTGAACTATCAGGCAGAGGATTCCATTTGATCTCAATTCTTTGAGTATATTGTAACACAGAAAACAGCCCTTTAGGAAACCAGGATGCAAACATTGTTGTAGAAAGTTGATGCTGAGTTACATGTGCCCAAATTAATAATAATTTTGGGATTAAAGCAGGAAGAATAATTTTGGGATTAAAGCAGGAAGATCTCCTGATAAAAAGTCTACAACTAATCTGCAGCAATAAGAATGGTTTCCTACTAAATACTTTTATTTTCTGCCTAAATAGAATATCTCAGAGTGGTTTTCCCCTGGAAAAAGAAAAGGATCTGATTAGCTAAAAATATAGTTTCCTATATGCTGAAGGTAATCTAAGAACATAAAGTGAATAAAATGTATCTTTGTCGGAGTGTGCTATTTGCTGCACAACAGCAGCACTGCTAACGTGAGGAGCTGTCCTATCACTGTGTAATACTCTTTCCAGAGCCTCAGTTTAAAGTTTGCTTTTTTCTGTTCTCACAGCCACAAACTATAGCTTTGTTGAACAGCCAGCTTAAGACACATACGGAGAACTATCTATTATTTGACATCATAAATTTCAACAAAGGCTTTGCAACAATTATCAGTATCCATAACCTACCTACACACCCGATGCACTGTAACTTTGTTCTCATCAGCAGTACTGTTCTTGTTCCTTTTTTCCACTCTGAAGAACAGATGAGTTGTTAAGTGCAAGTTTAAAAGCTTCTGAACATATTTGCTATGTGAGCAGAGTTTTTTAAACTTGGGGTTTGCCTGTTGTGTGTTCCAATAGCCAGCAGAGACTGTCAGACAGCAAGACTTCTGCCTTGTATCCTGCTGATACAAGAAGGAGAGAGACAAATTTTTCAAATGTACGAGAGATTAATTTCCTCCTAAACTTCCAAAACGATTCCTCTGCTCTGTCCATAAAATGCAACTCCTCAAGTGAAAGCATTCTATCTTTTCAGGTTAAATGTGGAGATGAGCTTCTTATGCCTCTCAAAAAAAGTGCACATATAAAAGAGAGGGGTCTCAGAACCCTCTCCTTGGCTAAGAGGATCAGTAACACAGTAAGACTTTGAGCCCTAAGTTTAAGTAGACTAAATAAGAAATCTGAGTTCTTTTTTGTAACAAAGAATTTCAAAATTCTTCTCTTGGGTGAAAGCGTTTAAGAAAAGAATCCTGCAATATCTTCGTATTTCCAGAAATGGTCTGAAAATGGGAGATTCCCAGAATGTCCCTGCTAGAAATTTCAAGAAATATTTCAGTTTGATGGACTCAGGAAAAAAATGAAAGCTCTGAGCATCTCAGCAAGCTCTGATACCACAAAAAGAGGAGTCACAGAAATATATAAAAGAACCTAGTGAACTTAAAAAGTGTCTTAAAAACCTCTGACAGAGTTGCAACAGAGGCTTAATTTAAATATTGGATAACAATTTGTCTCATAACTGCCTTTATCCGTCTCCAAAGCTCTGGTGAAAAGCTTGCTATGAAAAGGCTGCTATCAGGGCAGGGGAACATTGTAGTTATAAATGAAAATATAAAGGTATTAATTCCTGCTGGCAATATTCTATGTCATCTTCTTAAAGACTGTTTCATTGCTCACTGACTGAAACAGACATTGCTACTTTCAATACAACTTAACTAGTTTCTTCCCTTTTGTAGCAATTAGCTTGTTCATTAGTAGCTTTCAGAACTCATAGATTCATAGAATCATAGACTGATTTAGGTTGGAAGGGACCTTGAAGATCATCTAGCTCCAACCCCACTGCCATAGGCAGGGACACCTCCCACTACAGCAGGTTGCTCAAAGCCCCATCCAGCCTGGCCTTCAACACCTCCAGGGATGGAGCTTCCACAGCTTCTCTGGGCAACATCTGCCAGTGCCTTACCACCCTCAGAGTGAAAAGTTTCTTCCTAATATCTATTCTAAATCTACCCTCTTCCAGTTTGAAGCCATTCCCCCTCGTCCTATCACTACATGCCCTTGTAAAAAGTCCTTCCCCATCTCTCCTGTAGGCCCACTTTAGGTACTGGAAGGCTGCTATAAGGTTTTCCTGGAGCCTTTTCTTCTCCAGGCTGAATAACCCCAACTCTCTTAGCCTGCCTTCATAGGAGAGATGCTCGAGTCCTCTGATCATCTTTGTGGCCCTCCTCTGGGCCTCCTCCAACAGGTCCATATCTTTCCTATGTTGGAGGCTCCAGAGCTGGATGCAGTACTCCAGGTGGGATCTCATGAGAGCAGAGGAGAGAGGAAGAATCACCTCCCTTGACCTGCTGGCCACACTTCTTCTGATGCAGCCCAGGATACAGTTGGTTTTCTGGTCTCTAATCGCACATTGCCGGATCATGTTGAACTTCTCATCAGTCGGCACCCCCAGGTCTTTCTCTTCAGGGCTGCTCCCAATTCATTCTCCATCGAGCCTGTATTTGTGCATGGGATTGCCCTGACCAAATGTAGGACCTTGCACTTGGCCTTGTTGAAGCTCATGAGGTTGGCATGGGCCCGCTTCTCCAGCCTGTCAAGGTACCTCTGGATGGCATCCCTCCCCTTCAGCGTGTCATACATCATGATGGTATTCTAAGCTATATGTTACAGCTAAATTATTAGTTAACTGCTCCTGATAGGAAAATTGGATATAAACTAAGCTGGCAATCATAAAATTGAGCTTAATGATTGATATCATAACTATTGAGTTAGAAATAAATATATACTTATTCCTAACAAATGCTGACTTCCATATTATTGTAAAACTGATGAGAACAATGCCTTTGGTATTTTTGTTAGCTTTGACAGCCACATCTGTATTATTCATTATAATTAGATGCATGTTATTACCTATAAAACCCTTATTCATTATGCTAATGCATTGACTTCCCAGACCAATTAATTTGTGGCAACCTACTGTTCATGTGTACAGCAGATCTAAATTGTCCCAATGTGGATGTTAGAATTTCTTTTTTACAAAAATAATGAGTTTAGTAGTTTGAAATGTTAACTGTTACATCTTGTCTTGTTTTCAAGTGGCAGCAACACATAACAGGTTTTGTTCATTTTGGTGTCTTTAAATACTCTTAAGATAAAATGACTTTTGTAATTAAAAATGTAGCATGTCTAAGCCAGAAGCTAAGAACTTTTATTCTTATTGAAACTGTTGCTGCTTGCATCACTGAAGAACAGGTTAAAGTCAAGCTACCCTATTCTATTCTTTATGATTGCTTGAGTGACAATAGCTCCACATTTTCAGCTGTAGCTNTTCTGGGGACTCCAATCAATTTAGTAACAATACCTCACAGCAGTTACAAAAAAAAAAAAAAAAAAAAAAGTGTTTTGTCACATTTAAATAGCTCCTTGATCTGCAGAGTCTAAATGATGTTTCTTGGGTGGAGTCTGAAGTGCTGACTCATCGAGTTCATCATAGCTTTCCTGCCTGAAAAACTCTGTGCCTCTTGTGAAGGCTAATAGGATTTCTCTAACTAGAATCTCCACTTTGATAAAAGGAGTTATTTCCAATCACCAGGCCCTCCTGGAGAAGTTTCCCACTTTCAAGCTCTACTCTCTTTTGTATATATCAGTCTGATGTTAAAATTTTCTGTGGAAATCTTTCTATGCACATGCATTCAGCTGAAAATTGAATTTTCTATTGAATAGCAATTTAATAGAGCAAACATTTTAACTATACCCACCTGTAGAAAACAGTTTAACGGTGAAAACATTCTGGCTATACCCACCTGTAGAAAACTTTTTTTTTTGGGCTTGTAGCTGCTGAGGGATGTAGAATTTGTAACTGGTAAAATCTTTTACATCCTTCTCACATGTTTTTGAGGATGACTGAAAAACAAAACTTCCAGAAGCATATTACTAAAAATTTTCTGCAAATTAAAACTTCTAAAAGGGTGGAGAAGAATGTGATTAGCCTTGTGAACCTAACAGAAATCTTTACGGCAGGAGAGTTGTACTACCGAACATGCGAGCTGTTCTTTAACTTGTATTTGAAATTAAAAATTCAGAACAAATTACCCAAGTTTCAATGAAAGGCTGCCCAGGAAGGATAGAAACAAGGGAGCTTCTGCTTCCTCATGACATGCTACATGGTTGCACTTTGAAAAATTCCAATGTATGTTTTCACTTCACTTTGAGAAGGAGAACACTCATGTTCTGCTTGGTTTTGCTCTATGTCTCTACTATCAGCAGGCACATCAACTATTAAAGAAAGATTTGACCGAAATTTTGCTCATCATCAAACCGGAATTAAAATCTTTCAGAATAGATATAAATATCTCTTAAGAAGGGCCACAACTTTAAATAAATAGTCCCACTGTTTTTAGTGATACTTCCCGTATGTTCAGACCCATGTGTAGTGAGGTTTATGTAAGGAGACTGACAAGGACTTTGTAATTAGTTTCATTGCTCAGTACAGCTAAAACTATTACTGGATTAACACAATACTGTCTGAATCAGCAGATATTTGTCCTTTCAGCATCTTTTCAGTCTGGATCCAAAAAGTGTTGGGACACTGTCAAGGGAAAACTGTGCATCAACAAAAGTACTCTAAACGCAAGTCATCAGGGACATGAAATTCTTTTAGTAAGACTTTTGTATATCTTGTGCATTGCTTAGTTTACTTGCAGAACTGCCATTCCCATTGATTAGATTAAAACTCATGCACTTCATCACCTCAGTGTGGTCCTGATAAAGAAGAAGTGTTAGATTTTAATGATTCTCTGAACTTTTCAGATATAACTCTATCTCCTCATTCAGATGCGCTGTTGCTCTGGTTTGGGTTAGCTTGTCATATAAAAATGAATTCAAGAGCATTGGAAATGGATGACAGATTGAAATTAAAGAGATGGCAATAACCTCTAAAATAGTAAACACACTTTTCCTAATCTCTGAGAATGAAGAAGAATGAATATGATGTTGCAAGCTCTCTCTTCTCACAGTAATTCTGAAGGTTCAATTACATTTGAAGATGGAAAAAAATTCATCACAGATACTTCAAGACAAAAATCCTGGCTAGCTTTTGCACCCAATTTACAGTGGACATTACTAGGAGCCAGGAGTAATTTCAACTTTAAAAAGTTGGTTCTAAAACACCAATGCCTGTCATACAGGATGAACGTTTATGCATCAGGTTTTCAAAGCAAACTGGAGCAACTGTGGCATGTAATTGTTCATCATGATCTCTCCATATTAAATTAGAGAAAAAAACTTTTAACTGTATCTTCAGGTCTCAGAGGTTATGAAATTTTAGTGTCTATGAAAATATTTTGCATGTTTTCCTTTACAGGTGGGAAGAACTGGATCACAACTTTCAAATCTGCATACTTTGTGACAGTTTAACAGAAGAAAAAGTGAGTCGGGTATTACCACATCCATGATTACACCACATTTTTTTTGACTAATCATCCCTTTTTCATTAGCCATCATTAGCAAGAACCGACATTTTCTCTGAACCCCAACATGCCGTGCTTAATATTTTTACACAAGAACAATAATATATTAGATAAATGCCTGTAAATTTTAAAAGAAGAATGGCAACATGGTAAGGGCAAAAGAATCATATAGTTGCCAAGAATAACAGCATCTGCTGTCACTTTGTGTGTGCGTAGCAAAGAGGAAGATGCAAGCAAAGTAACCCAAGGATTGCTGGGACCAAATTATCTCCTATGCTTTAGAGAGAAGCACTTAGAGAGAAATAGCAGGTGCTCTGTCCAGTGCCTGCCAGATGCCAGAAAGAGGAATTAATGAGATGTGAAACAGTTTAAACTTGGTGTATTTAGCCATGCCCAGTGGCGCAAGATGCGCAAGCTTTCCACTAGACAAACCCAACAGTCAAATGACATGTGAAGCAGTATCATACAGATATGAATGAACTAAACTAAGAGACTCCCTCCCTGTTTGTTCCTCCGACCCTTCGGTGCAAATCAGCTAACTGAAACTTAGTTTTTGATAATTCATGAAACCTAGAATTGCAGGCAATGATGGGAAAACACAACCAACAAGAAACTTTTCAGGCAGAGCAAGATGCAAAATAAGATACCTTAGAATTATTACGTATTTGGACTTCTGACAATACCTATTAAGACCAGATGTGTTCACTTGTCTACTTACGTCAAATAAGAAAACATAAAAATGTAATGTAACAGTATTAGTATAAAGTCCATGCCATTAAATTGAAACTATATTGTTATCAAGCAAAATGATATCTAATAGTCTATCTATAATAACACAGAACACCTAAAAAAAATGAAATTAAGGTGGTCAGTTCATACTGGTAAATAATTAAAACTGTTAAAAGAACATTTTGATTTCATGTCTGTTTTGCTTTTTTTACTGTGAAAGAACAATCTGTAAAACTGTAAGACTGCTTGACTTGGGAAATACAACATATTTTAGTTCAAGAAGTACAAGCTTTAAGTTAACTAGTATTTGAATGTTTCCTCAGGATATAGTGCTATTCATCTTTTTCTCAGTACAAAATTGATTGAAGAAATAATCATCACTGGCATGTAATTCCTATTCCATTATTATCTTTTATTACCTACCCTACTCTGTTGATATAAGGGTTGAAGTAAGCTGCCTTGTAAATCAAAACAATGAAGTGATTCTTATTAAAAATAATTTACCAATATTTTATTTCTATTTAAATCATCCATCAAAAAGATTTGCTTTTTTTCACTTTTATGAATGTATTGATTATTTTTACTAGTTAGTAATATTTCACAAATGTGCTTCCTGTAATGAACCATTCCTGTACTATTCTCACTACTTACCTCTGAGCACATGACACCTTTTTATTTTGTGTGTGGCATAGGTCACCTAAATCAAGGCAATGGTTTCTAAATCTTATCTAGATGATTAAAATTGGAGGTGGGACATTTCTCAGATAAATATAGAATACTGAGTACTCTTCAAATACGTATCTGCACTAGCATATTTGAACAGCTGTTTTGATCTGTAACCAATAACATAAATGTCTGCATAAAAATGAACAAGAGAGAGATGTGAGCATAAAGCTAAAATTCTCAGAATTCTCTGGCCTGACATAATTTTGATGTAGTATGAAACGCATTTATAGCATTTCTCTAGGTCACTATTAAAAACATGAGTACACCCACAAGTTGACTCCAAGGGAAAGAAAGAATGTAAAAGCACACATATATGTCATGCTCTTTTCACTTACCGTAATTAAGTGGGGTTTTTTGGAAACAGTTTGACAACTGTGTGTTTAAAAAACCACACTTTATTTTTCTCATCATTTTTCTGAGAATTTCCGATCTTCTTTTAAGGATTAAAAAGCCTTGTGTTATTATTTGAATGAATTATACAGAACTCTTTTTACTTTTAATTATTCAATAAAATACAAACCACTTCTCATTACAAACAGTATGAAGATTCCCATGGGCACAAGTCAGTTTTGAAAAGGGCTTGTGGCTGGTTTTTTTTTTGTTTTAAGTACTTCATCATGGTGCCTTAAATTTATGGTTTCTTTTATGACCCTACTAATTCAGATACTATTTATAACCAGATAAAATTATAGTTGCTTTCCATTAAATCAATAAAACCAAAGCTGTTAAAATCCTCTTAGACTTCATTACTAGAAAACATCCACGTTCAGGAAAGCAGCTCAGTGTGTGTTTGACATTACACATATCCCTAAATACCACTGAAGTCAATGGGGTTTATGGACACACTTTAAAATCATTACATGCCTAAGTTATTTTGTGCATAAGGAATGTCAATTAGGAGCTTAGTTAACTCCAGAAACATAATGACATCCAGCAGCAGAACTATCCATATTTATAATTCACCAGACTAAACCATTATTTTCTTTGATATTTTGTCTTAAATACTTCTATCATTAACATTCAGGTCCAGACTTCAAAGAAAAGTATCTAATCTTTTTATAGTAATTAATTTTTTTGCATAAATAGAATTTTATTAAGCAGTTATTGTCTGATCTGTTATGTATCACTTGCATGCTCTGGGCCATCAGTTTCTTGATTTATTGTACTGCTGCATTTATCCTGACATATTGAAAACTCTTCACTTAGGAAGCAGGAATTCACTTCCAAAGAAACACTCCACATCGATTCCTGCGTGCACACAAACTGGTAGTAGGCTTGTTAGGGTAGATCTACACATCTTTAGGAGCTCTGCCTTAAGGTTCATCTTGCTGAAGTCTGAAAATATTCAACATATTTTTTAATTGAACAAGAAACCTGAGACTGCTTATTTTCGTCAACAACAAGTGGCATTTAATAAAGGCAGTCATCTTTCGTTGAAATCAGGGGGAAGTTTTCTAGCTACTTTATTTAGAGCTGAATCAAGTCTCAGAACATCCTGCACACATAACAAGCAACTTGTGAAAGCGTCCTCGGAGCCAGACTCATACGCTTTCTGCTTTGTGCTACACTTGAACAGCTTCTATTTGCCAGTGCTGCCTGAAAGAGCTTGAAGAGATTGTTTCTGAATGTTATTATGGGAGCTCAAATCTCATTATTCTCACAGCCAAATATAAGGTGAATTCCGACTAGAATAAAAATTAGTTGTTGTTGTAATTTGCTGATATCAAAACTTGCATTTTATTAATTCAATAACATCATCTTAGATAACTGTGCTCCAGAATGGAAAGAATAAACTTTTCATGCTCCTGCATTCCATGTGTATGCTGTGGTATTTACAGAGTCATTCAAAGTGTGTTACTACTAGTTCAGAAAGGGCTATTTCGCTCAGACATTTCAGTTAACATTTTCCTTTTTTGGTCTTAGCTCACTAAGTAGAAAATATTCCACTGCTTCTTTTCATTAAAATTTAAATTTAGCATTTGGCTTACCTGCAAGAAATAGCAACAAACTGCAATGGTTAATAAATTATGTTTAATTCCTAAAATTCCAAACTAGAAAGTAATTTTTCTGTTTGGTTTTGCGGTTTGTTTTGGTTTTTTTTTTCCTAATATTTAATATTTAATTATTTCCTGGGCTTAAGAAATATCACTGAAGTCTCATGATATTTGCTCTGAATCTTTAACCATGAATACATAAAAATGTACTCAACTACCGCCTAAATAGGGTGCTTGCATCAGAAAATGCTCAAACAGTGAGAAGCTCAGGTCTAGATTTTTGGGTTTTTTTCTAACAAAAACCCCTTGTTTAGAAGAAAATATAAAAATATTAAAAAAAAATGTTAGCCAAATCACTGTTGGCAAAGCTTCCATTTTTTTCACACAGATTATTTTTATAGAATACCTCTATGTCAAAAAAATTTTATATATCTGTAAAAAACTCCAAAAGCAGTAGAGAGGTTTTCCTTCTTTGAACCACTGAAAGTATTTCACTCACAGTCTTAAATTTTCCATATACAGTCCTCAAGTAATTCAGGTTGGAAGGGACCTCAGGACATCCTTAGTCCAACCTCCTGATCAAAGAAGGTGAGCTGAGAGGTCTGATCAGATTGCTGAAGGCTGTATCCAGTAGGGTCTTGAAAACTGCTAATGACAGAGACTGCACAGCTTGCCTGGGCGGCTTGTACCAACGCTTAATTATCCTCAGTGGTGGTTTGGGTTTGGTGTGGGGATTTTTTTGTTTGTTTGGGGTTTTCTTTTATTCAAATACTTAGGTTTCATGACCAAATTAAAAACTATGTAAGAATGAGACGTATCTGAAAATGGTAATGATTGGGCTGATTCTGCTGCACCAGTCATGATTTGATACATCATTTCATACTTGTTCACATAATATGATTTATATAACCTGGCTGACTTAGTCTAGTACAATTTCTCGTCAGGAGCTCAGCCATGGGAGACATGCAATATTAAAGATTTCTTTTCTTCTTTTGTGTGTTGAGAAAATTCTTATCCATAGAAGAAGTCAGATCAGATACTAGTAATCTGGTTTTTTAAGTAGATGAATATAAAGTAAAGCATGTAAGTGTTACCTGCAGTTTAGTGGGTAACTGAATATTAGCAGGGAACCCAAAAGCAAGTTTTATATTTCATGGTTTCAGTAATTAAACCCTATACTGATATTTGACAGTGACCAGAATATTGTTATCATGTTACCATTAAGTGCATGACCCCATCTCCAAATCTCCTTCACACTTCTGCTTTTTTGCTTTTACTGCAGTATTTCATCAAGCAACACGAAATATGTGGCTATAAGAATTCTTCCTGAAGAGATGTCTCTCTGGTACTAGCCCTTTGCTGTAGAAAGCATAGCACACACAAGCCTTTGAAGACCCTGGTGTTTGGTAATGGTTTTCTACAGGAAAGATATGTTTAACTTTACATACATGGATAATAAACCTGACTGTCAACAGCCATCAATTTAAAAAGTTTCCAAAAGTGAAGGAACTAATGTTGACCTGTCTTGTAATATCATCATAACTGGTACTCTGGATGGCATTCAGTTTCTGCTCATGAAATATTTGCCCAGTTTATTCACATGCCAGTCTCTCCAGTCCTTTGCTAGAAAGAGATACAGTTATCATATAAAAAAGTTCAGATCAATTTAGCATACAGCAAATGGCAGTTCCTATACATCAAGTAGAGTATATTTTGAAGATAGTGTAGTAAAACTCAATATTCATGTGTGTTCACAGCAATGTATGAAAGCAATCTGTATTTTTTTATAATGTTGTTACCTCAGCCTCTCCTAAATTCTATTTGCTTACCTTCCTCTCATAGCCAAATTTATAATGATTTGTAGTAATAGGTGTTAGTCAGCTGACTAAAAGACACAGTAAGTGATACAGGAAGTGAAATTCATTTATTGTATCATCCCATTTGGACCCCAGACAAAAAGCTCTTCCTTTCCAAACATGTTTCAAATGTAAGTGAAGCAAAAGTATCAAAGATTCCACTGGAAGTCTACTTTCAAAATCATCATGGTTTGCTTAGCTTAGTGAACATGTGAATGTCCTGGTTTGAGGTAAAACAGGACCAATTTTCTATTTATTAATTTTACTTTTTAGCTAAGCCTCTTCTAACTACTGAAATTTACAGCATATTGTGCAGAAACTGTTCACTCTCAGAGAGGTAAGCCCTATGTTTATAGCTGGTGCCCAGGCATGGCATGCGGAGAGGCTCTTGCTTATACTTATTGCTACAACACCCAAGGGCAGATAACTTTGTTACTTGCCCCGTTGGAGGGTCGGAAGCAGAAAAGCATAGAGGCGTCCCACCTGCGGGGAGGAGCAGACAGGACAGGTGACCCAAAACTGACCAACAGGGGATTCCATCCCATCTGCCCCATGCTCAGTATAAAAGCTGAGGGATCAAAGGGTCAGCTCTCTTTCCTCAATGGCTGACGTCTGAGGAGGACTCTGTTCATCTGCCTTTGATCCCGATCCATGTGTTCCTGAATCCCGACCCAGAATCCAGTTGCCGTCTGTCACTGAGTCCAGTCTGGGACTTTCCCAGTGACGGCTGGTGACATGATCATCATCCTGGGAGCTCAACCCTGTTTTTTTATATATATTTTTATATTTTTTTATTTTATTATTTACATTGCATTAAAGTAGTTTATTTCCTTCTAAACTCATAAGTCTCATTCTCTCTCCCCTCCCTCTCCTTGGAGAGAGAGGTGGGGTAGAACATCTGTCGTTCATCTCAGTGGCCAATGCAGCCTAAACCATGACAGTGAATTAGTGAAAGAGCATGTGACAGTCTTTTGTTCCTTTAGCAGGTTGGTTTGCAAATGTTAGCTCTCGGCAAATATCAGGTGACCAAGGTAAGAGACATTAAAACTACATAAGTTGTGTTTTGAACTTATCTGTGGGTTTAAAGAAGACAACGGTTCATTTTTGTCATTTGGGGCTAGCTGCAGTAGAGTGCTGTAGATGAATACACTGAAAAAAACAGCTGTTCAAATATATCATGAAAATATATTGTGTTGTTTACATAGTCTTCCATCTATGGTTGATTTTCTACAGCTGTCTGTGATCACTGTGTCTGAGATTTTTTTTTGCTTAAGTTCATACATTGTTTTTAATAGTTTAAAAGTTGACATGCAAAAGTAATAGAAAGGAAGGCTTAAAACAGTGTGTTAAATTAGGGGCTTGACTCTGTATTTTTTCAGCTGCTTCTATCCTTACCAAAACTCACTTACTTGTGTTGAAATTTTCTTGGTTTTCTTTTTTTGCAGGAGAAAAAAAAAAGAGAGGGCAACAGAGAAAATGTTCAATCTTTTGTAGGAATAACTTTAAGGATAAATATGCTGGTTTAATGCTTTAAAAAGAGAATCTAATAGTGTTTTTCTTGTAAAGCAAATGAAAACTTACTCAGGGAAGTTTCAAGGAGGTGCCCACATATTACCCTCCCCAGCTACAGCCAGGCCCATCTCAGGTGCCATCAGCCCGTCTAAGGCCCATCTGTCCAAGCTCAGAGAAGCACAGGGGCACAGTGGCAGGCAGGGAAAAATCTGAATTACAGACGCGTAGGAAGAGACACCCTGCCTGGGTGCCTACCAGGGCTGCCCCAGCAGAATCTCAGCACCAGTGTCCAGCTGTGAAACCTGTCAAGGTGGGTCAATGCTGGAGCACATTTCGATTGAGATGAGTCAATGCTGGAGCACGTTTTGCACTGAGAAGGGTTGCTACTCAGGGGTATGAACACATTAAGGGATGAAGGGGATGAACATTTTGGGTTTGCACAAGACTTATTATGGGATGTTTAGGGGAGAAATTGAAGGTGGGGAAAGGGAGGGTTGCGGGTGATTTGGGAAGGAACAAGCATGGGAAAATAGAGGGAAAAGGAGATAAAAAGGGCCAGTTGCTAGTAAGTAGGTCCAGATTATTACATTTGTCTGGACCCGATCACAGCAGTCTGTCTTCTTATGAAACTCTATGTCCAACTCTTCTCCAGGGCATGGGCCCTCTATTTTGTGTGCATTTGTGTTTATGGAGGTCTGACTGCCAGCAACTGGCATCAGACCACGGGTCAGAGGGACCGTGTTTCTGTTGTAACAGCAACTAGAGTGAGGGTCTGGTGTCAGCAGCAGGGCTGGGAAGGTGGGCCGGAGGGCAGGTGTACCTGGCTGCCAGGGTCTGAAGAGACCAGAATGAAGGACACCAACTGCCAGCCACCAAAGTCAGACCAGGAGCCAGAGGTCCATGTGTCCATGGTGCAGCACCTGAAGTGAGTGCAGATGTGCAAGTGAGCATTCGAGCGCTAGATCAAGATGGACTAGCCATTGAGTCAGTGAATTGGCCTGGGAGCCAGATATGTCTCTAAGGGCAAAGTCAGGGGGAAGTTGGCTGTTGGGGACTGAGAGACTCCTGGACAGTTGCTGGGGAGACCATAGATCCTGGGGGTTCCAAGGGGCAAGACCTGCTTGTGTGTGCATCTGTGCAAGAGAGTCTGCACCAGCAGCTGGAGTGGGGCTGTGCCATGGGGCCTCACGAGCCAGGTCCCAGAAGCTGGGGAGGGTGAGGGGCCAGGGAGCTCCTGGACAGACTGTGTCTGAACCCACCAGCCAGGGGGAACCACATTACACATGTGTGTGTTTATATTCCCACTAATAGATCTTCATCTGGATCAGCCAGAGCAGGGAACAGGATAAGGCCATTGGTGCTGTTTCTGTTCATGTACGTGCTGACTGTGTCTGTTTATTCATGTTGATGTGTGTGGTCAGTACTAATGTAAATATGTATATATATTGCATATAGTGTGAGCTACCTATCGGGAACCTGCACGCATCCTTGCTACTGGAGGGACCAGAGGACTGCTGCTGCTGTCTGCTGGGCCAGGCTGGGAGGGACCCAGGCCTTAGATATCGTTGCAGGAGGGGAAGTCATCTGGTCTTCAGAGCCCAGTGCAGTTGGGTATCACCAAACAGATCCCTGAGCTAATTTAAAAAATATGCAAGTATATATCTTCCTGAGTTATCCAGAGCAGCACTGGGGAGTATATCATGGCTTAGCTCAAGTTAGAGTATAAAACCTCCAAAAAACAAACAGGAAGAACTCCAGGCATCAGTCCTGAGCTGATTTCAACCCGTGTATTCCTTCCTGGCTTCTGGGGATGCCTGGCATCGTGACAGTGAGTATATCACAAAAGCCGGTAATGAGAATCACATTTGTATTGTGAGTCAACTGCATATTGCAATTGCTGTGCTCTGAGTGCTGCATTTGTATTGTGATTTAAGTGCTGTACTTGTATTGTGATTGCTGTATCGTTCTGCTAAATCCCATGCAACATCAAATAACTTCAAGTATGTAAATTTGGTATTAAATATTAAACCCCTAAGGTGTGGAAAACCTGAAAAACCTGATTAGAGGGCGTTGGACTCTGACACCTCTGTCAAATAGTACATCTCTTCTCATCCTTTTTCGGTTCTTCGCGACTTAGTTCAAGTCCTGAAAAGAAAAAAATATACATCGTATTTGTATAAGTTCGGTGCAGACTTACTAGATTTCTGGAGTTCATTTCTTGAAAACTCCCCTTGTGGCTGAATAAGATGAGCTGAGTAAGACGAAAGTAAGTTTTCCATTACAATACAGTCATGGCCAAGGAACTGGCAGCACAGAGCCTGTGTGTCTGTCTTTCTCACTGAAAGAAAACATTTTCCTCGCTGCTGAATACACTGGAGGGGCTCNGTTTTCCATTACAATACAGTCATGGCCAAGGAACTGGCAGCACACAGCCTGTGTGTCTGTCTTTCTCACTGAAAGAAACATTTTCCTCACTGCTGAATACACTGGAGCGGCTGGTATGAGATGACTGCAGAATCTGGACCCTGCATAAATGCTTTCCTTTCCTTTGGCTCATGACTACAGTAAATTAAACAAAACTCTGTTATCTTGGCAGCTTCACCCACCTATAATTTACAGCCACCTCTAGGGAGGCAGCATACACAGCCATGATGAGTTCAAGCACAAGGTCTGGGTAAGTGAAAAATCATTGTGCATAGGAGATAAATATATGGATATATTACTCCACTGGGTTGGTGGATGGTCAGAAATACAAGCCACTCTTGGATAGATTTAAAGAGTCTGTAGGCCAAAATACATAGAGTGATCTAAAAGTGGTAGCAGGGAATGAATGCAATTTATTCTTTGATAGTAACTATTAGCTTCACAGAGCTCACTGTTCTTCATATGTTTATTTAGGGAGAGAAAGGAGG
>RSEF01000001.1:141977127-142020214 GCA_003993805.1 Himantopus leucocephalus
CTTGGAGGAAGTGGTGCTTGAATATTAACCAGCTCTCTTGAACCCCACGTCCTTCTAGAGCCTTAACCCGTGGGATTCCTCCAAGCAGGTCTTTAAAGAGGCTAAAGTTAGCTCTCCTGAAGTCCATGGTTGCAATTCTACTTTTTACCCTGCTTCTTCCACGCAAGATACTGAACTCCACCATCTCATGGTCGCTGCAGCCGAGGTTACCCCCAGCCTTCACATTCCCAACTACTCCTTCTTTGTTTGTTAGCACAAGGTCCAGCAGCGCACCTCTTCTCATTGGCTTCTTCACCACCTGTGTCAAAATATCATCAATGTTTTGCAGAAACCTGTGTGCCTGTGTGTGCCTGGCTGTATTGCCTTTCCAGCAAATATCAGAGTGGTTGAAGTCCCCCACGAGACCCAGGGCCTGTGATCATGAGGCCATTGACAGCTGCCTGTAGAAGACATCTTTGACTTCCTCTTCCTGATCCAGTGGTCTGTAGTAAACACCCACNATTGCCTTTCCAGCAAATATCACAGTGGTTGAAGTCCCCCACGAGACCCAGGACCTGTGATCATGAGGCCATTGCCAGCTGTCTGTAGAAGACATCATTGACTTTCTCTTCCTGATCCAGTGGTCTGTAGTAAACACGCACAACAGTGTCACGTATATTAGCCTGCCCCTTAATTCTTCTTACCCATAAACTTTCAACACATTCTTCATCCACCCCTAGGCTGATCTTGATACATTCCAGCTGCTCTCTCACGTAGAGAGCAATTCCACCACCTTGCCCAGCTGGCCTGTCTTTCCTGAAAAGTACATAGCCATTCATGACAGCATTCCAGTCATGAGAGCTATCCCACCATGTCGCTGTAATTGCAATGAGATAATGGCCCTGCGACCACACACAGATCTCTAGTACTTCCTGCTTATTCCCCATGAAGTGTGCACATTGGTGTACAGGCATTTTCATAGTGCTATTCTGTCCCATTTAGGAGTACTATTAAGACCTATTAATCATTTTATGCTTCCTCCTGTATCAAAGTACTTCCATCAGCATTTTGCATCAATTAAACCAGAGATGGATGAAACATAATCATTTTTATATGGGACTTCTTCTTCTGTCTCTGCCAAGCAATGTCTATTTTATTATGTAAAGTGGGACAACTACAAAGGGAAAAAATGAGTCCCATCACAGAAAATACAATGCAGAGCATTTGCCTATTAGGCAATAAGAGTGCAAATTCCCACCATTACAGGAGAGAATGTAACCTTATCTCCTACATCCCAGTTGAGTCACTAAAATCCTTACTAAGAGAAATAGCTACTGATTTATCTGACAGTGTGGTTGTGGTGGGGCTTTTTTTTCTTGCTTGTTTTTGGGGTTTGGGTTTTTTTGTTTGTTTTTTGTTTGTTTGGTTTTTTTTTAAATTCTTCTTTTAACTCCCAAGCTTGGTTTTGTAATTCATATTAAAATAAATGTAAACAATGCCAGACTGGGATCGGAGGTGAGCTGGGAGATGCCTAGCTTGTAGATCCTAAGCAAATCATGTGCTAAATGCCCAGCCCATAGGCAGTTGTAATGATGCCAAAGTACAAATCTTCAGGTGCCTCGGAAACCTTTGTGAGTGAAAAGTCAATTACCTACACAGTGTAGTTTCCTGAAACACCAGATGGCACTTGATTGTGGTTTTTGATCATCTAAATATGGGGGAAGATAGGCAAAATGAGGGGACATAAATCCTTTTATGGATTTAGCAGTGGTCTTTCTTCATAGAATGTGCACATTTGGATTCTGATATTGTGTGTGACCAAAATAAAACAAAGAAGAAAAGAAAATGTAGAAGTGTTTCTGTTCCTGTTAGATTTTCAGCCTGAAATTCAGATCAAAGGATGTTAGCCTAGAGTAGCTTTATTCTTGTATCTGCAAGTTATCCAAAGGAAAAAAAACAGATCCCCAAGCCTATTCAGAGTTGGCCTTTGATATCTTGGAGCCTGTTTTCTTTCATGAGATCTGAGAACAGAAGATAATTTTAAGAGCTGCTGTAGAGAAAGAAAATAGCTTAGAATGTAATAGACATTGAAACACAGTTTAAAATATGCATGACTACCATTCATGCAGATGCATATTCTTTTTCACAAATGCCAGCCTATACAAATGGCATTGCATTATATCAGGTTTTTATGGCTGAATGTTTTCTGTACAAGTTTTGGTAGCTGCCTTATTTGAGATGTGGACTCTTCCAAAGTAGCACAATCCCTTCAGCTAACCACGTGCATCTATCCTTAAACGTTCTCCATCCACTCCAAATACCTGCATAAGCCATTCATCGCAGCAAAGGCGTGTTATACAGATATGATATGTATAACTTGCTTTAACAGTCTTTTCGTACTTGACTAGACACAGGAGTGGATAGCAAAAGCAAGGTCTCTAAAGAATATTCAGGCCTATAAAGAATAATGAGCTAGATCTTTAACAAGGTATACATACCAAGGTATACATAACTTTAGTGTATTTATAACAATAAATCACAATGGAATAATAATTTAACCCTTCTAAAATTAGCATCTCAGCTATCATAGTGCCAGGGTGGATTTTTTTCTAACAAAATCCTGTTTAGCAAGAATGGAGTGTCACAACTTAGAGAACTAGTGGAGTGACTGAAAGTCAAATCTTCTGTTCCTCTGACTTATTGCAAGTATATTTAGTGCTTATAAAATTTTAATTGCGTGTCAACTGTGTTTGAATTCTCCTTTCCAATGAAGAGTATTTGCCTTGATAGTAGGCAGCACATTATATCTTTATTCCAGAAAGCCTGATCTCTTAAACAAATGTCATCATTTGATTCCTGGCTGACATTCCTTTCTTACATCTTGCTTCTATGAAGTTAATTTTGTAGACTGAATTAAGCAAGTGTCATATTTCATTTTTATTTTTATTGCACACAGTTTTCACTTATAAAAAATAAAATAATCCACACACAGAAAAGAAAAATTCATTTCATCATATTCTGGTTAAAAGAGAGAGCTACTCCTTGACAGAGACCCCAATCTAAGGATAATGCTTGGTCTGCTCTGAACTTGAAAGATGTGAGTCATTTCCACTGACAAATTTCAGATTTGTTAAAGTGTAGAGTTAATTCAGAACCATTATTTTTAAGACCATAATCCTTTAAGGCACAATGAGCATCCAATATTACCTGCATTTTTGGGTGTGGAGTAAATATAGATTAGGTCAACAACATAAAGCTGGAACTGTATTATACTTGTCCTTTTAGCATAGTAGTCATATAATTCATAAGCAAGCAAATTAAGTAGGACAACTTCACCACCCTCTTGGACAGGGTGATTTTAAGTATCCTTTGGTGACTCATTCTATCCTATTTTATAATAAACTTCTTTTATATAATCCTTTCCTTGAATGTGCCATTAAAGGAGGATGACAGAAGGTAGGAGGTGAGAATGACTAGATGAGTATTCAGCACCAGATTGGTATTCCATTAATATGAACTACCATTTCCTTATCATCAAAGAAAGACATTTGCTTGGATATCCATAACCATAAAGTTTATTTTTACTAGAATCTCACATTAAAATAACTCTACATTCTAGTATTTTATTTCTTTAAACCAATAAATTATTTATTTATTGTTGGCAGAGATTCAAACAGAAACATTATGTTTTCTCACCAAAGGTGCTGTAAAAAGTGTATTCCTGTGTCCTGCACAGGACACAGAGTATCCTACCTTCTCTTTGCTCCAAACACCCAACCAGGAAAAAAAATCCACAAAACACCAAATCCAGTCTTATATTAGTTACATTAAATTTTATTACATAAACAAATGTGATGTTTGTAGCTACAACTACATAGTCAGAAAAAAACAGCCAGAATTGCCAGTAATTATAAACCCATAATGAAAATATGCTGCTAGTGTTTTGCTCCCTGTAGTCTGTTTCTGTAAAAACAAGTGATCTTTTATCTGGCCATGCAATCACTCTGAAAAAATTTAAATCTTAGGGAGTATGCTGGCTATAGTGAGAATACCATTTCACACAGAGGGTTGGGGTTTTTTTCCAGATTAAATTGCATAGATTGAAGTAACGAAGTTTCCTCTTTTTAAAACCTTGCCTGGCGAGGTTTGAATGCATTTTCCGGGAAAACTTGTAGAATTACGTAAAGATCAAACCAAGAATATTGCTGAATTGTAACTGATTTACCATTATTTCTTTCAAGATAGGTAAGATGTTATTACATTTTGGTTTTAATATTTAAAATATAATTTGAGAATAATTAATTAACAGATGCACCAGCAACTACTACCTGCAAGGTAGATACCAGTCTCCAGCATTTCAGTTTTCCAAGATTCTTGTCTGTACCATAACACCCATTCTATTGCTGTCCTTTATCCTCTCCACTGTCCCCTACTTTCCTGATACTTTGAAGAGAGTAGGTGGGTATCTTTCATTCTGGTTCTGCATATTTATTTGGTATACTTTCAGCACATTTTATGTGTGGCATACTTAGACTGCAATCCCATTGCTACTTCCAAGGCAACTGGTCAGTAACCTGGTTGTATTTATGTTCCTGGAATGGAGAACAAAGGAATACAGAATAATGTTTTATGGTTATTCTCCTGTTTTGTATGACACAGGTGTATGGGGAGAGGGAGAAGGAAAGAGGAATGGAAGAACAGAGGAAGGAAAGCGAGGGAGAGAGGGAGGGAGGGAATGAGGACTGGAGGGTGGGAAGGATGGAAAAAAGGAAGGAAGAAGGGAAGGGAAGGAGGGAGGGACGGAAGGAGGGAGGGAGGGAGGGAGACAACATGTTTTTCTGTGATAGTCTGAAAAACATCATGAATATTGCTCATGAAAAAATAATTTTGGATTTGGACAGATTTATTAATTGAAATATCTTTGAAAATCTTGTTGTTCAAAAAATAAGCTTCCACTGAGTTATGCCATTCCAACTAATACTTTTATTAGTAACACTAGTTTAAATTTTGACAGATGAATGCAGAAAAATAACCTTACAAATGCTTAGCTATTATTCAGGAGAAGCAGTTGAGCAGTGCTGCCTATGTTTCTTCAAGAATTAAATTGGCTGGCAGAACTTGGAATGCATTTGTGGCAACAGAGGCTCAGCTCTTACCCTTATTGTGCAAACAACATTACAGCCAAATAGGATTTTATATTTTCCTTTGGGATATACTGAATTATGCCAGTTCCAGGGGCAAAGGGATCAATTTCTGCATGGCTAACTTCTCCTCACATGAGAAGGGTCTGCTGGAAGAAGCTCTTGTGCAATTGCTGCTGTTTTCAAATCCAGCACCATGTGGTAACGATCCTATACACATCTATGTCCAGACTAAGTTGTTGACCAGTCAGCAAATATGTACATCACAGTGGGTCATCCTGCATACTACAGTAAGAAGTTCCTTACATACCGGTTCTTTGAATTCCACCTATTAGAGTAAGAAAGGCAGAAGGAAAAGATCTAGATGTACATCAGAGAGGGGAAAAAAGAGAGGGGAAAAAACAGACAGACCTGAGATATTCTAAGGGAGAAGATATATCCTACTGTGAATATACTCAAATGTTTAAAACACCGAACTTCACATCAAGGGATAGGACAACGTTTTAGCAAGGCAGAATTCATAGAGGATCCACTGTTTGCTTCTTTAAATAGAAAAGGCCTATGTATTCCTATTTATAGTCAGCCATTGTCAACTATCAAATTAAAATGAGTGGAAATATATATTGTGCTTTTCCCATTTTCCTTCTCAGTTCTTTTGTAGCGTATACGTTCTCTTTAATAGTGGGACTCTTTAAAAAGAAAAATAATGTTCTGTTCTTTTCATTTACCTCTTTATTTTCCAGCTTTTACATGTCTTACCCTCAAGTCTACTCTAAATATAAAGGCCAAAACTTGAGGGCTTTAATTATTTGCTTCAGCTTTAATATAAACAGAGACAATTATGATAGCAGCAGCTAAGGATTTAGGAAACTGAACTATCCCAAGACTTAATAAAAACCAGAGGAAAGTTTAAAATGCAAGCATTTACTTTGCTTTCAGTGGATTCACTTGCTCAGCCGTCTTCTGTACTAATGGTAGTAACAGTGACACAGAAATTAAAGTGACATCAAGTTTTGTTTGCTTGCCTGATTTATAGAAGGTTCATCAGTTGTGAGTACAGATCAGATATTTACAATGAAACTAGGCAAAACTCCACCTCATTGAGGCTTTAACTTAGTGCAAAAATGAGTCTCATATTCCCTTTATTAACATTCTGTGCACAGCTTTTTTGACAGGTGGAACTTAGGTCAAACGCAAGGTCTCATTACCAAGGAGATAACAGCTACAGTTTTATGATAGCCTTTATTCTGTGTTTGATGCAAACTTGCTGAGCACATAATGGTTCCAAATTGTCTAGGCTTATCTGCATTCCATTTTTTTTAAATTCGATGGTGACATTAAACTTCAAGAAGCTATCACCTGAGAGCTGACAGTTGCATTTACAAAGAAGTGTCTCGAGCGTCAAAGAGCTGATGCAGCATCTTTCACTGTAAGCTTTGCAACTCAGATTATGAAATAATTTTAAAAGTAAACTTTCATTAAAGTATAATGTGGTGGTATAAAAGCAAAATTACTATATAAACCTTTGGGACTGTGTATACATAGAAAACGGCATTTGCAATGGGTTTTGAAGTGCAGGAGGGGCACAGAAGATGTAGAAGCAATGCTTAGACAGGATTTCCATCTGAAGTCAAAGAAAATTTGCTCATTTACAGCAGATATTTTTTTTAATAGTATGTATTTCATGTAGATTCATAGAATGGTTTAGGTTGGAAGGGACCTTAGAGATCGTCTAGTTCCAACCCAAATACAGTAACTCCAATACAGTTATTTTATTGTAAACAAGGAAGTCAAATTCCATATTTGTCATCAATCTCACACTGACACCTGCCTTATGATCTGAAAAGAGAAAATTATTTTGGTTTTAAATTCCTTGTTTGCAATAAAAGAACTTTTATTTTACATGCAAACTGAAGAAAAAAAACCCATAATGCTTTCTTTTAGCAATCTGATTTGCAGTACATGGTGTTCACAGCATTTCCAAATGCTTATTGATTAAGACAATTCACTGAATATTACTTCATCAGTACATTAATCATTATGATAATCTAGTTTAATATACACTTAATTTCCCCAGTGTAATCAACAACAGAAAGACAAGACTTTCCCACACATTTTAAGATTAAATTTAGTGCAAAGAAAGAATGATTTATTTATCCATAAATCATTATAATAGGCAGAGTTCAGTACCAGTGAATTTGCGTAACAGTGCCATTATAAGTCTTTGTCATACATCTTTATAACTAGTGGCACAAGATTGCACAAGGAATCTCAATTCTTCCATTTTTTCCTACTTTGAATGAAGGATTTGATGTAAATATATCATTTTAACATTTTTGAATGTATGTTGCTATTGGTGAAATTCTGACTCATTGAGATCAGTAGCAAAATATACAATTATTTAAATGAAGCTAGTATTTCAAGCTTTTAAAATGAAAAAAAAAATGTGGATTTTTTCAGATCAGGTGCATAGACAGAATATAAAGTGGTCCAGGTGGAGCTGCTATTCTGTCAACTTACTTTCATGTACCACAGATATGTACAGGACAGCTGTGCAGTTAGGGGTGCACAGATATCATGCTGAAAGGAAAAAGTACTAGATATCGCTAACTACTGTGGATTTCATTAAACCATAAGGTGTTGTCAATTTTTGAAGCTATTGAAATTATTCTGAAGCATGTGCAAGCCTTTATTGCCTTATTAATTCCTTTTTCAAATAACTCTGATGCTCAACTTGCATAAGTTAAAGTTGATGCTTTGAAATCATACAAAATCGGGTAAATATCCAAATTTATAATAAAATGCACAGCTTATATACTTGTAAGGGATGGTATATAGAAAGAAGTGCAGAGAGGTGATACTAATACTTTGGATATCAATTTTCTCATTCATTCTTTGGATCAAGCCACTCCAGTAAAACATTAAAATTTTTTTGCTGTGTATGCTCAAATTATCTTACACATCTTGGATTCAGATATATTATTACATGGTCTGATTTAAAGGTGGGTTTTTTTTTGTATTCGTATGATACATGAGTTTTAGAAGTTAACTGTTGTTGCTGATCAATGCAGAAATTATTATTAGACTGTTTTCATTTACTTTAGCTTTGTAAAACTACTGTTTATCCCTGTGACTGGGTCACTAAACTAGGCTAGCTTAGAAAAATGACTTGTAGCCTATAAGATTTCCTTCACCTATGACAACTTAAAAAGGTGATTTCTGTGTTTCAGATTTCCCTTTCTATCCTTGCTCCTAAAGAATGTCACTGAAGCAGACCTATTGGTGTGCCTTGGAGTGTGGTCCCCATCTTCTAATGTGATTTTATTCTACTGAAGATAAAATGAATGAAAGCAAGGCTGAAATCTGATCAGATTGACAATAAAGAAATGTTGCCACTTTTAACAGCAACTTAGTCTTAGGATCAGTTAGTGCCTTGTTCATCATTACCAACTTGTCTTATTCCACCAAGCTGTGGTGAGCTCTGTTACTTTCAGTAAGTATCCTGCTTTGTTATTTACTTCAAGTTTCTAGAAAAAAGCAAGATACTGAATTTTTCTGAGCAAGTAAATTTATTCTACAACATGACTTGCGATGAGCTGTAGAGCATTTCTGGCAGTACTGAAGCTTAACATCCAGGATCTTAAATGGTTATCTTGAAAACAGGATTGAGTGGCAGGGAACCAGGGTGAAAGGAGATAATTCAGACAGACTGTGGCAAATTAACTAAAAGATCCCCTAATCTGAAGTGCTCACTCTTGGTTTACTCTATAACCCGTGTGACCTGATTTGTAGGTCAGGCTTGGACTGATAGTACTGCATATTCCTCCTCAGTTCTGGCAAGTAGAGGAATGAACAGAGAGACAGGTAGAAACACAAAGGATGAAACTCCATTATAGTTACTTTGTACAACATGACTACCAAGGATACACTTTAAAAATAATTCTCTCCTACAACAGTATTAGAGTTCTATGTCTTCTATCTCTATTCGTCTTCTATCTCTATTCATCTTCTATCTCTTTTCCCTGTAAAATATAAAGTTACATTAGGTTTTGAATTTTGTTAGTAATAAAATATTGTACAAATGTATACACAATTAAGTTGCATTAATATGTATAAAACTAATTTGTATAGACTATATGAGCCAGGCAAACACAAAAAATTATTGCCTATCATTTTTGCAGGGCTTCTGAAAAAACACGTACAGGATAGGTCATAAATTGCCTTCTGTAAAGCATGAGTATGAATATCGGATTTGGAGATTAAATACAAGATAAGATATAAGGTACACTGAAGGTGTCCTAGTGTATTTTTCTCCAAAATATTCCCATGATTTAAATGTTTTTAAACCAGTCACCCCTCAGTAATACACCATAATTAATTTCAGACTTGCATAGTTATTTGAATCACTGAGGGAAAATACTGGAAACTAAAAGTCCCATTCATCTGCAAGTTTACTGCTCTGCTTTTGACCGTGGACATTCTGCCAACTTGCATTTTTAGATATATGAATAAATTCTGATCCAGACTCAGGAGACAAAAATCCCTGAAAGGAACATCTTTCCTTCTGCTCTCAACCTTTCAGTGTCCCTGATGCCTGATGCAGTATATAAAAAGGTGTTCTGGAAATATGTCATCTGACCAGTAATCTAGATTTTCACCAGAAATTTACCAGCATGATTTAATGAAACTCAGAACTGAATGATCAGAAACTGATTAATAATAAGACCTGCGGGCTGGATTACTTAAAGACCCGTGGTACTGCTAATCAGTATTACCAATCAGTGTGCTATGCCAGCTCACTTATATTTGCAGTCAATTGAGTAAGGTGCTTCTGAACAAGAATTACCATTGATTTTGTTACAAATGAGAATTATTTTCAATGTCACTTATCTTACATGTAGTCAGACACTTGAGATGTGGATAATCACTGCCATTATAAGCCAACAGATGCTGTTGCTTACTGTTTAGAGCCCATCCTTTGTCATGGAAGCTTCCTCTGCCTTTCATATTAGTTCTTTGCCTTAATGATTTATCACATATCTGTTAAAGGTCTGAGGATGTTTCACTTCACACTTCTGATTCATTCACACAGTAGGTATCTACTGAGATTTGTGTTTCTGTGCTTGGTACTACTCAAACCTTTTTTATTATTACAGGCAAGAAAGCTTCCAGCAAATCTTTTTTAGATCTTAGTAGTGACTGCTTTTGCAGGAGTGACTCAGAGAGCAGGGCTTTCAAACATTTATTCCCACATTAAATGAAGTTCACTAATCATAACCCTTCAAATGCTAAGCTGGAGTGCAGTAACACAGTTAGTACAAGCAGATCTAAGAGCTGCCTGTGACTGAAAGGGGCATTTCCATCCTTTCATCCCTGCCACATGTTTTTAGTCTCTGAGTGTTCTCCAAAGCAGGATTCAAGATGTAGGATCAGCTCCATGAAATTGCTGGGGGGAAAAAATAAAGGAAGAAAAAGATTTGTTTTCAAATTTGCAGTCCATCAGATTAATGGACTCATCTGATCGCTGGCTGAGTACTCATATTTGTGCTGCAGAGTCAGTGGCTATAGGGCGAAGGTCCAGTGCTTTTGGTCAGGGCTTGCAGCAAATTTCAGAGCAATGTAAGCCAGAGAAAATTATACTCACACTATCCCCAAAAGATAGTTTCCTGCTCAGTCCAGGCACCATTGCACCTACACAGCAAGGGGGGTGATGTAGGGCACTGCATGGTGAGGGGTCTGTGCTCAGGGTGGGGGACTTCCTAAGCCAAGTGTGTCATGAAGGAAGGTTATGTGGCACCACCTCTTACTTCTTCCATTTCCCGTATACCCTAGTAAGACATCCTACTGCAGTCACAGAGAGCAGCAGAGAGATATCCCCCTCCATCTGCAGCATGGGGGCTGAAGGGTTGCTGTCTGGCACCCCCTCAGGTCTGGCACCCTCCTCTGGGGTCATTTCCTACCCTGCATCAGCCCAGACAAAGGTGTTTAAAGAAATGTTCAAATACCCTCCAGCAAATTTTGGTGGAAATGGAGAAGGGGCTGTTCACGGGAACAGCTCATCTGGCAGATGGGAAGGGAAGGGGTGGTTACTTCCACAAGGGAGGTGGGAAAGATCAGCTGGGAGTGAGGTGGCATCACTCCTCTCCACTTCAGTCAGCACAGCTGCAGAAGGAAGAGGGTTTTCTCCACCCATTGTACTTCAAATCAGAGGTAGACTAATTTCAAATCTAATAAGTAGCTTCAGAAGTCTTACAGGATGAATTCGGGGCTTGATGAAGCATGAGTCATATCCCATGAAGGAGGTCAGAAGTACTGCTATTGATGCTCACTTCATGGAAATTATATGGGAGAGACAAGTTCAGGAGCCCTGATTAAAAAGCTTTTGCATCTCAGTATTTTTCTTGTTGCATACCTCAGTTGAGTCAAGAAGGCAAGTCCATTGCTTCATGTGGACTTCTGTAGTGCCAAAAATAATGAATAATTTCCGAGAGGAAATAAAAATTGTACAGCACATTCTCTTACTTCTTTTATCTTCTATTAATGACAACTGATTTTGTACAAGGATAGAGGAAATATATACAGAAGACTGATTATAACTCAAATATTGTCTATGTCCCTTTTCTCTTTGATACAGGAAGGTTAGCATTTGAAATTAGCTCTACTTTAGCTTTAAGCATCAACTGCTTGAATTTAAAATGGAATAATCTGATATTCCATTTATATTAAGTTAAAGAGAACAATTGCTGTTATGATTCCAAATAAGTCTAAGAAAACATTTCTAATGATTTTTTGTAACACAGTGTGCAGTTTTAAATAAATGTTTCCGGATTATATTTAACTCCATTAACCTCTAGCAAAATATGATTTATTTTCCTTTTTGCTCTTACTCATTCCTTTTCTTGTCATCATTAAACGCTGTGTTGCTCTTCTTAATGCTGGCATAAAGAAGGCATAAGATTGGAAGGAACAACACTTAATCCAGATAAGGTACAGGCAGCAGAATACATCTAACTGTGCCTTTAGCACTGTGGTATTCAATATTCTCAGCTGGTCAGCCATCTAAGTATTTACAAAATGTCAGCTTTCACCATCAGACAAGAGTGGGTATAGTCTGTCTGGCGCTGCCTTAGGCAAAAGTCTAGCTATGAGGGAGAGTGGGTGGGAATCATGCCTCTTGTCTTTACATTGATCACAAATATTTTGAAATATTTTTGAAGGGCTTAGTAATGCCATGTTATGTTTGGTGTTGAGTTTTACTCAGGTACTGGCAGTTCTTTCTCTTTCACGAGGTAAATCCACATGTATCATCCTCTAACAGGAAAAGAAGAACAAAAAGAAAGCTAGAAAAACTAATCTGTGATAGTGTATTTCATACTATCATAGCACAAATGACTTGAATTACAAGAAATTTATCTTGCCTTAAATGTATTAGCCATAAATCACCATCAGGCTTTCAGAAAACCTGACGTACTACAGAAAGATGTAAAAAACTTAACTCTTCTTCAGTCTTCCTCCTGTTTATTATGCCATTTTTCCCTAACTACAATATTTTTTTCAATAACAATAATCACGCTGTTAGGAAATATACAATAAAGAAAAAAAAAAAGACAGAGATATTCCAGATATTTTACTCTGCCATTGCCATAACTGAAGTAAATGTTTATGTGCTAAGAATTGCCAACATAGGCAATTTGGGGGTAGGGTCAAAGAGTAAGGAACACTCTATAAATAACACACAGATACAAAATCTAGGGGTGTAGAGTGGTGCGGGGATCCGATTCTGATAGGTGCACTGATAATGCATCTAATTACATACTAAGGACATACAGAAACAATGAGTTAACAAGGTATTTTGATACAATTTAATACTACAAGTTATAAATGCAATTCATATTAGACTGATCATTCCGTAAACATGACAAAGAAGAAGAAAATCTTTAAAAAGAATCAAACTTTCCATGTGTTGGTCTAGCCAAAAATTCAGATGCCCCTGGGTACAGATGTATAACATGACTGTTACGACACTCTTTCTTCAGGTTTGGTATTATTTTTCACCTGGAGCTGTGCAGCAAAGGATCCAGAGGCAGCAACACTCACGTTGTGTGGTCTAGTGCGGTCAGCTGAAATCCATTTTCTTGGAAATGGCACACCACCCATGTGTCTAAATAAGCAATTTTGGACACGTATGGGTTGAAGATATTTCATCCCCCCCTAAAATATTCTTTGGAGACTGGCTTTCTAAAGGAGTTTTGGAGGGAGTGATACTTTTAAATAAGTCGAGTCTTAAGCTTTCTAGACGCTACTGCCTAGGAAATCATATTTTTCAATAGGACTTCACATTCATATGGTTTTCACAGATCTGCTCTTACTCGATGTATTTTTTGGAGAGAGGAGTCTTTTTATTAGCATGTGTTGATTTTGATCTGACAATATGTTGAATAATATGTTAAACAATATTTAACAACAGTATTTTTCTTAAGTCCTCCTGGCCCTTTATACAAATACCAGGTCATTTGAAAGTCCTATTAAAAGTTTGCTATTGACATTGTATTTTGCACAGGCCCATATGGAGATGATTCATGTGGGATACATCTCCTTTTTCAGACTGTGACTTGGCATTTACATGAAACCAGTACTACACATGTCCACTGATCAGTGTATCAGCCCCTGGGCACTAATTATGACAATACTCCATTTAGACTAAGTTCACTGTTACCTGACTGCTTGTTAAACACGAAATAAAATTTTCCCATTGGTTTTCAGCTTTCTGTTATGAACTTGGTCAAACCTAAATAGCCCATCAAACTAAGGATTTATCCTGCTTTTACAGATGGACACCTCTGAAAAATAAGTAATTTTTTTTTTTAAATACACATGATCTAAGCCCAACCTAATCATAGGCTTTTCCTTTATCTTGACAGAACTGAAATTATAACATACATTATCTCAACAATGTTATTCCCTTAGATACTGGGAATCAGCACATCATTTAACAAACATGATAATTTGTACTTTCAGAAAATAATTTCAGTAAAGAGCTTTTCGGCTAAAGATATGATTTTCAGTTCTTTGTAATTGCTCATTATTCCTTTTAATCACTGAAATATTCATTCTGCACTGAAAAAGTAAGTTACTCTAGAATAACAACAATAATAGATATTTTAAATACAGTTTGAACCGGGAATATTTTTTTCTTCTATTGACATAAAAATGCCCAGAAAGTGGTTCTAAGAAGAAAGAAAAAAAAACCAAAATAACTTGTTTCTGAGATTTATTCTTGTCCTCCAATCTGCTCCCAAATCAAAAAGAATTGCTGATGTCAAGTGGGTCAAGTCTCCTGTGAATTAATTGGATTTTCTGCTAAGGGATTCATCTCACAAGAGATTTCTGGCCATCACTATTATGTAAAAATCTCATGCTACCCTGCTTATGTGAACCTTTTAAGAGCATGTATAAGCAGGAGGGGAGAGGAAAGGGAAAAACAGTACGGAAAAGGAGTAGATGACTCACTGCCCTTTGGAGATTATTGTAGGACAAGAGTGTGACAACACAAGCCCAGGACATACTTTGGTGTTCACAAGTGAAAATTCTCTTGGTCCAGAGTCCTGCATGTACCAGGCTTTGTCTTCTCTTCCTGCATTTCAGCTCTGTTATGTTTCTAAATAGAACTGTGGAGTGGAACAACAAATACATTAAACTGAATTCCTGTGATTTGCTTAATATGAATTGTAGCAGAAATACTTTTGGTACACTGTGTAGAAATTAGGCTGCATATGTATTTTTTTTTACCACCTCAAGATACACAGCATACTTCAGCTTATGAAATGATCAGAAATATTCTTAATTTTAACTATTTCAAATTTTTTCATGCACACAGTTTTATTCTACATTGCAGGGTTTGTTTGTGGGTTGTTTTTTTTTAAAGGAGCTGCAAATTAAACTCTTAATAATTATAATGATGGTAACAGCAGCTAGTCTTATATTGTTTCCCACCAGGCTCATGAGGTACATTAAGAGCAGCTGTACCAAAAAAATACTTACGATCCACAAATGTGAAGGGAACACACTGCTATCACATTCATCAAACATAATTTTGTTCTCAAACAGAGAATGCAGAAACACGGCAACAGAAGGAGAAAGCACTGAGGATATTGTGGGCATCAGCTGAGAAAGCAACCTGACTGGGGAATAGTCCTGAAAAAGAAATCTCTGTGGTGTTGGCAAAGGCAACCCATCTTTAAGCACACAGTTATGTCTCTGCTGCAAGTACAGACAGGCAATGACATTGTTACTGGATGTGAAATGGCTTTTGTACCCACGGGCCCTGCCTTATGAATGCAGAGAAAGGGTGGAAGTGACTGGGCAGGTTGCCTCTTCTCTTTCAGTCCACCTTCATACATGCATGCTATGCTACAGCGATGCTTTGAACCAAGGAAAAAAAGGGGGGAAAAATCCAGTAGTTGCAGGGAAAAGCGAAACAATAGGTGATTATTAGAGCTGCCATTTATCGTAAGACGTAGTTTAGAACCAAAACTTCATCCTGATTGCCCTGGTTCCCTCAATTTACACTGAAGTGAGTGATATGTGGATCTTTACCGTGAAAAGATGTCTTCATTAGAAAGAGATTGTAATTCACTATCATCTTACTAATTACCTCACTTGTGGCTTTCAATGCTCTTCAAGTCCCAGTTTTAATCTTCTTACTAATTGTTGGCTGCAAATGCAATAAAGTTATACAGCTTACATAAGGATTCCCAGAGAGCACAAAGCTTGCTTTAAGCCATAGATCCAAACTGGAATTCCCTGTTTTTCTCTGCCATTATTTGTCTTAAAGAATAAGGAAGACTGGAATGGAATATCTGAATGCAGCAATGTTGTGATGAAAGAATTATTTTTACAATCTATGTAATAAATAGATATATTTTCACTTCTCTGGAATTTTCCGTGAAAATATCCTCAAATGCTTAAGACTTTTACTTTTTTTTTAATATTAGAGTAAAATTATCTTGTTCCAGACAGTTGCTTGCAACTAATTCCATTCAAATTCTGGTTTTCTGTATTAAAAATGTCTTTATTTTTTGGTATTGCAAATTTCATTTTTCTCAAGTGTCTTCCACTTGAAACAGCTGCATTGGAGAATTCTTCCAGTATTTGAAACAGCATTTGTTTTCTTGATAATGCCTGGAAAACATAACATGGTTGCAAGTGTTATTTGTTCAGCATTATGTGTAGGCACAGTTGGAGAGCCCTGGGTCACAGTCCAGCTAGAGTTCCTTAATACAACCTCACTACACTGCTGTATATAGGTCTCACCATATCCATGTCTCTGAAAGCTTTTCTAGCACTGAATAAAGCCACAGTACTTTTTCATTTTTGGTCTCTCATTTTTTCCTGGGCATATCATCACTACTTGTAATCTCATCATGGAAATGGGCTTTATTGCCCTGTCTTAAAGCTTCATAACTAGCACAGGTCACACACACATACAGACAGACACACAGACACTGTGAACACCAGTGAAACTTTTTATAATACCTTCCTAATGGCAAATCTGTATTTACAGTTTGTCTTTTCAGGATATGTGGCAGTTGAAACAAATGGATATATTTACTTCACAAAGATATTAACGTGAGTGTTTCTGAAGATTATAAAAGAAACAGAATAGAATAAAACAAGTATTTTCATTTGTTTCCCAGTCTCAGTTTACCTCCCTGTTTTGAGTAATATTTGCGTCAAGAGACCCTTGCCACATAACAAGGGATTTATCTCACTTCTAATTGGTTTCTGTCTTCTGTGGTTCACCTAATATAACAATGAAAGCATGAACCGCTATTTTTCTTCCCTCCTCAGCTCTCTCTAACTTTCCTTTCTCCTCAAAGTCTCAAAGTTCTGTCTTTTTTGAAAAAGATAGACTACTCCACTTGTTCATATTCTGGAAAATTCTTACTCCCTCTTGGCTAACACACTTACCTGGATGGACTCTTTAAAGATTCAACAACATCATGATCTTCTTTCTAAAGATGCAGGATCTGCACACCTCAGACAATACATGTAGATGAAGGTTTATTATTCCATAAAGAACAGGGTTTACAGTGATTTCAAAATTAAAAAAAGAAAAAAGGCAAAATTGTTCATTTATGTGTTTTGGAAAGTATCTTAAAATCCTTTAAGACACTTGTGAAGAAATAGTCCTTCCCTTCACAATCTAAAAGCACGAAACAGAGAAATGGTAAAAACAGACTAAAAAGAAAATAACTTTTTTTTCTTTTTTTTTCCTCGTAAGGCTATTTCCATTCCCCTTTAGGAACCTGATATACATTCTGATGACAGAGCATTAAGTTCATCACTTATAAATGTAAGATTTTCTCCAAGATTCTTTCTCTGAGCTGCCTTTCTCTATAATAATACAGCTTAGGGGTTGACCTGCTGGAAAGCAGCTCTTCTGAGAGGGACCTGGGAGTCCTGGTGGACAACAAGGTGACCATGAGCAGCAATGTGCCCTTGCAGCCAAGAAGACCAATAATATCCTGCCCTGGTGAGGCCACATCTGGAGTACTGTGTCCAGTTCTGGGGTCCCCGGTTAAAGAAAGACAGGAAACTACTGGAGAGAGTCCAGTGGAGGGCTACAAGGATGATCAGGGCACTGGAGCATTTCTCTTATGAGGAAAGGCTGAGAGAGCTGGGTCTGCTTAGCCTGGAGAAGACAAGACTGAGAGGCCATCTCATCAATGCATATAAATATCTGAAGGGTGGGTGTCAAGAGGATGGTGTCAGACTCTTTTCAGTGGTGCCCAGCGACAGGATAAAAGGCAGCAGGCACAAACTGGAAGACAGGAAATTCCATCTCAACATGAGGAAAACTTCTTTACTTTGAGGTTTACAGAGCATTGGAACAGGCTGCCCAGAGAGGTTGTGGAGTCTCCTTCTCTGGAGATATTCAAAACCCACCTGGATGCATTCCTGTCCAACCTGCTGTAGATGGACTTGCTTTGGCAGGGGGGGTTGGACGAGATGACCTCTGAAGGTCCCTTCCATCCCCTACCATTCTATGATTCTGTGATAATTATTCAACTAACATACCTCCTCAAAAAGAGACAACAGATGGATTAAATAAGCAAGCTTATTGAAAGAAATGAATTATATAATAAATTATAAATGAATATTGGACTTAAATAATGAGAATAATTTGCTTTCAAATTGCAGTGCTTTTTTCATCAAAGGCAAAATAAAGTCTTTAACATTTCATTTCTGAATATTGTAGATGAAAAAATCTAAACTGTTCTCTGCAGGACATCAGATCAAAACAATACAAATTAACTATGAGGTTAATTTTCAGTTAACAGCTAAAACTGTGGAGTTATAGATTATTTAAACAAGCGCATGTTCTAATATACACAATAGATATTTTAAAATTGTAAAGCACAGCTTGTGTGCTGTTTGCCTCATTATGAAATAATTACCAAAATATAAAGTTCTACTGAATCTATTCAAAATACTTTATTAAAATTCAATTTTATCAAACATTGGTTTGATGAGCTAGTCAAAGCGTTACTGAAGTATGAAGGGGATGGAACATGTTAGGTTCATGGCACGATTAAGGGATGGTGACCCCTTGAATCCATTAGCTAATCTACAAGCTTTTTTAGGAGCCAATTTAGTAGATTAAGACTATTCAACTCAGAAACACAGGATGAGAAAGCAACAGCAAACCCCACATTGCAATAGATGAGTATCTATTCATTTGGTGTTCCCAACTAGAACTCCTTTGTGTGTAAGGTTCTAATCAAGTGTTTACTGTCATGAGTCAGGGGCAGTCATCTGAAATGTAACACCATGCTTTCACTTTTCCATAACGTTGAAGCTATTGCAGCAGATTATGCTTGGGGCTGATACTTCTGTCCCTTATTCTTTTCCCAGACTAAACAAATGTGTGTGTGTAAAGTCAGCTGTTGAAGTATACAATTTTAAAATTGTTTCAAAGCAGGAACAACTTCATAAGAGGGTGCAAAAAGCTTTCAAAGAAGATTAAAATAGTAAAGAAAAATACCCTCAAACAGGATTTCAGTGGGCTTCAGCAACAAAGTCCAAAACTTTCATTCCCTATATTTGGAAAAAACTCAAGGTTTTTTACCCAAATGTTTCCTAGATGTCTAACTCTCTGCCCATTATTGTCTGAGCTAACTCCTGCCTATACCACATTTGGATCTAGCAAGTAGCTCTGACAAGTCATAAAGATGAATATCCTTAACTATCCTCTTTCTGACAGAGACCTCTCCTGTGTGGGAGGGTTCCTCCTCACTCTTGATGAATCTTCTCAAGATAACTACTGAACTCTGGATCTGGAGCAAAGGATGGAAAGTACCACCTGGGCACCTACCAGGTGTGCAGAGAGACAAGCTCAGATACAGATGCTTTTCATTTAGGTAGGTGGTTGTAACTCTTCACTCAGCATGTCAGCTTTTGGACTTATCTTCTTGAGGTAGAAGAGGTGCTTCTGGGGGTTCTGTGGAGCAGTCAAGCATCTAAAGAACCTTCATTTATAAAAGCCTAAGGGCTTTATTGAATCTGGTACATTTATCTTACTGTGCCAAACTGGTGATAATACTAAAAGAACAGTATTGGCTACTGGTTTGGTGGGGAAAGGGAGGGAAGTAGGTGTCGAAGAAGGACAGAAAACAGAGGAGGCTTTGCTGTCTTTGCCAGATTGTCCTACCCCAAGCATATCAACCTTTGCTATTTTGCATGATTAACTTGCTCCCTTTTCTCTCTCACCCTGTCTTAAAGTCACCATCATTCCCAGCCCTTTCCTCAGTGACCTGCTCCTACTGCTCCTCATCACAGTTTGTTAACCAGGACCATCTAAACCTTGTTTTTTAAAACCAAAGAAAATACATAATTTGTCACTGTGGTTCTTTTTTCAGGCTGCAGATTAACCCAAATAAATATTACTTTTATTATTGTCTTCATGAACATATGCAACTCCCTATTTGCAAAGAGTTCTTAGTTTAAACTTCATATAATTTGCAAACTTAGAAAAGCACTTAATTTTGAAATATCACATAGTTTAAATTGTGGTCTCTTATTAGCTATTATTATCAGGTGTAACCAATATGGAAATATAGATTGATCAGCCTCTGACTTTAATAGGTTGGACTAGTTTAATAAAAATGGCTGTTCTCCATAAACGACTGTATTTTTTCTAGAAATTTCTCAATTAAAGAAAATTATATATTATTCCAGGCTCAGAGCAACTTGAATGATGTTTTGATGGCAGGGCAAGACAGATACAAGTAGCCTTAGAACCCTGGGATTGCTTTATGAAGCTATAATCTTATCCTTTTGCTTTTGCTTTTCTTCTCTGCCCCCCACCCCCCCCCCTTCCCCCAGTGTTACCCTCACATGTCTGTGTATCAACAGTTTATTGGTACTTCACTAATGCTGAAATTTGCTCTCGTCTTCTGGTGAAGAGGTGCATCACTAAATGTATCGATAATTTAATTTGTGTTTCCACCCTATTTAGAAGCCCTAGTACTGGCATTAGATAAACAGAGAAGTGTCATTAGAAAACCAGCAAAAAATCTGTTTCATAAAGTATTTTGCCTATGAAATCAGTCACAAAGAAAAAAAAAAGCATATTCAGAGGTGTTGATCTGTGAACAAAGAATGTCTAAATTATAAGAAAAGTCCAGTCTTTTCTGACAAATCCTTTCTCCTTCAATAAAGTTATAGTGCACTATCTACTACAGAAAGAAAACAGAAAAAACCCACAAAAAACCCACTTGCCTCTTCTATTACACATTTAGGAGGAAAAAGCACACTTCCACATACTCCTACTTTCATGCACTGTTGTGCCACTAGACTTCATTAGGATCAGTTTCTTGCAGAATGTTGTATAGTCCTCAGTGCTGGTGTTTGTGTTTCATACCTTTGTGTTTCCAGTTACCTTCAAAGTCTCAACTTTGTCTTATGCATGCAAAAAGTTCTGCAGGATATTGTGTCTGGGAATTTTTTTAATGATCTTTAAAAAAAATAATATTCACTATATAATGTTTTAATTTTTTAATTATCGCTCAGAACATTTGGGTAGAAATTAGAGATCACTAAACTTCAGTGTCAAACTATTAGTCATATTTTATAATTACTAAGAAATGTCCCAAAATTAATGTGAAATAATTAGTGACTTTACCAGTTTGGACACAAATCAGTTACATGGTTGAAGTAAGCTAATTTCTTTAGAGGAATCAATGTAGTATTCACCTCTAAACATTTTAAAATTTTAATATATATGCACATTCACCAAATGTTTTTGAAACAGCCACTAATACCTTTGGAAAAACATTATTCGGAAAAGATTTTTTAAGAAATTTCTTAAATTCTAGGTATTATTTTGCCTGAAATTACAGTTTAATATATGCTGAACTATCCGAGCATCTCAGTTACATTAGGAGTGGGATGATGAAGTGGTAAATATTCTAAATAGCTTTTAATATTATTTTCAAACCAATTTTCATTTTCCTATTATTGATGGATATTTATTTTGATATCTTGCTATGCACATTCTGTATAATGTTCTACAGAAATGGTGTGTTTATGTTGCAGAAGGAAAGCATATAGATAAAGGTGTGTAGGAAATTTTTTTTATTTTGCATTATGATACACTTATATATTATTGATATTACTATGTTTGTTTAAAACTGGTATTGACTTTACCCTTACATGACTGCAGAAAGACTTCTTTCTTTTCCTCTGAAAATATTGGTGATTTCTTATTTTATTTTTTAAATAATAATACAGTTTATAAAGACCACAAGAGTTCTTTTGTCAGTTGGATTCAGATCACAGTAGAGCTAAAATCAGAGAAGCTTGTTCTTTGCATGCTGTCCTTAATTACAAAAAGTAAATGCAAGTTTTTCACTGAGATGAATCAGAAATGCGACAAAAGACTGTACTTTCTATGTAGGTCCACAATACTAGTGTGAATACCATGAAAATGATCTCACTGGCATTGGTCAAGTCTTCTGAGACAACAACAGTTTTTTTAAAGAAGTAATAGCAGTTACAGTTACATGTCCCAGACAATATTTCTAGACATCAAGCCTTAACAAAAACTCAAAAAAATGTACCTAAAAACATTTGAAAGAAACTGTCAAATTATACAAATCCAATCTAAGGATAAATATTTTGCTTCATAAATCTCAAGCCATATTCAGGGGCGTATAATTGCTTCTGAAATGCAGTCTACCTCAAAAGATTTCCCTTCAAAACAAAAACATGTTTAAATCTGTTATTTTCAATATGTCAGGATATACAGTGCCACTGAATCATTTTTGCAATACTTATTTAAATCAGTGGAGTCCCAATGTCAAGCAACTTCATTTGGTGAGTCCTGGTGACCTGACTGAGGTCTGTATCCACTGTGCTCACAAAAATTTTGCAAGGGAGAGACAAACGTCAAACTGCAGATCTGCCACTTGGGCAGTATTAGAACGTGGAAAGAACATAGAAACAGGCAGGAGCATTGGCAACAGCCAATCCTCAGCACTAGAGAGAAAGGACACTGTTCTTCTAACTTCTCCTTTTAAACTGAAGATTTTCCTCTTCCTCTGTTTGTTCTGCCAAACCCTGTACTCTTTTACCTGAATTTTCAAAAAATATGCATGCAGCAAAGCTTTTGTCATAAAAATCAAAAATGCTAATTTTAAAACCAGGTATTGTGGCAACCAGATTTGCAAGTAGGAAAGAGTTAGGTGCTTCATCAGATATACAAGTGAAGGGACATTAGTTCTAATCAAATGCTCAGAGGGCTTAGAGGCTATTCAGTAAAAACAAAATAACATAAACACAAGTTTCAGGTGCTCCTGTTGTGATGTGTGATTTACTTCAGCCCTCAATAATGCAAGTTCCTGAATAATAACCTTGTGAGTTTATTGCTATTTTCTGCTTGTTTCTGAATAGGTTGATCCGCAAGCTTAACTGTTTAGGAGTTTCTATGCTACTCATTCAAATTGTTCCTGAAAACAGCTTTTCAGGAATTATATTTGACCATGTTTTATAAGCAAGAAAAGATTTGTAGGAAGAAAGAATAATTTTTATAAGACCATCTGAAGTGATTGGAGAAAAAAACAGTCACACAAGTTCTCTTCCACATCAAAAGGATAGCTTGTCGTATATCTCTCCAGAAAGATCAATTTGTAATAGAAAAGATATTACCTTCAACTATAAACCTTGTTTTGTCTGTATCCTTTAACCTATCATTGCCACATCAAAACTATTCTTGCTAAAAAGAGTGTAAAAATGGTTTATCATCTTTAATTCTGTCTTATTCTGCCTGGCTGCATATGAACTCTTTAGCAGAGATCTAGTATATGATACTATTGATGAATATATATAGACTATACTTTTTAAATTATCCTTGGAAGGATGGTATCTTTGAAGCAATATTCTTCCATTATATGCAGCTATTTCCTCATATTCATAAGGACTCCTAGTTTTGTTCTCATATCAACCTTCCAGAAAAGCAAAAAAAAAATGTTTGTCTTCAAGTCAATTAACCTTCCTAAGGAGATAAGTACTTCTGAGACATGAGTGGACAGAAGTACTACAGGTAGAAACAATGCATCATGAGAGAGCTGGATCCTTAAACTATTTATGGTGGGTTGACCCTGGCTAGATGCCAGGTGCCCACCAAAGCTGCTCTATCACTCCCTCTCCTCAGCTGGACAGGGGGAGAGAAAATATAATGAAAGCTCGTGGTTCGAGATAAGGACAGGGAGATCACTCAGCAATTGTCATCATGGGCAAAACAGACTCGACTCAGGGAAATTAATTTAATTTATTGCCAATTAGAAGTCAGAGTAGGTTAATCAGAAATAAAAACCAAATTAAGATTCCCCTCTTAACACCTTCCCCTCACCCCTCCCTTCTTCCCAGGCTTAACTTTGTTCCCAATTTCTTTACCTCGTCCCCCCAACTGGCGCAGGGGGACAGGGAATGGGTGTTGCAGACAGTTCATCACACGTTGTCTCTGCCGCTCATTCCTCTTCAGAGGGAGAACTCCTCACACTCTTCCCCTGTTCCAGCATGGGGTCCCTCCCATGGGAGACAGTTCTGCATGAAATCCTCCAACATGAGTCCTTTCCACGGGCTGCAGTTCTTCACAAACTCCTCCAGCTTAGGTCCTTCCACAGGGTGCAGTCCTTCAGGAACAGACTGCTCCAGTGTGGGTCCCCCACAGGGTCACAGGTCCTGCTCCAGCGCAGGCTTCCCATGGGGTCACAGCCTCCCTCAGGCATCCACCCACTCCAGCTCAATGGTTTGCGGGTGGATATCTGCTCCACTGTGGAATTCCATGGGCTGCAGCAGAACAGCCTACCTCGCCATGGTCTTCACCATGGGCTTCAGGGGGATCTCTGCTCCGGCACCTGGAGCATCTCCTTCCTCTCATTCTTCACTGACCTTAGTGCCTGCAGAGCTGTTTTTCTCACTCCTCTCTCCCGGTTGCTGTCGCAAAGGTTGTTTTTTTTCCCCCTTCTTAAATATGTAATCACACAGATGCTACCACCATTGCTGATGGGCTCAGCCTTGGCCAGTGGCGGGCCCATCTCAGAGCCGGCTGGCATTGGCTCTGTAGGACACGGGAGCAGCTTCTCACAGAGGGCACGCCTGTAGCCCCCCTGCTACCAAAACCTTGCCACGCAAACCCAATACATTTAGAAACAACATTTTCCTTTTTTCTAATAGTATCTTCTACCACTTTATATTACGTTATGTTTCACGTCTTTCTGAAATAGGAAAATATAGCACACTTATTTAATCGCCCAGGCAGCTAAACCAAGAAGAAGCTAAATAACTTTCCCAAGGTCACAAAGAAGATCTTTGGCAAAGTGAATATTAATTATAAGTAGTTCATTCCCATCTTTAAAGCACAAAATGATCCTTCCTTTCTGATGAAAACAATCTCAAAGGGAAGAAGTTATTTTGGAGAAAAGTTTGGGGTGGTTTTTTGGAGTCTTTTTTTTATTCATTGCATTGCCTTTTCAGTTTTTGATTTTCCATCTTGTTCTCACCTGTGAAACAATTAGATGCCTTTCCCCTTTTCTACTATTCCAGTAATGTACTCCTCCTTGTTGATTAATATGACCACTCTTTTTTGTTTAACATTAATTTTTAAAGATATTTATTATTATTGTGACATAATGACTGCTCTTAAGATAGTAATTGCTCTATTCGCTTTGAAGTATTATACAGTTTTTTCTTTTGTATCTACCTTTTCTATTTTCTAATACAATCCATTTAATAAATTTCTTTTCTGTAAACAAATTGGAACAGTAGTATATCTTTTAAAAATATTGCACTTCTTAGTATATTATATACTGTTTTCTTCCTACACTTATTTTCTAGAAGGACTCTGTCAAGAAGTATATATATTTTTGTAACCTTAAATATAATAATAAATTAAAAAATCGAGAAATTTCATTAAGTGATCTTGTTCATGCCCAGCAAATTCAGGAGAGTTTCACTGAAAAAAACTTCTGAATACTCTGCTGAACAGTAAATAATGCAGCACAATAAAGTTTTCATTGCTTCTCTTTCACAAGCTTGTCTAACATCACTGTTACAAAATTTTTTGTCTGTGTACTCTAAGCACTATTTCTTTGATCACTGGTATTTTGTCATGCTGGCTTCCTCTTTCAGGATCACTGTTTACCTCACTCTGCATTTTTGGTACCCTCATTTTCCAACACGTGGGCAAGTGTAGTCCCTGTGGCAGAACAAGGAGGCTGTGCTGTCCAGCAAGTGTTCTTGCTCAGAAGGATCTTTCTCAGCTCTGCCACTGCCTTGTTTCAAGACTTTAAGCAAGTCCCTTTATCTCTGTTTCCCAGTCCCACTTTGCTCTGATTTCTCAGCTATATTTGCTCTGGGAAAGGTATTTGTCTCTTATAATCTGTGATGTAGAGATACCAATCTCAAGTGCGTTGTCTGATGCTGTAATTCCAGTATCAAAAAAACCCCAACAACATTATTCAGAATGAAACGCCAGTGTCTTTCAGTGAGAGAGTCTGGGTGCTTATCACCTTGCATTGTGCTCCTGAAACCAGGAAGAGATTTGCCACTGACTTCATAAGAGTAGGACCAGGGTTTAAATGAATACCAATCCCCGTTAATCACAGTTCAGAACCAAAAGTACAGTATTGAGAAGGAAAATGTTACCTTAACTTTGCTTTTTTGTATGCATATTTTCCTGTGACTTGGTTGGGGTTTTTTTTCATTTATATGCTAACTAGGCTTAGTCCCATGAAGTTTGTTGTTTCGTAATCAAAAGGGAAACAAATCTATACAGGTTGAAAAATCAAATCTTTTACTGCAAGAAACTTGTTCATAAAGCAAACTGTGCTATCATATATTAAGGGATGAATATTGGGTTTTTTCCCCCAATTCTCTGGTTCACTGTAAAATAAAATGTTCTGGGTTTTTTCTCCTTAGCTTAAAGATTTTTCCCTCCTGTCCCTACCTCATTTTTGATTGTTGTGTTTGAACAATCTAAGTCTGCTGGGAGAGTATTCCTCATTAACATTTTGAATCTTTTCTGTGGAATTGACAGAGCTCCATTATTTTGATGTTTCACACTGAATTTATGTCTTTAAAGAAAAGTGAACTGGTATAGGTTTGTAAGTCTGCTCCTTTGATTTTATTTATTTCTTTCACCTTTGAGAACTTTAACCTTCTGTTAAAGCTTCAAAAATTTCTCTTTAAGTAGGGAGCTAGTAGTTACTGCAACATATTTCATATGATTGAAAATAAGTTGAAGGAGGCTTTAAGGGTGTCTAGCAACACTGGCCAATTGACAGCTGACAAACTACCTTGGAGCCCTCTATGCCAGGCTGTATTTTGTTATGCTTACTAGTAAATTTCAAGTTTCAGCATATAATGAGAAGAAAACATTTTTTAAACAGCTCCACTATCAATTATTTCTTAATGAAAAACAGTTAAAGGTTTTTTGTTTTTTTTGTTTTTCAGTACACAGGTCAGCTGTTAGGTCTTAAAAGCTATTGCTGTTACCAGGAACATAGTTCAAGTTATTTAATTTTCACTACGCATGTAAAATTAAGTACCTGTGTACTTGCAAAGTGAGGTCATAAGTCAAGGAATCAAGCCCCTAGGAGTGATCTAAGTAATGCTGGTTTGAAATCCTGATTAACTAAGGAGATAGCACTTCATTTCTTTTTACAGGTTCATTGGGAGAGTGATGGATTTTGTTTGCTCTAATAACTCATGGGGTGATTTCTAATCAGACTCCTGTGGGGTCTTTATCCAGTGCAAGGTAACCTAGTAACACAAGATGTTGAACTGGAGTGCATGATACAAACCATTCCTGGTAAAGAATTATGTGGAGGAATACAATGCCTCTAAGATTTTAAATAATTATCAGAACTCCTCCAATGGTGATCTCTCATACACAAAAAACATGACCATTTATGGTTGATTAGTGAACAGAACAGAGATTTGAATTAAAATAGATTTCAAAATGGGAATACAGTACATCACCAGTATAAATTTCTTATTTTCTTTCTTTTTCTCTTCCCTTTACTTGTGAGTCAACAGATGTGTGTCTGACGGGAAATAAGAGCATGACTACCTAATAACTGCTCCGAAACACAGATGAGACCCGAAGGTTTTTATTTTTACCAAGCAAATGAAAGAAAATATATCAGATATACTGCACGTGCAATCTCCACTGAAATGAACCCATAATGGATCCTAACTATAAACTCTGAATATGCCTAATGGAGGCAATAGTTTGAATCTTAAATAATAAAACAGGAGTTCTTCACTACTCTTTAATCCCCTCTGGGAAACCCCTTTAATTAAAGCTGTTTATTACAACTTGATCAAAAAGCCTAAATTCTATGTGTCCTACATCTAGCTACTACAATATTCTCTGTCATTGAACCCTCACGAGGCCCTGAAGACTTTGACTTGATAATGCAGCCATCAAAGAGACAGACTAACTCACTCTTTAGTCAAAGCAGTTTGTTTCAAGGTGCAGTGCAAAACATGCTCTAGGCTTTCCAAGGCTGCAGTCTATTTCCTCCTTAACTTTAATCCAAAAACCTCCTTGCCATACTTAATTTAGCATTTGAATCAAATTAATTTTTTTGTAACAAGACTGGTGTGGAGGATGTAAATTTCTTATTTAGCATGGAACTTTAATTGGTGCAGTGGAATGCTCTCTTTGAGCAGCTGCTGTTATCATTTTTATGTTCCAAATAGGTAAATAAATGTAGTTCACATGGCCACACACATGCACACACACACACACTCATGAAACATCAAGATAAAGCAGCGAATGGAGGAGGAGAATTCGCAAGTCAAATAGAAAAGGAAAAATTAGTATTTACAGCTGCATTTCTGTCTTTATTATGAGGAGAAAAAAAATGCACTAAGACAGCTTTACTATCTCTACCTTATTCAAAGAGAAGTCTGATTGCTGATGAATATTTTCTTACCTGTATTTGTTAAGTATTAACCAAACCCACGATCATTATGAGTTTAAGCTTAAAAAAAAGAAATATCTCATTTGCCTAGATTGTCTTTGGCTCAGCTGACAACTCACACTAGAAACAGTACTGATTCAAATCTAAGGATATAAGATAAAATAAAATCATTAATCTGTGAGCAACTTAGGAACTTTTTGCTACAAGCTCTTTACACTGTAAGAAAATCCCGTATCGAATAATAAACTGGGACAGAGAGGACCCAGAAATGATAATCTAGAGAGAGAAAATTAATCTTACCCTGTGTTCAACTCCCTTTTATCTCAGAAAACACAATAAAAAAATATAAAATACCTAACCCCTGTGCAACTCTTCTCTTGAAATTCAAGCCAAGAGAATGTGTGCATTTCTTATACCAGACCGTTTTTAGTTTTGGACAGCTGAAAGAAATAAGTTTTCATTTGACATAAGGTTCTTGTGGCTTCTGCCTGTATCATACAGGGTATTGTACCAGACAGTTTTAAATGTCAATTGCTGCCATTTTACATTAAAGATAAAGCTTGCAAATGAGGTCTTAATGCCTTTATTGTTGACAGCCACTGAAAAAGCTGGATGATTTAAGCCACCTTAAATATCTCCCATAGTGGCTTCTCTTTGCAAAAAGGTAAGTGGATTTAATGTCCCCATTTTCACAAAAGCCTAAACAGCCCTTGTGACACAAAAAGTCTTATACACGTGTTGAAGGCTCTGTTGCTTTTTTTTTTAAAACTGAAATTCCTCCAAAATACAAACAAGTAACTGCTCCTAGAAATATGGTATAACTGCATGGAAGCACAAGCCAACATCCTGAATTTAAAAATGAAAAAAAACCCTGAATTCAAGAAGGACAGACACTGGAATAGTTGTTTCATGCTCTTACGTAAGAGGTCTGCTTTCTCCCTAAGGACAGCGTGACCTGATACTTCCACAAAAAAGCTTAATGTACTGTAGGTGCGCAGTAAAAGCCATCAAGCCCTGTTTCACACCTTACTGTAAGTTTTCTGCCACCTGGCCAGAAGTGTGTCAACACCAGGGATAAAGTCCCGCTTGTCCTTATTCTCTCACTGTACCGTTTTGAAACTTCCACTGTACAATAGGACAAGCTATGCATATCCATCTGCATTTGTCACTCAGAGAGCCCTGTGCCAAGGGCTCAACAATACACCAGGACTTCCCAAGAGAATTCCCTACGCTTCTGCTTCACTGGAATTAATGTTACCTCTCTGAGGCTTTTTATGTAATCCTGGCCATGTCCTTGTTTTGCCCACTTCACCTGAGAACACCTGAGGCGCTCTCTGTGCAGCTGTTGTGCTTCCTTTGGAAATAAGGTGGCGTTCAGTTTTCTCCGCAGTTTGATATTATCGCTCCGTAACTGAGGAGAAGAAGAGTCATTCACTTCCTCACTGAAGCTCAACCTCGTGTTTCAACAGGCAGGGAAACTGGTGTTCATGGACCAAACCCAATAGATCACTATTTTAGGGCGAGCGGATAGAAAGGGCGGTTTTATATTGTCTTTTTCTTTAATCTCAATTTTCAAGTGTGTTTTTCACATTAGCAACAGATTTTTCTTGGCATATATTTGTAATATGATCTGTTAAGGTAAATCGCATAGCATTGCTATGGTTGCAGTGAGTTTTTCTGTGTTTAAGGTTATTTTTTTGTCCCTTCATTTTAGCCATATTTAAATACATAGTGGTAAACTATTTAGTAAATTTATATAATCCCTAGGAGATCATAAATGTCTTGTTCTGTCCCTGAAGGACATCCAGTAGATATACTGATTTGCTAACATGTCCCCTGACAAAAGGACATTTTAGTTTTAGAGCTGTCTTTGTAACTGAATCCTACTTTTTCAATTTCATTCCCTTGACATTGCTTACATGCCACAGTTAAACAACAAAGCTTTAATCTATCTCAAAATACTTCACTACAGGAAAAAAAGTATGAACATCAGAGAATCTACGCATTAAATTACAGTGAACACAATGATGAATGTTACAATGCATGATTCTACCTTTATTAAAATACACTTTCAGCTAGGTCAATCCGCAAATATTTTCAGAAAATCCATCCTGACATATGACATTAATGCTGGAATGATGGAAGATGGATAAGAAAGTGAAGATCTTCGCCAAAGCCATGAAATAAAGAAAGCCTTTTCAGTAGTTATTATTGGAAAGCCTGCTGTGGATGATCCATTAATCCATATTCGGACTGATCTGGAAAAAAGCATTGTAATTTGTGCTGCATTCAGGCAGCAGAAATTTGTCTTTTTAATTCAAGGTAAGGTAATGAGTTACTCATTATTCAAGGTAATGAGTTATTCATTCTCAATGAAGAAAGTTGGTTTGCTTTTGTCAAAAGTTTGAGAAGCAAAACATTAAGTGAAAAAAATTTGATACTTGCTAGAATGAAATTGAACTTCAGGAAAAAAAGTACTCAGGATGACACTTCTGGTTTCCTGCTTTTGAGTTCAAATATACCTTCTCAGAATTAATAATGTAATCAAAGGTAAGGGATCAAATGCCATCTGCTGTTGTCAATGACTGGAACACTTCAGAAAAACTTGTCAAAATAGCTTATCTCTGATCCTCTCTCTCCTTTTCTCTCCCTACTCTCTTCCTTTTCCCCATCTATGTCTTCATTTTATTTTTCTCCACCTTCTGCTGTTTGTAGATAGGAGCTTATGATAAATGTAGTTAATTCTTTTCTGCACTATGACAGGGCAAGAAAAGAACACACTCTAATCTCTTCTAAAACAAAGCCATGATGTAATAATCTGTTCTGATTTTTTTTTCTCCAGTTCTGTAAAGCTTTACCATAGACCCTAATAGTGTCATTAATAGTAATAGCAGTAGTACTGTTATTTGTTATTTATCCTACAACAATGTTGATTCTATTAGGCATAGTGCAGATATTTCCCAAAACCTCAGGAGTGGAAAGGATAACTTACAATTCTAGTATGAAGGGAAAGATAACAATTGGCTATAGCAAATGAATGAAATGGTGGCAAAGTATAGTAAATTAAATGGTCAGAGAATGGTTTTATCATGTGTTCTGTCCGTGATTTTAAGCATTGAACAGTCTATGTAGATACCATAGCAAGAGAGAGAACGGAGAGACAATAGAAGACGAGTGAAGTGGTTCTCTGAGTATTTAAAAGCACAATCTCGCTCATAGGGGGACACAGAGAAGACTCGAATATACTTGTTTGAACATCTGACAGGAAAGAAACAAAGGCTGGGCATTGATCGACTAGTTGTTAATTGGTGTATTACTCTAGATACAATTCAATTTTTTCAGGCCACAGCAGAGAGAGTAGAAATTGAAATTTGAGATAATAAAGGCCTGAAAAGGCAAAAGAGATGGCAATGAAAAGACACAATTTATTAACGATATGCGGAAAAATAGCAGTCTCTAAAGACTGAAGAAATGACACATAAGACCTAAGCAGTAAGCTTGGACTGACAAGATGTTGGTGGTGTTCATAGTATCTGTGAAATGAGGGAGGTGTGTTAGAAATGAGTTTAGGAATTTTGACTTAACCCTGCATAGAAATTTTAGCTCAGACACAGGGAATCAGACCCAGAGAAGGACAAGAATGAATGAATTTTTACAAGTGAAAATGAAGATGGAAAGGAATCTTGGTGATCTACTGGAGAAATTTTTGGGGTACCTTGAATAAAATTTGAAGAGGCACTTGCAATGGTAGTAGAATTAGGATATGACAGAAATAAGGAAGCTAAGAGAAAGACAAAATTAACAATAAAATGTTAGCTTGTGGGCTCAAGGTCATTTAATAGACTAAGAAAAGCAAGGGTAGAATATTGATTCTGAACTTTGCCCAAGAGAAAGTTATGAAAGACATGGAAGACAGACAAAGGTTTTGTAATAGGATAGGTTAGGCTGTGAGATTTTTTTCCCTGACATAAGAGAAAAAAAATCAGAGCTTAAGAGTTTTCAAATTTACCCACAGGCAGCCAGAAAGTATGATTTAAGTCAAAGAAAGAAGAAAACATGATGAGAAAAAAATAATACTATTATATATAATTTAATTTCACTGGAATAAAATTTCTACCCATTGTCCCTCTTGTTCCTAACCTTATCTTGCTATAAATGTCATTCCACAGACACACTCTATGCTCTATCATTTGCTGAAGATTTTCTTGTCTTCTGCAGGAGATTCTTTTTATAAAGCTACTAGGCCAGTTTATAAATTCTGAATCTCAAAAATGTTATGTTTTGGAGTAAAAGACGTATTATTTCAATGACTCCGAAGTCTAACACTAAAATTTTGCATCCAAAAATGCTCTTGAAAGCTGAACTTTTTTTCACTTCAAAGAGGAAGCTGTGAGCTTTTGTTTGTAAAATAGGGTGGTGTGTATATCTGGATTACTTCATCTTCCAGGTTTTTCATTATCTTAAAATCTGGGTGTCAGGAAATAGTTTTATTAGTGCTTCTGGATGACGTGCTTGCCAAGCTCCTACCACGACTACGGCTGCTGAATACTTGGTCATGTAATATTTCTGTTCTTGAGCAAAATGTCTCTATTCCCTGACTGGTTTTGTTTAGTTATTAAGGTGTAAATGACCCGCAAGTGCTCCAACCGTGTCAACCTTTGTGGTCTCCACAGAATCACTCTGGTTTATCAATGCCTTTCTTGTACTGATGGACCTAAAACCAGATGCAGTACCCAGATGTGGTCTCAGGAGTGCTGAGTAGTGGGGTACAACCATTTTGTTTGATCTGCTGGCTGTGCTGCTGTTATTGCTGCTGATCACCTTAGCTTCCAGGCCCCTGCTGGTCCAGGGCCTTTTCGGCAGATGGGCTTCCCAGCCCCTCAGTGCCCGACATGCAGCACTGTCAGGCAGTCTCTGCATTCGTTGAATTGCATAAGGTTCTTTTTGGACCATTTCCATGCACTGTCTAGGTCTCCCTTAATGGCAGCCCTACCTTCCGAGTGTATCAATTGGTCCTTCCAATTTGGCGTTGCCTGCAAAACTGACAAACAAGGATTCATTGCCTCCATGTCCTTGTTAAATATGTTTGACACGGGACAGGCCTCAGGGTAGAGTATGGTGGTACTCCACTCGCTACTCACCTCCAGATGGAGTTTGGCCCATTCACCTCTATACTCTAAGTCTGATCATTCCTCCATTGAGAAATGTTTATGTCTTATTTTTTAATTTTATTTAAATACAATGGTTCAAGAGCATTTGTGTCCTCTGCATTACACTTGTTGGCACTTCTTTTGTCCTCACCTGTATTTTCCTCCAGTCCTTAGAGATGCACCAAGGAACCTAGCTATTTTCTTTTCTTTGCAATCTTTTGTCTTCCCTTCTATTTCCACAGCATGTCTTTTTCAGTCTTGGAAGACTACAGGTTTCTGTGTCCTTTGAACAACTTTCCAAGTATGCAGTGCCAGCTACAAGCTTTCAAGTTTCTATGGCTGAAAAGATTACTGAGTCTTAAAGGAACATGACTACCTCACTCTTTCCCCACTTTTGAATCATATTTGGTGCAAAGTCTTTTCTTTTTCAGTTCCAGCCAAACTCTATTAATGTCTTTAAGCTTGTAGAAGTTTCCAGAATTATTTATTCAAGAGGGAGAATTCACAGTGATGTGAAAGTAACTCTCTACACAGTTTCCACACCTAGTACAAAATGGCCTTAAGCAATGCTTGAACACTGCTCCCCTCTCTGCTCTGTTCCAGCACAGTCCTAACAGTGCTGACATTTGACTCTTGTCGGGCTGCAGCTCCCAGCTCGAGTGGCACCTTCCAGCCATTTACTGGGCCTGCTGGGACCACTCTGGTCTGGATTCCAGACCAGACCTTAGACATAGGTCTGATACCTGATCTTCTTTTAAGTACATCACTAATACACTGACATTTCCCTAAAGCTATCAGCCTTCCCTCTTTGATGCCCGGATTCAGGATTTCCTTACATAGCAATTCTAATTCCATAGTGTAAGAAGGGAGTATTAAAAATGCTCTCATGTTCCATGCTGTTGAGTTAAAAAGGCAGTCCTTTATCAACTTGATTATTATCTACTTCCCTGTACTCTGAAGTATAAAACAAGCAACAAAAAGGGGTAGGGAGAAGGAGAGAGAGAAGTGGGGAGGGGAGGGAGTGAAGGAGAGAAAGAATTTTTTTATTTTTACAGCATTCCATGAAAACACACTGTGGAAATTTTACCAAAATGAAAATCAGAAACACAAAGCCCCACTTTGGTTGAGGGTTGCATCTTCACAGTGCTGTAAATTGAGTCTATTCCAAATAAAAAATTGTTCTTTTGTAAATCCCACTATTCACAAAATTTTAAAGATTTCATATTCAGAGACACATTTTCTATAAAAGGAAACCAATGTATTTTTAAGGAACTGTACTTTGAAGACTGAGAGTGTTTTGCAGGGCATTTGAGGAAGAGAAATTACAGCACTAGCAGCAGCTCATGAGAATCACAACAGGCAGTAATGCTGGGATGGTTAGAGCTCTGTCTTGTTGCTAGGTAAAGACTGACCATCTTTGTGAAATTATAAGGAACACTGCTTTTAGTTTATATTATTCTGGACTGCATTTTCCTTCAGGCAATTATATTTTAAGAGGAGAAAATGTCTTAAAAGTAGTCGGCTACAAAATTGTTTGAGTAAATCATTTACATAACCTTCAATGTTATATTCAACAGGGAAAGGATGGTAAACATAAAAAACACTGATATATCAACTACTCCAAATATTTAATTAGACATCATAGTTTCATTTAAAGTGTGTATGGCACACAGGGTATGCATGTTTGTAGTTTTAAAAATATTATTTCTTATTATACCTTATATACAGGGTAAATGAGGACTGGAAAGCTAACCAATTTTAAGATAGCAACACGGAAGTCTTAAAACATTACTCACTGCATAGAAACAACGTACAACCAGTCTGTCGTATATTTAGCTTTTTTCTTTCAGGTCTTTGTGATTGAAAAGCTAATCAAACCAATCAATGCATTTTCCTTTATAAACCATTGAGAGCTCAGTATGATTTGAACGGTGCTATGTTTGCATGGAAAACAGGGAACACGCATAGGAGAAGACACTGCCTGTTTTGATTAGATTGCTTTTTGTGTAATTATTTTTACTTAAGGAAATAACTTTTCTGACAGAAATGCATACATGTGGCTGTAGGTGGCATAGCAGTATAATTCACTGCGTTACCTCATGTTACATACTTTGACATAAATTGTCTTTTATTTAGAGAGAATAGGTGCAGCATTTAAAAATGCAAGAGAAATAGGTTTCCTGAGTTACTTCCCATAAGCTCTGTCACAGCTAGCAGAGAACTGGGGGTTTTGTGTCTAAAGCAATAGTGGCAGCGCATTATATAATGTGATCATTTCCATTACATATGGTGAATCTCTACATATTTACTTGCAAAAATTAAACTTAATGAAAGGAGTAACAATTTAATAAGCTGCCTGGAGGGAACAATTTATATAGAGATATATATCTACATATTAAACAACATCTTATATATAAATAATTACCTAATATTTCCATGAAATATTAAAATTATTCCAGAAAGTAATAATATTAATGAATTCTATATTACAAAAAATAAATCTATTTCCTCTAGAACTTTTACTATCCAGCTAAACAAAGGCAGAACTAATATTGATGAAGTATTTATCCAAGAGGATGTTCACAAACACTTCTATAGTTATGCAATTACATTTGAGACATACTGTTCGACTGTTGACTTTAATGCTATCAGATTTCCAAGGTTTTCAAAAGTAGGTTATGAATATCTGATTTAAACAGTTCAATAAGGAATCTGTTTTTCAAAGCTGTATGCATATTCCACCACTTCAACTTGAACTGAACCTTCAGTATCACCAACCATGCTGCTTTTTGTGAGGGCATTTGAATTTAAAAAACGGATTCTCCATTCAGAGAGGAAAAATATACACAATTTCCATTGATGAATAAACAGAATGATTATAAAAATAATATTGATATGCAGATAAAAATCAATGGTAGCAAAATCACTGTGCCTGTCCTTTATGGTGTGAGCATAGGGGATAAAAATGGGGTTTGGAGTGTTTATTGGGTACAGATATCAAGATGTTGGTAACAGGGGGCTGCAGGGGTGGTCTTTGAGAAAAAGCCATGGGCTGCCCTTTGCCGGACACAGATCATTCCACCTGGCTTCAAAATGGACCCACCACAGGACGTAGCTGATTCTATCAGCCAAGCTGGTGCCATCTCCATGAAAACATATTTAAGAGCAGAAAGTACTACAGGGAGAGAAGGAAACAAAAAGGAGTGAAAAACAGCAGAAGGAACACAAAGGTCAGAGGAGGAGGAGGAGGAGGTGTTCCATGGTGCAGCAGGTATTTCTTGCAGCCTGTGGAAGACTTGTGCCAGAGCAGATGGATATTCCTGAAGGAACTGCTACCCATGGAAAGCCCTTGCCAGAGCAAAGGATAAGCGTGAAAAGTGGAAGAGAGAATGCCCTCCTGTCCTTTACTGTTCATTGCCTCACTGAAGGGACTGAGTGTAACCTGCCACTATAACAAGAAGAAAGGAGAAGAGTCTGGAGTGAAGTTGAGCCTGGGAAAGTGAGAGGAAAAGTGATTTCCCTATGTTTTAATGTTTGTGCCTTTTTTCCCCCATACGCAAATAAGTAATTAAATATATATATTCATTATCAATAAATTTGATTAATTTCAAGAAATCAGATAATTGATGTCCTGGTTTTTATCTTGATACCTGAGCTTTCTTGTTCCTGCTCTTTATGTTTTCTCCCCCAAATCTTCTGAGAGCAACCACTGAGCAAGTGGTTGGGTGGGAGTATGGCTGCCAGTTGCAGCCAACCAACCACAGAGGAGAAGGTAGGCTGGTGCAAAGCCTGATCTATGGCAACTCCAGAGACATCAACAAGTGCATGGGAAAATGACAGTTTCCTGCAGTTCTTGTTGAGGGATTTCATAGCTGTCATAATTTTTGGCATGCTGCACTCTGCTAGTGATGGTAAGCTTTCATTATAGACAACCTTTTTCCTTAAAAAGGATATAGCCCTTATCACTTAGGTCTCTTCTGTAGTTAACCATTGATGGTATGGCAGCCTATTTTGGCTCAAATAACTTTGTTTCCAGTTGTCAATTTTAACTCAGCCTTTTAGGTATACTTTTGACTTCCAAACTATGATTTCAGCACCTGGACAGAGGCATATTAAAAATCATGATTTGGAAGTATAAATTTTTGTAGCAGTAAGTATGAAACTGAATAAAATACATATAAAGGCCTTACCAGTGGTTATTTATTGTATAGGATGGCCCTGATATTCAGGTTGCATGCACTACTAATAGCAGGATCTGACTAGCAACACTATTAGTAGAGGAAACTGACTAATAACTATCAGGTACATGGAGGGAAACCACATCCTTGATGTAACACTGGAATTCACTATCAGTTGTTTATAAAATTATTTTGAGCCAGTGGAAGAAAGATACACACATTTTAAGAAGGATGTTTTAAACTAGAAGTAATTTTCATTTATATTTATTTTCAAATAATTTTCTAAACTATGGTTATACACACATAGGAAAAATTAACCCAAACTAAAATACAAAAGAAACCCCCCACCTACAAGTAAATACAAGCCAAATTATATTGTGTCCAGACTTGTTAATTAAAAAAAAAAAATAAAAGAAATGAAAGATCTTACTAGAAAAACAACTGAGAGCAACCAGCATGAATACTCTTGCAGAAAACAGTAATATAGTCATAGGTAAGGGAGGGAATGGAAACCAGCTGTCTGATGTGGTTATTCCATAACATCTACAGGAAACTCCTTATTTGAACACATTATTGCAAAATATATAGAGTGAGATCTGAAAATGTGTTCTTCAAATGATATAAACTCTCAGCAACCCATAACCGTTTGTATCTGTCATACCAGCTGAAAGCAGAATCAGCCAGAAAGGCAAAACAAGACCCAGATGCCACTACTAAAAAAAATTCAAAGCATATCATCTGTTTCTTGTGTCTGCCAATCTCAATTCTTTAGCAGTGACCAGCTCAGTCTTGGAATAGAAGGAAGACTATAGAGATTAGAGAGCCTTATAATGTCCTTTCTTATAGATAACTACATAAAGAGATGGCTCAAAGCATTTAATAGTGTTTGCTGATATTGAAAAGGGACAGTGTGTCTAAAAAATTCCTTCCTTTTTACTTTTACACACACTGTGCGTGTGCATGTCAGGTAGGATTCAGGTACAGATTTAGAATTTCACATGTGATATATGACCATGCCCACTGAAAAATATTCAGTGCTCTTACTTTCTCTACCCCAAGGACTTTTCTACTGCAAAATATGAACGAAACTAAAGGGAAGTTTAGTCTGACTCATCAATTCCATGTGATTTCCTATGCAAGATCAGCTGCAACATCTGCAGTTAAGGTTGCACACATGTTCTCATTCCAATAATCACTTTTCAGTGACTTCTAATCTTATGTAACTTTCATATTTTCTTTTAAAATATACCAAGCTTCTGCTCTGTTCTAAAGGAAGTTGCCTCACGGGTGTTGGAGAAGAAGTAGTTCAGCCATTTTTTAGAATGAAGAATCATTTCCTCATATGTTAAAATAAGGGTTTTTAAAAAAGTTTAAGCAGATATTTGAGTTTGGAAAAAAATGTTTACATCTAATAATATACCTCCATAAAGTTGCATTATGTTGAAGAATATAGTGAAAAAAAAGAATGTTCATTGACTGAATTTTTATGAGACTATGAAAATAGCATTTGATTGATGAAAAATGAATTGTAATAAACAAAGTTCATAAGTTCTGTTATTGTGTCTATCTCAGCTGTATTGTGGAAAATATACTGAAGATATTAATGGGCAGAGGTAAAAGTCATATTTTTAAACCTGTACATTTTTCAGCTTTCAGTTCTCAAAAGATGAAGCTCTCAAAAGATGTTGCAATTTACTCATATTCCACCCCAGCTATCATCCATATGAAGTATTCTGCAGCTAGGGAGACACAATAGTGTTCCTTACTTTCTGTAACAACAGAGATATCCACAATAAAAGATCTAGGTTGAGGAAGACAGAAATAGCCGTAAGGCAAAAAAACCCAAACCCACAAACCAACAAAAAAACCCACCAAACCCAAGCAATACACTGTAATTATCTCATAAATTAGATGTAAACCCAAGATTATCAAAGTATTATTCTGCCATGTGATTTAATTTAAGATTAGATGCCAAAATTTCTTTTAATATTACTTTAACTGTGATACTTTATGAATCCTGAATAATCAGGACAGTCTCTTGATACATTTCTTTAAAAGATTTTCTAGGTTTTTGAAATCTCCAAAACTTTCAAAGGGGCTAAGAAACCTTATTTAAGCGTGACATTACCTTTACTAGAAAGACATTCAACTGACAGTGATAGTAGTATTTGCCACTCGGCCAGTGTGAGAAAGCAGACAATATTCATAAGACAAAGAAGATAAATGCCAGTTATATACAAAATTGTTCTTTGCCATTTTTATCCACACATAGTGCAGGAGCTGTCTGCTTCATATAAAAATGCACATTTAGAGACTTAAGTTCAGCAGAGTCAACTGCAGTAAATCAAAGTACAGGAATACATTTGTCCAAACGAAAGTCAACTAAAAACACTTGTGCAGAAAAAGGAAGGGTGGAGCCCCTGAGACCCTCCTGCTCTGAGGTGGAGGCATGGTACCAGGTGTGATGGGAATGTGCCTGCCAGATCATAAGGCTCCTTTGTGCCTGGCAGATAAGCAGTCACTCTCCCACTGGCTCCTAAAACCAGACACCATTCTTTCCTGTCAGTGCAAGAATTGTGATCAAATGCCTTTTTTATAAAAAAATAAACAACCCTTGTCCTCAAAAAAACCCCAACCTTTCTTGGCTTTTTCAGGAATGACTTTGTCTAGATTTTGGGCAGTGTACCTGCCAAAAAGTGCAAATATGAGGAAGTTTTCATATGTGTGGAATCAGAAGTCCAAGAAATAGATTATTGATAATGAAGGCCATAGTATTCAGAGCATTTTGCAAACACCATTTGACTATATGAGCTCTATTTAAAATAATGTTCAGGTTTTTTGAATAAAACTTGAATCCTTGCTCAAAATATATCAATATCAATATATCTTTATCACATTAATTTCCTAAACCACTTTGCTATAGGCCTGTACATTCTGAAAAGAGGATTTTCTCCCAGAAATTTAATATTGAAACCAGTATTTAGTTAACCCTAACTTATGTTGCTATATATGGAATACATTTGTCAGAAGAGAAATAGAGCCAAAGTACTTCAGTAACTTGTCCAAGGCCTCAGAAAGATTCTCTGCCTGCCATGATAACAGAAACATCATCTTTGCTTTTTATCTAGACTGTGCATAAGCAAATAGTATGCAAAGAAAATAAACTCCAGGACCCACCAGTATTTTAGAAGATGCATATATGCTTCGTCCAGCAACTGGGGGGTTGGGATGGGGAATATTTTTTAACTACTCAGTAGCCACAGGTCTGCTTGTTTGTTGCTGTAAAATGTGTTTTTAATGAAGCAGAGCTCAGGAAAGACGAAGAATAACCAGCAGCATATCCATTTTTATGCCATATATTCAGAACAGTATTCTACAGACATTTCAATGACTTCTTCTCCTGGTGGTCCATTTGTCATTGGACTCCAGAAGTGCAGTTTGCAGAGCTCTTTAATGTCTTGAGAGTTTCTCAGCCTCTGTAATGGCTATGTTGCATATTTTTTTTCAAGATAAAAAAATCAACAGCATATATGAAATTTACTACCACTTTTCACAGTCATCTTGGACCCTAATTCTTCACTTTGTTCTTGGATTGTAAAAAATCAAGTTCGGCATCCAAAATGTTGTGGTGGTGTCATCAAATTATTAATTTTTAAATGGTGTCTTTTAAATTATTTCAATGGAAAATCAAGAATACAGACAATGCATTATTTAGCAATGAAGTTTAACTTCTTTTTCACTGTTCACATATTTTCAACTCTTTCAGAAAACTGTTTTCCCACTGAAAGTTAGCCTGACTTTTTCCAGCAAATAGTACATGCATTAGAAAAATAGTCTCATCACAAAAATATCGTGAATTTGAAACAGTAATGTATGAAGAGCTGTGGCATTTTATTTTAGCCTTTCTCAGTAGAGGCAGCCCTGTTCTGGAGGTTACATACTCTGTCTCTTTGTCCAGAGGGACTTGCATAAGAGCTGGTGTTATAGCACAAGAGTGTTTTTGGAGAAAGGTGTTTCGATTTGGCCAGCACACTCCACACCATGCAGGATGATTCAGAGGACCTTGAGATGTTGCTTACTCATGACTGATCTGTGATCAGAAGCAATATAACCATGTCAGCTGTGCCAGACTTTTTTAAATATTTCAGAAAATGTTGTGTTCATTTCCTCTCACAAAACACCTTAATAACCTTGTCCTTCTAAATTCTAATTGCAAACTAAGTGTACAGCTGTCTGTAAAAACAAATAACAGTGAGGATAAATGCACACAGAATATGAATCAGAAAAATTTACTAATTTTTTGCAGCAAGAGTGTTCCATGCCTGCTTTGTGGAACATGCTGTATATTCACCACCTGAACATCAGGCATCTTGCAATCTGAGTCACTTGTTACTTCTGAAAACTGTAGCCGGTATTTCTGTGTTGTTGCAAAGAGATTTGGGTTTTTGTTTGGTTTGGGGTGTGCTTTTTTTTTTCTTGCAGATGGAAATGTAGCTTTAATAATGTAAATTGTTACTGGCTGAGTGTGGTTAGAGTGGGTTGATATCAATAAAGCCAAGAGACGTGTAAGCTTCCAGCATTTATCTTCGTGGCCTGGTAAGCTTGCAGTTTAAGAACCATGACTTTCTGTTTCCTCACAAATGCAATGCATGGCCTGGTAGTACTCCACTGTTTTTCTGAAATGATAACTGAGTTCATGATAGGCCCTGCAGGAACTAAAATAAAATTAAGTTAATGATAAAAAAAATCCCAGAGTTCTTGATGTTTATTGGTTTGTCTCTCCATTCTTCACATTCTCTGTTCCCAGTGCTGATGTATCCTGACCCCATTTATTTATTAAATATGCCTGATTGTCATAACTGAAATAATATCTGCCTGAATTTACCCATCTCTCCCTGAAGAACTGACATTCATGCTCTACTTCCCCTATATGAGTTCCTTAAACGGGAGATAAAGATTTCATTTTAAGTACCAGTATCTATTACTGTTCTGCCCTTGGCATTGTAAGTCACTAAGTCTTACTTAAGTTTTGTGAAACATTATATGAATTTCTGCAGACACTGCTTCTGTGTATATAAAACGGCTTTGTAGGTGAATGGGCAACCTAGCTTTCACTGAATTAGCCCAGTTAATGTCTCCCAAGC
>RSEF01000001.1:142020314-142039190 GCA_003993805.1 Himantopus leucocephalus
GGCATGATTTTCCCTTAGTGAAGCCATGTTGGCTGCCACCAACCACCTCCCTCTTTTCCGTGTGCCTTAGTAGAATTTCCAGGAGGGTATGCTCCATGAGGTTGCCAGGCACGGAGGTGAGGCTGACTGGCCTGTAGTTCCCCGGGTCTTCTTTTTTCCCTTTTTAAAAATGGGGATTATGTTTCCCCTTTTCCAGTCAGTGGGAACTTCACTGGATTGCCATGACTTCTCAAATATGATGGATAGTAGCTTCGCAACGTCATCCACCAGTTCCCTCAGGACCCACGGATGAATCTTATCAGGTCCCATGGACTTGTACATGTTCAGGTTCCTTCGGTGGTGTCAAACCTGATCTTCTACAGTGGGCGGTTATTCCTTCTCCTGGTCCCTGTCTTTGCCTTCTGTGACTTGGGAGGTGTGGCTAAAGCACTCACTGGTGAATACCTCAGCCTTGTCCATATCCTGGCTGACCAAGTCTCCTGTTTCCTTCCAGAGAGGGTGCACATTTTCCCTAGTCTTCCTTTTGCCACCGACATACCTATAGATGCTTTTCTTGCTGCCCTTGGTGTCCATGGCCAGATTTAATTCTATCAGGGCTTTAGCTTACCTAACCTGATCCCTGGCTGCTTGGACAATTTCTCTCTGTTCCTCCCAGGCTCCTTGTCCTTGCTTTCACCCTCTGTAGGCTTCCATTTTGAATTTGAGTTTGTCCAAGAGCTCCTTGTTCATCCATTCAGCTTTCCTAGTATTTTTGCCTGACTTCCTCTGTGTTGGGATGCATCACTCCTGAGCTCGGAGGAGGTGATCCTTGAATATTTACAAGCTTTTTGGGACCCTCTTCCTTCCAGGGCCTGGTCCCATGATACTCTACCAAGCAGATCCCTGAAGATGTCAAAGTCTGCTCTCCTGAAGTCCAGGGTAGTGAGCTTGCTGTGCACCCTCTTCATCGCGCTAAGGATCGTGAAGTCCACAATCTCATGGTCATTGCAGCCAAGGCTGCTTTTGAGCTTCACGTTCCCCACCAGCCCCTTCTCTTTGGTGAGAACAAGATCCAGCATGGCACCTCTCCTGGTTGGTTCCTCTAACACTTGGACAAGGAAGTTATCATCAACACGTTCCAGGAACTTCTTGGATTGCTTATGCCCTGCTGTGTTGTCCTTCCAACAGATATTGGGGTGGTTGAAGTCCCCTATGAGGAAGTTCCCCTTGTGAACGTGAGGCTGCTCCTATCTGGCTGTAGAGGGCCTCATCCACTCGGTCTTCCTGGTCAGGTGGCGTGCAGCAGGCCCCCCCTGTAACATCACCTGTCACTGCCCTCCCTTGAATCCTGACCCATAAGCTCTTGGTCAGCTCCTCATCCGTCTCCAGGCAGAGCTCCATGCTCTCCAGCTGGTCATTGACATAGAGGGTAACACCCCCTCCTAGTCTCCGCTGCCTGTCCTTCCTGAAGAGCCTGTATCCATCCATNCTCATCTGTCTCCAGGCAGAGCTCCATGCTCTCCAGCTGGTCATTGACATAGAGGGTAACACCCCCTCCTAGTCTCCGCTGCCTGTCCTTCCTGAAGAGCCTGTATCCATCCATTTCAACACTCCAGTCACAGGAGCCATCTCACCATGTCTCCATGATAAGATCATAGCCTTGCAGGTGTGCACGTTTCTAACTCCTCTTGTTTGTTCCCCATGCTATGTGTGTTTGCATAGAGGCATTTAAGTTGAGCCTTGGATGAAGCTAACTTACTGGCTGGAGTGGCCAGTATTCCTTTGTGCTGTACTCCAGGTGCTGTCCTGTTGACCTGTGACCCTTCTTCAGGCTCTAGGCATCTATTACCGATACTGGTGTCATACTGGTAGGAGTGGGATGGAATGAGGTTGTCCCTCCCCCTAAGTTTATCTTGAGCTTGGAGGAGGTGATCCTTGAATATTTATCAGCTTTTTTAGGACCTCTTCCTTCCAGGGCCTTATCCAACAGGACTCTTCTGAGCAGATATTTGAAGAGGCTAAAGTTTGCTGTCCTAAAGTTCAGGGTACTGATCCTGCTTTTTCCCCTCCTCCCTGCTGTCAAGATCCTGAACTCCCCCATCTCATGGTCATTGCAGCCAAAGCTGCCTTTGATTTTCCTATTCCAAATGAACCCCTTGTTCTTGGTGAGTATGAGGACCAGCAGAACACATCTCCTCATCAGCTTCTCTGTCACTTGGAAAAAGAAGTTGTCATCAATGCACTCCAGGAACCTCCTGGATTGTTTATGTCCTGCTGTGCTGTCCACACAACTTAGAACTTAGTTTTAAGTTGGACATAGCTATGCAGACCACTGTAATGCTAGAGGAAAAGATACTCATGCTGAAAGAATTAGGAAACAATATATGCATATAATTGTACATTTACTGTAGTGAATTACCTTCACTAAGCATCTAGGTGAAGTAAAAAAATGAATGAGTGAACGACTTGGAATAATAATGAGTCTTTCTAGTATTTTTTTCAAAGACATGCCATGAGCCCCCATTAGGGAGTGAAAAATCTAAGGCAAAGAAAAGCTATATCTTATACGTACTTCTGAAGATCAGCTTCTCTGTTAAAGATGCTGAGGCCAGTGACTGTGGAGACAAGCAATTGTGAAAGAACTCTCACAGACTGCGTAAAAAATGTAGGTTCTTCTGGAGCAACAGATAGTTAGTAACACTATTTGGAAAAACATATTCTAGTTGAACTTGGACTACCAACAGCTACGCAGCTAGTCATGCCTATCAGGTCTATTTTCACGAGGTATATCATACCTGCCACAGTAACTCTAGCAGTGGCTTGCAGTTTAACAGAAATTCAGTTGAAAAATTTGCTATGACAAGTGAGTCATCCCGTGATACCCAGTTTAACTTTTTTCTGGAAAATGGTGTCAAAATAACAGAAAGAGGAATCTGTGCAATGAAATCTACTTGCAGAAGTCAACATTCTAGTTCCCTTGGTAGTCAAGGGAGAGGAAAAAGTTATAGGACATGATTCATCTTATTCTTAAGTAGATATCTAAATAGGTCAGATGAATCATGCTCCAAAAGGGCCTTTTCTCTCTGGTGACTATAAAGGGAATCCAAAGTGACTAATTCAGATCTAGACGACTAAACTATAGATGTCTAAAGTTAGCTGCAGTGAATCCCACACAGAATGGCTTGTATCTTCCCAGTGTACGAAAAAGGCTGGGGAGTAAGTTCCCTTTCATAGCTGGCACAGTTGTAAAGCACAGAGTCACAGACAAAGTTTGATTTGTCCCAAGCTGACATTTTGTCCAACAGGGAGCTGAAACAAGAATTCTTTGAGTAGTAGAAATAGTAAACCTACTTTGGAATTTGCAAACATATAAAGCTAAACAAAACTCAAAGTATAATTGGGGATTCCCAAGAAGTGTCTTAGTTTCCCAAAAATGATGCTGTGATATCACTGCTGCTTGCAGTGAAGTAGCAAACAAATCTAAACTGAATAAAGTGCAGAAAATGGTAACTAAAATGCCACATGTATGGAGGAGCTGCCTTAAAAACTGAGCCAGTAAAGGATGGGAGTGTTCAGCTTGTACAGGAAGAAACCAAGGAGCAATGTGATGGAGGTTTACAAGTGCTCGACTATTCGTTCATCAATCTCACAATACTTGAACCAAAGGCACTTACTTAAACTGGTGGAAATTCAGGTTCTCACATGTAAAAAAAATCATTTCTTTTCATAGTATGTAGTGAACCTCTGTTATTTGGTGCTGTTGCAAAGGCAAACATTATCACCAATTTCAAAAGTGATTAGATAAATTCATTGGAAGACAGAGCAGTAAACAGATGCTAAAGGGACTAGGCAGGGATCTACCCTCAAAAAACCCTAAAAATGCTCTAGATGCTGGGGAACGCAATGAGAAATGGACTGCAGACACAGCCAGGAACATGTGGTCTTCCTGCCCATCTTCTTCTGCCATTGCCAGAGTATTTGAGAATGCAGGGCTCAATCGTCTGCTGGTCCAGCCTAGTGCGGCACTTTTTATCTTCTTTCAGACATAAAATCTTACTCATACAAACAGCCCTGATCATTTCATTCCTGGTGGGCAGATACTTAGAAAGGATGAACAAAATTTCCTCTAAGTCCCAGAAAGAAGCATAATTCATAGTATAGACCAATCCATTTCTGAGTAGCTCTAAGATAGACAGCAGGAGCAGCTTGAGATGACTGAGCCTCAGGACGTATTTGTTCTGGTGAACAAATTAATTTAGTTTTGCCTGACAACAGTGCTGATGAAATTTCCAGGGAGACTCTCAGCACCTCAAAGAATCATGTTAATCACTTTAGTAACTCATCTGTGTAAAACATTCCACAATTTGATCTGATGTGAGTGCTGTTATTAATTTTTATAATGCCACTGGGGGAAGGAGGATGCAAGGATCTGGACTTGCAAAGGCTTGGTCGTCAACCCCATGGGATGTTTTGGTGTGTTTTGAAGAGTCTTATGCTCCACAGCTGGCAAATGAAACCTTACAGCTGCATTACAGAATCACAAAATCACAGAATGGTAGGGGTTGGAAGGGACCTTCAGAGGTCATCTCATCCAACCCCCCCTGCCAAAGCAGGTTCATCTACAGCAGGTTGGACAGGAATGCATCCAGGCGGGTTTTGAATATCTCCAGAGAAGGACACTCCACAACCTCTTTGGGAAGCTTATTCCAATGCTCTGTAAACCTCAAAGTAAAGAAGTTTTTCCTCATGTTGAGATGGAACTTCCTGTCTTCCAGTTTGTGCCTGCTGCCTTTCATCCTGTCGCTGGGCACCACTGAAAAGAGTCTGGCCCCATCCTCTTGCACCTGCCCTTTAGATATTTTAAGCATTGATGAGATCGCCTCTCAGTCTTGTCTTCTCCAGGCTAAGCAGACCCAGCTCTTTCAGCCCTTCCTCATAAGAGAAATGCTCCAGTCCCTTGATCATCCTTGTAGCCCTCCACTGGACTCTCCCCAGTAGTTCCCTGACCTTCTTGAACTGGGGAGCCCAGAACTGGACAGAGTATTCCAGATGTGACCTCACTGGGACAGAGTAGAGGGGGAGAATGACCTCCCTTGACCTGCTGTCCACACTCTTTTTAATGCACCCTAGGATGCTATTGGCCTTCTTGGCCACAAGGGCACATTGCTGGCTTGTGGTCAACTTGTTGCTCACCAGGACTCCCAGGTCCCTCTCCACAGAGCTTCTTTCCAGCAGGTCAACCCCTAACCTGTACTTGTGCATGGGGTTCTTCCTCCCTAAGTTCCTACACTTGCCCTTGTTGAACATTATTAGGTTCCTCTCCACCCAGCTCTCTAACCTGTCCAGGTCTTGCTGAATGACAGCACAGCCTTCTGGGTGTGCCAGCTGCTCCCCCCAGTTTTGTATGATCAACAAACTTGCTGAGGGTATACTCTGTCCCCTCATCGAGGTCATTGATGAATATGTTGAACAAGACTGGACCCAGTACTCATCCCTGGGGAACACCACTGGTTTCAGGCCTCCGACTAGAGTCTGCACTGCTGTTCACAACCCTCTGAGCTAGTTCTCAATCCACCTCACTGTCCACTCATCTAATCCACATTGAAGCTTTTCTCCATCAAACTACAAAGCTCTTAGTGACTGCTCATCAACACAACCTTTTTCAGTTAACAGCTTTCTAGCCTGAGTTATGCATTAAATGTGTTTTCTATTTAAGACAGGTGATGGCTGGGGTCCTTGTGTTCACACATGGGCTGAGACAGCTACTTTCTGTGTTGTAATGGCACAAGTAGCGCCCAGCATAACATTGACATCACTCATCACATATTTTCTTCTGAGATACCCAGTAACTCTTGAAAGAAATTGTCCAAATATGCCTCAGTAATTTGCAAAGTTGTCTGAGGGAATGAATCAAACAGTATGACCCTGAGTTTACATGTGCATCCCTCCCTAATATCACTGAAATGACAGCTGCAGTCAGACATAAATAAAAATGAATGTCAAACTTTTAAAAAAAATTTGGGGGGGGGGAGTTGGTTTGTTATTTGTTTGGGTTTTTTCTTTTTTTTATCTATATGTAAAAATGTTGATCTATAGCAGTACATTTTTCATTTTAATCACAATAAATGATGAGATATATTCAGCAAAACTAAAAGGACAATTAATCTTATAGGAGAGTAGAAATTGATTCTGAGAAGTGTTTTATATATATGTCTTTTGAACATAACATTTTGGAAACAGAGATACCTGCTACTCTGAGAAGTGATGATTAAGATTTCCTGCTGTGAGCATGCATTCTTTGCTAGACTCGGTAAAAAGGGATGTTGCGTTACGTTGTTCTGCATACCTACTAACCCTTAAGACATAAACATCAGCTTCTACTCATTGAATATCTTTGGTTTTCTCTTAAAAAATCACATCTGTTGTACTGACAATTGTTGATGTAAAAATCCCTATAAAATTAGGTACGTGTTACTGTATATGTCTGTTGTAGATTAAGCCATTAGTTGCTTTTTTTTTTTTTTCCAAACGAAAGAGGATAAAAGAGGAAATGGTAACAGCGGAAAAAGAAAAATACAAAAAGTATTCACAATTAAGTGTTGAATTCAATTGGGAAAATCTGGCTTATTTCTATGTTGCTTTGCCCTTCAAGTCATCTGTTGGCTCTACATTTGCATTCAGATAGCAGTATTATCATTCCTGGTGATTCACTGAGGTATTATGAATATGCAAAATATCAGGAGCTTTTTATGTCTGTGGTTTGTCTTTCTTAGATATTCGAAGGAATAATTGAAGCCAATCAGTTCCTGATAACTTGCATATAGATGAATTCCACAATGGAAAAAAAAAGTCCTTTAATAATTCTTCTCACAACACACCAAAAGGTTGATTTCAATCAGGTTTCTATAAACAATACCTCTATTCATTTTTTTCCCCAATAACACTGATTGACTTACAGGTTAGTATGTCATACTATTTTTGTTTCCCAACTTATCATTAGACAACATAGTAAAGGACCATCTATTCAGTGAAGTATTTGATAAGTTGCTATTTTCTCCCTCTTCTTTTTAATCATTGCTGTCCTTCTGAATAAAACACAAATACATTTTTATAAACAATTTGCAACAAATTCAATTTTATTTCTGCATTAAAATAAACCCACCAAAATCAGGTGAGAATTAGATTATCTGCCCTAGGGTCAATCTCTTTTCTTTTTTTTTTCTTTTAATTATAAGCAATAATATTGTCCTTTAACGTTTACCAAACAGGATTTGTATAACTTAAAAAATCAGAGGTTTTCAGGCTAATATTGGAGGTTTTATTGTTGATTCATAAACAATATTTATTAAGAACAGAGAAACTGATGATAAATAATCATTGTCAGGAAGGTTCTAGACTTTTAAATGTCAATAGCAGCGTCAGGTAAGTATAACTAATGATATAGTTATTATAATTAATAAATTATCTATAACATGGTCAAAACTGTTAAAATTTGATACCTAATAGTTCTGGCATGTTATATCTTGCTTTGGGATTTATTGGTTCAAGTTAGTAATTTTAATTTAATTCTCAAACTGTGTCAGAAACCCTGATAGCTGCAAGCAAGAAGGACATGCAGTATATCACCTTGTTTTATGGGCATCTGACTCATCAATATCAATTCTCCTAACAATGGCCTTCCTCAGCTGGCTGTAGAGGAGCAACATATGCTGATGTTAGTCGGTGTTCACGCTCAGTTGCTGGCCTGGGATTTACAACAGGACAATACCTGAAGGTTTGCTCACATTCAACATTATGTTGTCACCTGGGGTATAAAACCTGCATGACTGTCTTTTAATCTGTTTAAGTTCTGGGTAATAAGGCCAGCTCTCCTCACACAGGGTTTTGTAAACTGCTGCAGCTGTGTGTCAAGACTTTGAGACAAGGTTGTATTTTTTTATAAGAAATCTACCTGACTGCATCAGAACCTCCAAGAAGAGACTAGTTAATGCATAATTCACTGATGAAAGAAAAAAAGAAAGAAGGAAAGAAGGAAAGAAAGAAGGAAGGAAAGATAAAGAGAGAAAGAGAGAAAGGGAGAAAGAAAGAAAGATAGATAGAAAAAGAGAAAGAAAAAAGAAATAAGAAAGAAAGATAGAAAAAGAAAGAAAGAAAGAAAGAAAGAAAGAAAGAAAGAAAGAAAGAAAGAAAGAAAGAAAGAAAGAAAGCTCCTCTACCCTTTTTCTTTTATAACTTCTGAGAAAAGGAAAAAAGTGGAGGAGTTAATAATAGTGGTTATAAATGGAAGACAGACAGAGGAGAGTATCACATCCCCCTGACTACAGATGAATCAGAAAAGATCTTGATACCCATTAGTTTAGATGCACTAGAAATAATGTCATTTCAGGTTCTCTGGAGTACTTTGCCAGGAGGAAATCAGAATTTTTAGTTACATGAGGGATTCTTAGTTAGCATTAAATACAGTAATTCATTTTGAAAAACCCTACAACAACAAACCACACATAATGGCATCCAACCATACAGTATACCCATGACTTTTTGCAAATTTCTACTTATATTTGTATTTTTTTTCATTGTGAGCAGATCCTTCAGAGGGGAACTTTTTACCTGACAAACCAGTAACCCTACCTGTCTGCTACATTTATGTGATGGATGTTTCTTCTGCAAACAAATTGCATCCAACACACAAAACACTTCAAAGTTATTAGAGTTGAGTATGTAAGTTTTGATACTTAACTTCTGGGAGTGGGGCTATAATGCTTAGAAAGGAATACTGTAGCATCACATTTTAAAGAAGGTCAGTTTCTACCCTGCTTGCTCTACAGATATATGGACAAGTAACAGAACATGAGGAGTAGTCATGTAGCTCAAACACTGAAATAGAAGGCCCTCACTTTATCTCTCTCTTCTTTTCTCCTCAGGAAACAGTATTTGTCTAGCAAGAGTATATTGCTATTATTCATGAAATGCCTGTTCATGTGAAATGATAGAAAACTTCTATGTAAAATTATATTTAAAAAACCCCAACCAAAACGGCAACCAACCCAAACCAAAAACCAAAACCAAGACACACACTTCCAGCAAGAGAAGACTGACTGACTGGCATGTTACCATACTGAATACCAAACTATTCCCATAAATAATCACACTCATTTTCTATTCCCTTACTAAAACATGTTAATCTCATCAGAAAAAAAAGAAAAATAATTCTGTTGGTTAGACTTTCGTTACCATGCATCCTGACATACAAGCACTGATGTTGATTGCAAACAAGGGCACCAAGAAATGAAGCGCGGGAATATCCCACTCCCAGGGCCTGACCTCCAGGTGACCTTAAAGATAAACTCGTGGGCTCTCCAGATTGTGAGAAATATTAGGGGTCTCAGAAAGATGAAAGGAAAAAAAATCACTGAAGCTACCCAGTAGGAAGCCTTATGACTTAATCCTATATTTATGCAAGTTACTTCCTCCACTGTAGGCTAGACCCCTACAATAGCATTGCTGAGGAGTTGTCTTGGAGACTGGAATAAGAAGCAGCAAGCAACAGTGGCATCCACATCCACCTGCCCAGTAAGACCTAACAGGTGGTAAATCTGAAACTCCTCCAAAATTGACTGATATAGACAGTCTCCTATAGAAAACTATTATCTGCCTATGGTGGAATTTGTCCCAGAAAAGTCTGTCCCTGTGTCTCTAGACTGTAACTTCTATTTTTCCCTGGGATGGAACAGTTNGAACCGAGAGCTACTAACCTCTTAATTTAGATCCTTTGGTTAGGGCGCTAGAGTTAGGGGTGCAGAACACAGTTCGTAGACCAATGTTTTCTGGACCATGCTGGAAGAATTTATATGTCATTTGTATTTAGCATTGTTTTTGAACAACAATGTCAGATTTAGACAAATGAATTCTGCTTAAGTCTTGTTTAAGGCAAGCTGCAAGCCTGCAGTGCTATTCGGGAAAATCAACATGTTTTTATTTTATTTTTTATGTGCTTCTATTTTTCCCTGGGATGGAACAGTTTCTCTGCATGCTTAATGTAAAGGTTGGATTTTGCTCCCTTTTACCATTGTTTTTGGCTTTTCTAAATTTTTCTCATGCACAAGATATTTAATAGTCTTTTTTTGACATAAGGAAAAGTGTATATATAAGTACTTTTACTGAAATCAATCAAAATTATAATCAAATTTTTAAAATTGAAAGAAATTCTCTTTGTCTGACAAATTACCTAAGCTGTAGCAGAAGAAAAGCTGAAAACAGAGAAAGCAATCAGCTGACTGACAACCACTTTTCTGCTGATTTTTCTCAAATAGAAGAAATGAAGTTCATATACAAGGAACCTGTCTGTGTAAGTTAACAGCAATTTTGTCCAGGTCAGACCTCTTCACGCCAACTCCCCCAAAATAAAAGTAAGACAACTAAATTTAAAGGGACAACAAAATATTACAGGATCAGTTCAAGAACTAGTATCTTTCACTGATACAGAAATCGTATCTTTAGATATATTTGCCAGTATTATGTACAGTTGCCTAAAACCTTGCTGGGTGTGTGCACTAGCTGTCATATAGTTTGGAAACTAAAAACTCAGGCCTGTCTAGTGCTTGCCAGGCAAGTGGCTGGGTGGCTGGGTTTTGAGAAACACAAACTAAAGGGTTCTGGTAAGATACTTTGTGAATAACATGCTATAAATACCCAATGAACAGCAAGACTCCTGTGCTGTTGTCTTGTTAACAGAACAGATACACTAAGATCTGTGTTCTTAGTAATGTTACCCCCACTATCCCTATCCTAATCAATCTGTTTTCTCATTTACTGTTTATATGTACACTTGTCCTCCATCTATAAGGTATCAATTCAAGTATAGGAAGCTAAGTAATCTTAAGAATATTTTAAGGAAAATAAAAAGCTTAGGAAGTTGGTCAAATCCAGCCCTTACAGAAAACTTGGAGGAATAGCTATGCAGCAAGTGTGACAGATGTCAGTTCAAAAGACTACTATTAGTTATTATTACTACTCTGTCACCATTTTATGGTGACACTAAGGAGGAGAAGACAAGGAAAAGCATTATTCCTCTAGGAGCTAAAAGTGACAGGGGAGTATTTTGTGTGGGAAAATGCAACATGCTATACACTTAATGGTAGTTCCACATGCAGCCACCTTCTTTCTGATTGTAGTAATATAGTTGATATTGTCCCCATCAAAAGTATACAAGAAAGAAGAAAACGGCTTCATATGCTCCTAAGAAACCCAAGTTTTATCCTGATTAAGTATATAAGGATAGTGGTCTCATCTTTCCACGTTTTACTTGTAAAAACATCTTTTCATTCTGTGACAGGTGGAGGAATACTTAAGCAGATAACTGTTTTGTGGGTTTGGTTAGGGTTTTTTTTTTTGGTTTGCTTTCCTTTTTTCTTGAAGTGTTTTCAATGTACCTCGTAACATCTGCTGTTAGTACTAAGCAGCATATTTTAGTTCTTTTTTTCTTATGAACAGATTTAAAAGAAATGATACTGATTGATGTTTCTGATATTGCTTGAATCTATACAGTCCTCGCAGTGCTGTTCAGTTCTGTGAGTAATGTAAACTGCTTCTTGCACTGCATATGTCAATGAAATGATCTAGCCCTGCAGAAATGTTGCCTACATATTTTTTTTTAATTTGAAGAATGTAAATGCATTAGGATTTTCACATTTACAAGCACATGATGCGTAAATCCTGCTTTTGCATCAATACTTATATTGCAAATTGACAAAAAATGCAATATGAAAATCTTTCCCTGTAACTATATTCCTGAAATACTGCAACATCAAAGATAATGCTTTCAAACAAAAGTTTGGGTTTTTTTTCTTTTATTGCAGAATGAATTTGTTCGCCATTTATAGAGTAGTGCTCCAGGAGCTGATCTCTTCTGACATAATTCAGTGACTAAGGTCCTTGATTTTCCTTACCTTGGCAGCAAAACAATAATGTAGACAAACTTACACATACACAGCAATGAAATGATGTCCTAATGACAATCAGTTTCTCATTGTAAGTTCATATCTGTGGAGTTTGTTCCTAAAAAGACACTGTGCCAGCACATAGAAGCATCAGCCCTTTATGTCCGACTGCAAAGATCCCTTGTCACTGTACGCCATGTCTTGTAAGCTCTGCCACCGTCAGGGAACACGGTACCTCCGTTAGAGTAGAAGAGATTTGGCCTTCAGTCTGCAAGACCCTCTTTGAAGTCAGGATCAATGACTTATTTGGGATTTCACACTTCATGCAGACCGAGAGAGCATTACAGGTTTGACCTCTGAAGTTATTAATGTTCCCTGTCGCAGTAACTGAGGGGCATGGCTGCAGCACGGAGCCATCCGCACCTGCCTGTGCAGGCTCTGCGTGGAGGAGCTCAGTAAAGTTGTAAGAGGCACGTCTGAAAGCAGGATTTGGTACCAGTTGTGTCAGAGAATTGTCTGTAAAGTTGTTTTACAAGAGACAGTGTAATTATTAAAACACAGACAGATCGTGCTTTGATATACTAAACAAGCTGTCTGCACTTTCTCTGAGGCACTAGACAAGTAAATGAGAAATAAAAATAGATGCCTTGAGGGGGAAGAAAAAACGGCTTAAATTCTGCAGCCTTCATTCGTGGCCTGATTGCTCCCCTCAAACTCCCTGCACCTTTTGTGCCCCAGACTCCACTGAAAACCAGCTCCAGAGTCAGCAGAAAAGAGGTACTTATCACAGCAGCACTACCAGCCAAACCTTTGCATTTTAAGTTTGTGTGAGGTTGTGGTTTTCAATTAGACCCTTTATGTTCTAGCATGCTTTGTTTAGCCTACCAGTATGAATTACTTCAGTTGATTTACATTATTTCAGGATTTTAATTTATCCTAAGGTTCCTGCCATCCCTGGTTTCTTGGGGGGCGGGGGCGGGGTGGGGTGTTATTCTTCATGCTATGACTTAACACTGGTGCTCAATAGGAATGGAAACAAACAATTGTAATTTCTTCTCAATGCTAGTTACATTGATGGAGACTGCAGAGTAGCTGATGTTACTGAATATTATCTTACACATCATTAAGAAAGGCTGTGATCAATCTTCCCTTGCATTTCTTACCATGTATCTATGTTGTCTTAATATTTTTTTTCCTTTTATTATTTAATAGTAGGCTTTCCTTCACTTTTCAATCTATGCAGGACTACTTGTGTGTATGTGAATCTCAATTAATTTTAAATCCATGTTCAAAGGAATGTTGCATGAAAAATTTCTGAAATACAGATACATTACTTCATCTGAAATAAAATAAAATCATGTTGAAACAGAACTGTGAAGGACCTGGCCTTACCAGGATTCTTCAAAGAGTAAAGCATTGTTAACTTCAAATAAAGAAGTCAGAACTGGTCCCATAGTAATTACTAATACATACTAAACAAGTTCATCATCTTCCAAGATTTATGAATAAAGTAAATTAAACTTTTGGTTATTTGCATATAGCTGTTGGAAGTCCTAATACTTTTTGTTTCATATTGTTTTCAGACACTTTTGTCCTCTTTGTTTTCAGTTGCTGTTTTTTTCCCTCAAAACACTTACATCCCCAATTCAGGTACTTTGTTTCTCATGTTAATACTGTGCCCTCTAATACAAGCAGACATTTTTATGTCCAACACAGGAATTAATTTCTGAAAGTACTGTTAAGATGGTCACAAAGCTGGCAACTGCGCTTATTGTTCAAATCAACATCTCTTGTGCAGCAATTAGTGTGCTCACTCAGGATTTTATCCATCACACACACTTCTCTCTTCATGTTTCACCTCACAATACTTCTTTCTCAAAGGCTGTCCCACCATTGTGGGGGCCACCTCCCGTTTCTGTCTCAGTGTCTGTCATGCCCAAATCTGTGAAGTCATTAAACTCTTGCCTGACCTGAAATCACATCTACTCCTCCTGCCCTCCTAGGTCCTTTCTGCCTGTCTGCTGTGAGCTTGATCCTGGGAGACTGAAGAGCAATATACGTACTCCGACTTAAGATCTGATAAGATCCTGTGGGTTTGCCTTCCTTTTAATCATTCCCTGTTCCTGAAAGGGAGGCTGCCCTGGTTGTGACAGTGTAGCTGTTGAAAGATCTGCTTTTATTTCACTTTTTGCCCTTTGGTGTGATCTGGAAGAACACAGTACCTTACAGTACCTTCACCACCATTTTCAAAGTTACTGTTTAAACATTGCTGCTCCCTATGCTCCTGATTATCCTTTAAAACATCTCTGGTTCAAAGTTCAACAGCTTTTCTGTAAGAGAAGAAATTAATCCATAATCTTGCCTCTGACTGCAACAGTCTTCCCTTTGAGATCCCAACCTCTTTCTCCAAAATATTCCTTCAGGAGGTGGGAAGCTTGCAAAGGATCAGTCCAGAAATAACAGCAGCCGCACCAAGGTCTCTACTTCTTTAAGTGGTGTTCTTTACGTTTTCCTCAGTAGGTACATAGGCATTTAGGTAATTTTTACAAGAAATTGAGGAATAGCTCTATTTCTGTCACCAGCAGTTGAATTCAATAGACAAAGCTGCACAAACTCTCTGGAGCTTCAAGAAGATGCCAAGTTTGAAAGATAGGTGAAAGCAAAAGTTGTTTTTTGTTTAAGCAGGAATTAATGTTCCCTGCAGCTTACTGTAGTTAAGATCAGACAAAAAGAATGAACAAATCACATAATGCAATCAGGTAATCATGCTAATTTAAACTAGCTGAAAGCAGGAATAGTGTGTAGGTTAAATTAATGCTTTTGTTAGATAATGGCATAAGGACAAGTCTTTCTGCTTCTGGGAATCATTTCGGTGAGGCTCAGTTCATGACCCTAAGTCTGGAAGAACAAAGCAAGAAAAGAGAATAATTATCATCGTGTATCTGGACAGACACTATCAGATTGACTAACAATGTACTTTTAAGTCTGCTTGCATCTGTTAGAAAAGTTAACAGCTGAATAATTAAACTATCTGCCTGGCCCAGAAGGAGTAGAGTGCACTTAAAATATAACTGGCCACAGTAATTATTGCAATGTGTACGCAACTGTATGTTGCAGTTTTAGTTTGAGCTGTCCCCATAAATGCCAATGTACCTATTATAAGTACAAATATGTAACCACCTTGATAAGCCTACCAAAACCATCCTACTAGAAGCATCAACATGAACTTAAGTCATCAAAACCTTTAAACCTTGGTCAATACATGACATATTGATCAATGCATGACATACTGCTACTTCTGTCTTCTCCTATCAACAGCAGAATAGACATACCAAAGACAAGAAATCCATTTCCTTCTGTAGGTCATGTGGACACAAGCTATTGCTAATGTGTTGCTATGAATGTGCAACATTGGTTTGCTTGCCTGCCTGTAAATTTCAGTATTTTAGTGAGCTGTTATAGGCTTAAATAGCAGTAGTAGTAGTATTGATAATAAAGACAATGATAATAACAATAACAATAATAATGATAATAAAAGACGCTCAATTTTTAACCATTTATTTCACTATATAGTGGGAGAGAAAAAGGTATTTTGCAATTCTAGATAAAGTATTTTGTAGCAGTATTCTATAGGTTGTCTCCTGTTTTATACTGTGAGTGTAAACTTTTGTGGAAAGGACTGCCTTTTCTTTCTCTGCTTGTATTGTGCTTGACACGCTGTTTATGTCAACAGCAACTAGTAGGTGCTATCATTATGATCATAATAGGGAAAAAACAACTATGTTTGTTCTTCAGGTACATTATATTGATACTGATACATTAAAGAAAAGAAAATACAAGGCAAGGTTCTTATGTTGAATAGAAGCATGCTGCACTGTTAAAACACCTTTCATATATCATGTTTTCAATGTGTGTATTGTAGTCAATCTCTCTTCCTTCCAGTTGTCCAAAGATGGGATATCTCTACCCTGGACTGTTTCAAAAACACACCTACTCTGTACCATAATGATACAATAGATGATGAACAGAATTTTTCACAGCTTTTTATTTGGATATATGGCATGTAGGAGGCAAAAGGATAAAGTATTGTTTTTCATATTTTACAATAAAATTTATGTTTGTCATATTTCTGCTACACTCAGTTTTGTATAGTAGTGATAGCTGTTAGTGATTTGGGGGGTTGATACTTCTAAGTCTCCAGGAAGTGTTACAACTGGAAGCATGAACAATCAAAGAGAAAGAAATATTTTTCAGCTTCAAAGCAACTGAAAAGAACTTCTTCAGGAATAAAAAGAAGATAATAAGAATGAAAGCACCTTAGAGTTTAAACACTCTATACCATGAGATTAGAATATTAATTGCAAAGAAATTGAAATTTTAATACTAGTTCTAAAATGAGCAGACGTTAAAGAAGCACAGAATTGGAGTAAAATGTTTATATAGATGTTTCAAACTTTCTGCTAAAGTTGATAATTCTTGATAAGAAAATTACTAGGAGGAGAGTTTATTGGGTTTGTGCAATAATTTATCTAACAACTTACAAGGTTGGCCAAATAGTTTTAATGTTGTACAATGTGTTAAAATCTGATCCTAAAACCCTCAAATGCATTTAAAAATGGGAATTTATACTCTGTTTGTTTGTATCCTAAAACCAAAATAACGCCAACATTATTTCTTATTGAAAACAATATCGATTTCTGGTTGTCTTCCAAAATAGATGTGCAATTTACGGTCTAGTTTAGCTTGCAGAAACTCTTTCTTAACAGTAATAAAACCAGAGAATGAAGGACTGGAGGAAAGGAAATAGTCTATTTGACTCTAGGGTTTGTAAGACTGATAATTGGGGAAAAAATAAAAAAACGAATGAAAAAAAAAGCTAATCTGCATTTTATATTCATATTATGATTAGCTGCGATGGTGAAAAAGTTGCTCTTTCTATACTGTCTTCTATGAGAATGTCGTAGCAGTTCAAGAATTCAAAAGACAGAGGGAAAAGAAAAAGAGTCATTCATTGGGAATTACTGAAACATTCTTGACAGCAAGTCTTATAGCTGTCATGAATAAGGGCACCAAGATAAGGAATATCTAAATCACAGGACTGAAGTACAGAAATGTTTAATTGCTTTTTTGCAATAAAGTAATATTACTTATTACATTGCCGTCTGGTTTCATTTCGCTAGTCCAACTTAATGAACACCACAGTAAACTTCTTAACAAATAGGAAGAGAACAATGCCATTAGTTCTAGAAATGTTACATAGTTAAATTGCCTGTTGAGATTTACTACAGAAAATAAAAATTAATTTCCCTGACCTTGTAGATTTAGGATTTAAGAGCCTTCTGCATCATCAGTCTAACTTTGGGTCAACAAAAATGTTGAGAAGGTATTGCCCCTGGCTAACATGACTTCCTTCTAGCATAAGACTGTGGGAGGAATATAAGTCTGATTTTATGAAGAAGCAATTGACAAAGGTAGGGAAGTTAAAGACTTTGAGATTTATCTATGCACATCCCTCTGTAATTTTAAAGGCTGCCTTAAAACAGTATCATTCCACCTATATCAGATAGTATATGAATATTAAAACTTACTTGTAGGGTGTTATTTTACAACGATACTTTGTATTTTAAAGGTTGCAAGTTCATATTTTATTCCTGCTGCTTAGCCTGTGCAAGGTGACTTTGATAGATCTGACTTGGTTGAAATGATGTTCATGTTCCATAAGGCACTACACAGTTATAGGAGTTGCTTACTTTGTAATTTAATATTCTCTTCTGATCTCTGTGTCAGTTGCTCTGTTCGGAGTTAATTAGCAGAAGATTGGAACAGCGCAATGCATAGTTTTTATTAGAGTTATGCTAAAGGGTTAGCAAATACAGTGGAGACCTCTTAAATTGCACAGTATTAGTGTACAGTAAATCTATTTCTCCATCAGGTTTTCAAATTAAAAGGTTTCATTAAGTAGAACATTGATTAACTATATGTTCAACCGGTAAAGAAAAGATTTGTTTCAGTGTATTATTTAAATGTTATCTGAAGTGGTCTTGTAATAAATTTTTAACTCTTAATCCTGAATATATTGTGTAATAAAGTTATAAAACTCAAATAAGAGAATCTTACATTTAAATTCAAAATTTCAGAAACTTTCTTTTCTTACTATTTAAATATCATGAACATGAATTCAGGAGTTAGCAATTTTACTGCAGAAAAGTATCCTTCACAAAGTCTTGTTAAAGGAGAAGGAAACCAGCTTCTTATCATCTCCCACTTTCTGAAAGCTTTACTGTCATCTGCCTCCTCAGTTCCTCGCCTTGAAAGACAGTAGAGAGTGTCTGACGATCTTAAACACAGTGCTGATTTATCGCTCTTCACCATTTGGGACCAAATTCTCTATTCAAACCCTGTTGACTTAAAGGGCATTATAATTATCTTGAAGGGCTGGCAAACACAGTAGATACTCCTTAAACTGAACATCCCTAGTGTGTTGTAGAACTACTTCTCTGTCAGGTTTTCAAATTAAGGGCTTCATTAAGTGGAGCATTGATTAACTCTATACATTCAATTGAAAGGGAACAGATCCATTTAATTATATTATTTAAAGTTGGTCTTGCACATTTAGAGCTCCATTTTCTTTGTAAATTCTGTTGACTTAAGAGGACTTACAGGAATGTTAATGACAAAATATGTGATTTTGTATCTGCTTTTACAGAAGACTGAAGTGGGAACTGTGGAAACGGTAAGTGGGAAAATATAAGCCCTGCATTAGGGACCCAAGCTTTTAAAAGGAGTTGGCTGTATACTTCAGTGCTGTCTCTCCAACATCTCTTAGATATTCATCAGTCAGTATGTGTTTTGAACTGCAGCCTAAAGCTTTGATATTGCCCTTGCAAGGTGTCAGGTAGCAATCTGGTTCCATATGAGCCAGTGTCCTGGTTTGAGGCAAAACAGGACCAATTTTGTTCAG
>RSEF01000001.1:142054674-142068387 GCA_003993805.1 Himantopus leucocephalus
GCAAAATTAAGGACTCTGCAAGCCCCCTTTCCTTTTGTTGTTCTGTTGTTCTGTTTTTCTTTTTTTCTTTTTTTTTTTCCAGGTTTGAGCCCTGTGGACTCATCCACAATTACACAAACTAGAAGTCTTTCTCACACACTTAAAATCATGCATAAACTTTCCTTTATGCCTAGATGCACACATAACACGCACACAGTATTGCAGAGAGAAATTAGAGATATAGGAGCTCTCCTTCCTTTAGAAAGCATTTCAGTCATTGTCCAAGACAATAAAAAGAGAAGTTACATTTTATAAAACCCTTAAAAGGCTGGACAGGTTATTACTGAAGAAAACATGTGCTTGATTATTCCATGGACAGTTTAAGAGAATGATAGTAATACAAATATGACAAAAACATTGTGATGCATGCACTTCACCTGTAGCTATGTTCTAAGGTAAATATTAGAATTATTCATCAAAAATATATTGGCTCAGTATAATTCTCTTTCAGGACTCTGATTCACCTAGAATTGTGAATTAAAATCTAATGGCTGAAAATGTTTTCGTTTTCACCTNACTCTGATTCACCTAGAATTGTGAATTAAAATCTAATGGCTGAAAATGTTTTCGTTTTCACCTGTGCACGCTACTCCACTGATGGCTGTTGCTTTTCACAGGGTGACGTCCCTAAAGAGTACTTGTAGAAGACCCTAACCACCAGTTCTTCATCTGTTGTATTAAACTAAGCTGAAAATCAGGTGTGTTTGGCCTTCATGTGCTGAACTGAATATTACAGTGATTAANCTGCACGCTGCTCCACTGGTGGCTGTTGCTTTTCACAGGGTGACATCCCTAAAGAGTACTTGTAGAAGATCCTAACCACCAGTTTTTCATCTGTTGTATTAAACTAAGCTGAAAATCAGGTGTGTTTGGCCTTCATGTGCTGAACTGAATATTACAGTGATTAAGGAATTATTTCATGACTATTTGATCCTTTCCATCTCAAAGGCATCAGCGTCCATTGGAGAAACGGGGTGTATGGCTCAAGGCAGAAGCTTGCCTGATTTCAATCTCTCATCATATATGAGACAGGGTCAAAATGAATATTTATTTTGTTTGCTTGTGCCACATATTTTACAGCTGTTGGAAAACCTCTGTTGTACTCATCAGTGGTGCTAAAAATTATTTAAGTCCCCTTCTGTAACTTTCATATTGAGGCAAATTGAAAAAAAATAAATTATTATTGTCTTAAACGCAGCTGTTTGGAACCTTTCATTACATATGATTTATCAATTTTTTGACTAAAGAAATCTTCATGAATTTTTCTTTGGGGGTGGCGGGGGAAGGAAAGGGAAGGATGTGAAGTCACAGGAAACTGATTGTCAGGGAGTGTCAAGAGCCACAGGGGCCGGCCCCTGAGGGCCAGGGAGCAGGAGCTGTGGGTGGCTCCAGTGCCAGCTGGGCAGCACCTGCACCCAAGGGGCCATCAGCAAACATCAGGCAGCAGCTGGGTCCGTGTTCAGTCCAGAGGATCCAAGCAGCATTTCAGGGACAGGGTTGGAGACTGTCCCTGTTGCAGCATTGCTGGGGCAGGGGCTGATGGCCCTGGGGGGCTCACATGGGGTCCTGGGTGGTGGCCTGGGTGGAGGGAGCCCAGGAGGAGCCCCAGGGGGAAGCTGTGCTGGGACCAGCCCAGCTAGAGCCTTCAGGGCCTAAAACTCTGCTGGTTTTCTTTTGTAGGTGAGGGAGAACTAAATACTCTTCATAATTTTGTGACTAGGGCATTTTGGACAGTCATGGTAATGCGCTGAGGCATTTTTTCCTTTGAAATAAAAAGGGGGTGAGCAGGGGAGGAAACCAGTTTAGGGTGCATGTTTGTATCATCTCTCTTCTCTTATCATTGCAAATGNTGGGGGTGAGCAGGGAAGGGAACTAGTTTAGGGTGCATGTTTGTATCGTCTCTCTTCTCGTATCATTGCAAATGTTTTCATCCAAAGTGTATCTATCACTTTGAGGGCAACCAGAGACTTAAATCTGGTGTTTCCCCTTTTTAGACAACTGCTCTCAAATCTGTTTTCTGCATGCCTCGTCAAAACAGAGAAAGAAATGAATGGACAAGTCCTCACACTTTAGTTTCCACACACAGAGGCTCCTGCCAGTTCAGTGGTTTCAATCCAAGAGAAACAAGTGAAAAGGAAATGTGGAAAGCTCAGCTGGAAAGCTGCAAAATGGATGTGTTATGATTTGTATATCAATAATTAGAAACTGAGCAGAGTAGATGACAGAATGGTCATTCGTTAAATGCTCAGGCAGAAGAGAGAATGTTGCTTCTGTGCATGCAAACAAGGGCACCTTTATTCTGCTAAAGAAAAGAGGAGGAAAATAACTGCTGTATGAATGAGTATTACTCAGGAAAATTGTTAGCTGAGGAGAGGATTTGAGGATGCAAATTATGGCAGACAACAGAAGGCCAGAATATTCACAGTTTGAGGTTTCTTAAATTTGACTAAGCAGCACAGCTTCTGCTGGAAGCTCATTTTCAGAGTATGCCTGAGGTTATACTGACTGAGCAGAAAACTTGCACATCATGCATGAAACAGGAAAGCCCAAGGATGCCAGAGGAAACCGGTATTCACAAACTAGGCTCTCTTGTGTGAAGGCTTTTCCCCGGTATTGCAGAACATCGTTCAAATGCTTTTGTTAGAGGACAGAAACAAACAAGATAACAGCAAGAAACAAAATGTGGCAAGGAACCCCTCTCTTCACCTTTGCTTTCTTTGCTCAGAAGTACTTTGTTTCACTTGCAAAATGATGTAATGAGCAACTCAAGAAGATAGGCTTGAGTTTTCCAATATTGCTTAAAAAAACAGTGATAAAGAAGGTAGGAAACAAATCAGGAAAAGATAAAAGAACAGAAAAGAAAAATTAGTGAACACAAACCGTGACACTTACAGGGAACAATAATGTGGGGAAAAGGGCAAGAGAGAGGATTTATGGACAAATGTTGTTTTCCTTAATTTCTATTAGCCCATTCCTAAACAGTGATACCTAATATTAGGGGGGAGGGGGAAGATGCAAAATGCTACAGAGGCAGTTTGCCCATTGCTGTTATAGAATCATCTGAAAGGGCAACTCAAACCATCTGCGGTATACAAGCTGAATGTTAAATTGCCTAAAAGTGAGTTTGTTGCAAGCAGAATTTATCAAAGAATATCTGATGAAATATATTTACCTTAGAAAAAAAAAAAGATTTTTCTCACATCTAAGCTTTTAATTTGAATGTTTTCAGTTCAGCTACACTTTCCATGGGAAAATGCTCTAACAATTTGTTTCAGTTACACTTATATTTATCCTGGCTTTCAAGCTTATATTTCAATATAAAGTTGAAATTATTCAATATCAATGGATAGCATTTAAATAATTTCTAGTAGCTTTTATAGAAAAGTTTGGCTTTGTGAGAAATGGTGATATTCTGACTTTTTTCTATTTTCTGACAAAAATATATTTTGAAATGGAAAGATTTATTCTAGGAAAAAAAATAATAATCCAACAACTTTTCCATGTCTTATTCTGAAAAAAAATAATAATCCAACAACTTTTCCATGTCTTATTCTGAAAATTTTTAAGGTGTTTGTGCAATTTCAGAGCAGGTTAGTAGGGCTAAGAGTAATGTACATTAGAGTAGAAAGGAAGGACTGTCTTGCATGCTTTTAGACAAACTAAATTCAAACATTTTTCAAACTTCCACCCAAGAAGCTTTCCTATTAGAGGTAAATAGTTACATAAAGCCTAAGTTGATCATCATATCCTAACGTAAGCAGAAGCATGAATTTTGCACATAAAACATGCAAGCACTCCTTTGGAAGACAAAAGTGGATCAGTGCTAGTGAGAAAAAAGGTTATGCTGTATAGGGAAAAGCAAACAGATTCAATGACATGTAAGTTACACTTTGCTGTGTGTAAAATTTGAAAGATAAGGTGCTAATATTTCTGTACTAGCTGAAAGTATGTTTATGGATTTATTTATTATTATTTTCTTATTTAATTATAGTTATAGTCATTTGGCCTCCAATGCACTTTATCAGCAGTAACTTAAATAGTTCAGTCACAACGCTTTCAGAGAACAGAATAAAATATTATCCCTTCTTTTCCAGAGGTTTTAATTAGCTTAGGTGATTTGTCCGAAACACCTGTAGATTCACAATCAAAAATGTGTTTAGACATTTAGGAATTACTGATTTCCCATGCATTTTGATGATTTTTTTTTTATTCCTTTCTTTATAAGTTTTCATTTAGAGTCTTAGCTTTTCTACTCACTGAAGAACACTAATTTTGACTACTAAAGTTAAAATCAGTTTGTATGATTGCTTGTGGTCTAGCATTGTATTCCTTACTTCCTTGCTACAGGCAAGTTCAACCACTTATGTAAATGAACACTGAAGAATAATTGCATTTAATGAAAGCATACTGGGCCCAATGGGTGTAGTAAGCTAATTTCAGCTCTGTAGCTTCTCTCTGAACTCCATATTGGATATTAACATCAAGCAAAAATTAAGGAAAATGCTGAAAGATCTGGGGTTTTTACAGAGTCTTTTGTGAGAAATTGTCACCAGTATTTGCACTTCATGTACAACTTTTTCATTGTTAGCAAATTTATGTCTATGATGCTTTTTATTCAATATTTTGTGTAACTACACCATCCTTAAATTATTAGTATTTCTTTGGGCTGAGGTATTCACAATTCACAAAAAAGAAAAAGCATTTATTTATTGAATATCCATTAGATTGACTGATATATAAATTCCTTTAGTTGACTTATCCGCATGTCTTTGAGGCATGGTTTCTTTCCTGTGATAGTTTAATCACCATTGTGGCAATGTTAACAGTATATTCTCTAAAAAAAATTATATTTTTCTTTACACTTTAGTGTATATCAGGGTCCTATCGTATGAATGAAAAACTAGTCAATCAAGAGTTGATGAATTAGATAGAACAAATAATTTTGAATGCTTGATAAGGTTAAGTCTTCAAGGTCAAAAGGTTAATTAAGGCTAAAAATAATTACAAGTAATCGGTTTATTTTTATTATGCAGTGAATGACTACATAAAAGTAACCATGACTATCGAAAGCAGATGATGAGCTCTTTCCATATTATTAGGAATTTATCAAGGGAAATATTTCAGAAGAAGTTTGGGATAAGAAGGGTTGACACTTTCATGTAGTTACAGAATTACAATAGAGCAGGTGGTGTCTCTACCAACTTTGCTTCAGTGAGATAAATCAAAGACTAACTGACTCAGGTCAGTCACTTCCTAGTTACGCTTTGGAAAATTTGGCACAAGTATGTTCAGCTTCCTACTGATGCAAGATCAGGATGGCTTCCTTTCTGTGTGATGTTGCACCAGTGTGCAAGATACAAAAGATAATAAAAAATAATAATAAAAATAATAAAATATAATCTCCAACAATTCTTGTCTATGAAACCTTCTAGAAGGGCTCATAGAGTACAAAGGTAATTGGGGTTTCTCCTATTGGCAAATATGGATTTTTCTGCTGTAGTGTTGTAATTAAATTATTTGGAGCAAAATAAAATCCATATTATTTGTAACTCTTTTGTTTGCTTTACCATCTCTAGATAATGTTTAGTGCCAGGAGCTGACTTATTCAGTACAATAACTTAAATTTTCGGTCACTTTACACTGTATAATAATTTTGACAATGGAACAGGCATATTATTAGATATAATTCCTACACACACAATGCATATTATATAATACCTCTATATTAATATAAAATATTTTTAATTACTATATACATTTTATATTTCAGACACACACTATAAGTATGTGTGCATGTGTGCATATATGTGCAGTGCATACTGTAAGAAAGCTGAACTGAAAAATCACTTGAAACTATTCATTTCTTTAAATAGAAGTCTTATTCCAAAGCAGAATATTAGATAATGAATCACCTGCTCTACTACTCACAGAAGTGCTATAGTCTTAAATTTTTCCTGATACATGGCATAATTTTATGCCCAAAATAAATGCATGCTTTTCCTTTGTGTTTAAGAAAATGAGGTGCTGATTTCTGCCAATTCATTTTTTCTAAAAAAATACAGGCAAGAAGCTCATTGCTTCTGCTACATCTTAGAAGAGAATTGTTAATTACAATGCACATGGAAACACGCTTTGGCAAAGGTTGTTGTATTTCTTACAGATCCATGCAATAAATAACTAAGGAAGGAATGTTATAGCTCTTCATATCATATTAAAGTTATCATCTGTCATATTTCCAGGTATACAAGAAAATTCTGTAACAGAACTGGGTGTAATAATCTTCTTCTATATGTGAATATGACTGCAGCAGGCCTTTTAGATTTCAGAACCAGTTTAAGACTGGAAAAATGAATGGCTCTCAAAAAACATAAGGGTACCATCAGATGGAGGTATTACTATTTTTAGTAATAATGATATAGTTAATACTAATAATAATATTAAGAATAGTAATTTTCTAAATATAGCTTAATTTAGTGCAGATTTTACAGAGTCAAATCGTAATAGAAATCACAGTAACCCTGAAAATCTACTTAGAAAACCTGTCCTAAATTGAATTTCTACTGCATGAATAACTTTAAACATCTGCTTTGCCCTAGTGACACCAGTTGAACTTAAGAATTAATACAATTTTAAGCAGGTGTTTAAGTGCTATACTGATTAATAATATGTGCACAATCATTTTTTTTCTGTAATTAGGGCTGCTATATGGTGATTTAGTTAGATTTTGAGTTACAGAAATTCTGGGAAGAGGCTGGTGATTTGCTTTTGAATATCATGATCACTAACATAAAGCAATGACCACATCTCAAAAAATATTACTTTTGCATGAACAGCTGGTGAAGTGTTTAGCAACTCTAATTGCTCGTCTTACAGTCACATTGGTAGAAATAGTGAATGAAATCAATGAAATGGATGTTCTGAACTGAAAACTTCAACAGTAAATAATCAAAACTACATTACATAATAGTGAAAAATAGGGTGGAATCTCCACCACTTCATAGCTTCCCAATATGTATCTTTCATTATGTATTTACAAAGTTGTTTACCCTCATTTTCTTTCTATCTTTTATTTTCCTATTAAAATGTCCGTTCTTTGTCTCCTCAGCTTAAATTTAGAGGCACTATAAAGCCCCCCTTGTTCTAAGTGACAAGGATACTACTTCTCGTATAATTCCCACTTAACTTCTGTTGGAAATGAGTATTGTGTCTTTAGAAATAGCCTTATATGCTGAAATATAGGTATATATTTCTTCATTAAATAGATGGGAATGTAAGTAACTTACTCTATAAATCTGTTACAAGCAAGTATATTAAATATGTTACGAAAATTTACTTAAAAACATACTCTCAGATTTATTAACCCTGAAGTGGCATCTAGTTGTCATATATTTATACTCACAAAAATACCAGGAATGGGAAACTAACTTCCTGCAGTTTCTGGAAGTATTCAATATATTTCCTAGAAAATTATGTCCTGTTATAAAATTATAAATGTTTCATACTTAGAGAAACAAAACATTGCTGGAATTTTTATTTTTAAACTCTCACACAACAAAAAAAGGTTTTTCTTTCATTTCGCATTTGCTAAGACTCTTCCAGACTGGCAAAACTACTAGTTAAAGGACTATATCTATCACTTCATGATCTCACACTAAACCATTAAACTTTTTAGTCCCTGTACACAAATGTAACCTAATCAATTCCTTTGGGAGTGCACCTACTCCAGTGCTTGTTATCCCATGCAGAAACTGTTATGTTTCCTTATGCACTGGTTTTGGCTGGGATAGAGTCAATTTTGATTACATCAGCCCATATGGTGCAAAGTTTTGGATTTGTGCTGAAAACAGTGTTGATAACACAGGGAAGTTTTAGGTATTGCTGAGCAGTGCTTGCAGAGCATCAAGGCCTTCTCTGCTTCTCAAGCCACCCCACCAGCACGTAGGCTGGGGGTGCACAGGAAGTTGGGAGGGGACACAGCCAGGACAGCTGAACCCAACTGACCGAAGGGATTTCCCATACCATATGATGTCATGCTCAGAAATAAAAGCTGGGAAAATAAGGAGGAAGGGAGGGACATTTGAAGTGATGGCATTTGTCTTGCTATGTCACTGTCATGTGTTACGGAGCCCTGCCTTCCTGGAGATGGCTGAACACCTGTGTGCCAATGAGAAGTAGTGAATTAATTCCTTATTTTTCTTTGTTTGCACGTGCAGCTTTTGCTTTACCCATTAAACCGACTTTGTCTTAATTTTGCCCTTCCGATTCTCTCCCCATCTCACTGTAGGGGAGTCAGTGAGCAACTGTGCGGGTCTGAGCTGCGTACCAGTATTAAACCATAAAACCTAAGAACTAGTGTCAGCAGCATTTCTTAAGTAAGGAGAAGTGAGAGGGAAACAATCGTTGTTCAAGCAATTAGTGCTTCTAGGATGAAAGAAAATTATGTATTTTAAATAAACACTGATGAAACACTTTGAATACAGTACATTACCCTTACTCTACATGAGGTAATGGCAAACTGACAGGAGGAACCTTTTATTTTAAAGATGGATCCAATATTTTCTGAATCTTCTAGCAGACCTAAAACACTATGCTCAAGTCGTCAGGACTTCTCTTGCATTTTTGCACTCTTGCATTTTTTTGCACTCTTTTCTTGCATTTTTGGCAAATTCAGTCTCTTTTGAACTATTCTTTATAGCTGAACTGGGACACCCATAGGAAAAAGTTTGCTTATCTCCTAAAAAGTATATCATCCACTTTCAAGAGAACTTGAAGGATCCATCTGAATCATTAAGTCAGCATGCTACTCTCATAAGCAACACTAAAGTAATTTTCGCCATTAATGCATCCAACTCTTACTTCAAGGTCCTTTCCTCACCTCTTTGATTGATTCTTCAGCTTTCTGTTAGTAACAATTAGAAACCATCTTCTAACTTCACGGAAGTTTATCTATGACCAGTTAATGCTTTGCTCTTTTGATGACTTTTCTTTATTTTAAATATTTTTCCCTCATTGGTGTTTGTGTGTCATACGCTTCAGATGTGCTGCATCTCAGACAGCAGCAGCTTTCACTTTGTTTCACTTTGCAGCAGCAGCAGCTTTCACTTTGTTGGATTCCAACAGCAAAGTTTATGTAGCTTCTTCTTTCTCCTCATCACTACGGTGGCGCTTCTCTGAACGGGTATGTGATTTGAATTTACCTTTTCTAACTGTAAGGATATAATGAAGTAGCATGATTAATCCCTTTCAATACCAGTTCCCAAACTTTTTCATTTCAGCCCATTCACAATTTTTTTTTTCCAAAATAAGAACTATGGGAGAAAACACCTCTGAAATGGACCTTTAAGAAAATTTACAAGTAGTTTTCCNAGTAATTTTCCATAAACTTAGTGCTTTCCTTTTCTAAGCTACAAGCTTTTTACCCAGTTTCTCACAATTTTGTGGTACTTTTATTTTGTATCTCCAATTTCATGTGTCACTATACTGAAAAATGCACTGAAAGGTAAATAGAAGAACTACAACTGTTCTTTTCTATGCAAAGAATAAGCTATTCCCAGATTGCATAACTCTGCAAACCTCCATATTATTAGCTGCCTCATTAGTTAGCCTGAAAGCATTTTGTGCATTTAGTTTTGTCTCTCACAAACACTCAGTCTCCTCTTGCTAGGTTGACTTCATCTTGCTTTTTGTAACCCAGGTTTACGTGGTCAGTTATTAGATTTCAGTTGATCATTCTTGCTATATTAAATGTGGTCAGTATTCTGATTAATTCAGTATCATACGTCAGGGTAGGTCCCACTTTTGTCTTGAGGCTAAAGCACGGTATGCTCCTGGGGTCCTTTCAATCTGACCTCTATTTCAGAGGTTCACGTCAGCCTTATCTATCTACCTATTGATCTACCAGCTATTTATAATAAAAACACACACCGTGTCTCTGAAGCTGAGCCATTGCACAAACAGACCTGGTGTAACAATATTAAATAGGAAGCAGAGAAGTCTAAGGATACAAGGTGTTCAACCCAGAACTCCTTTTCTAAAATATGATGGAAAATATATGTGCAAAATGTATGCATCTTCTAGGAAGTGAGCCAGAAACCTCATTTCTACTTACTTTGAGCCTTATTGACTAGGCTAGAACTGGACTCTGCCTGGATCCATGATTCCTGCTTGCTCATCTGGTCAGTAGTCCAGCTGCAAGAGAAGTACTAATAGAATGCAAACAAGAGATTTCTCATAACTTTGTAGGTAGTTAGCTCCTGGGTATAACAAATCAGCCCATGTCAGTTTGAGAGGTCCCTGGAGCACAAGGTACCCACTTTCTGGGTCACTGTTCTGGACACAATTAGGTAGCTATTCTATTAACCTTAGAAGAGGGTAAAATAGACCAGATCCTAGGCTATAAGTACTACCATTTTTATAAGCTGATTAGAAGAGACAAACACGTGATATAGGCTGAAAAAGAGCACCTAAACCACCGTGCCTACAGAATCCTGTTAAGTATGGAAATGCCTAAGTTAGTGAACTCAGGTTTTCCTTTGTTTTTTTTTCATACTTTACCTGTACTATGTATAACAAGAACTTCTACTGAATTACAGGGGGCATACTTGCATACACTGTACATTCCTAAACCCCCAAGGGTGGGTTGCTACCAATAAGGTACTTCATTTAGAGATTTAAATTAGCCAGATTTAAATTCATGCTGTCTTTTTCATGGAAAGTGTCCCTTGCCTGGCTCCTGTTATCATCAGTCTTAATACTTTCTTTTCCTCTATTGTTCATCGTTTCACTTAATTATATTCATTTAAACATTGATGTATCTTAACATACCGTTTCATTGGTTTGAGATCAACATGGGTTTTCTGAAAGAGCTTATAAAATTTAAGGGAGAATTATTTACTTTTTACAGGTATTTTTAAGAAAATTACATGATTATAAAACAGTAGCCACAACATAATTCTCTGTTAATTTGATAAAGACATTAAAAATGTTTTTAATAAATTAATATTTTTTAGGACAACAAGATAGGAATAAATTCCTATGTGCTGTGATCGGAACAGCTAAGGATACAGCAGAGCTATGAAACTCATCGAGGAAGATTTGGATTCCTTGAGTGCTATTTAATTGGATGGCACTTAAAATTTCCCATAGTGAAAAGAAAACTGTAGACTTATGGTGAAAAACAAGTAGTATTCACAAAGGTTATACCTATGTATATACTTATGCAAGCTAGACTTACATATTCTTCGTTATCAATGTAGACCTCCATATTCTTCCTTATCGATGGAGAGGACTATCCACCAGATGACTATTCAGACCAAATATCTAACTCAGCTGCTGTGAATTGTCTTCTAGAGGAACCTAACTTTCTTCCTCTGCTGAAAGTAGATTAGGCTTTTTAAACCTTTTTTGGATACCTCTGTTCTTTCGTGTGCTCTTGTTTATCAGAAGATGAACGGAGCCAATAGATTCATGTTAGCGTTATTAAAGATCTCCTTTCTGCTTACACAGACTAATAATCAAACCAGCCTTCAGTTACTCAATGATCTTTTTTTGTTCTCTTACAAGTGATGTTTTAAGAATGGTATTTAAATAAAGATTATAATTGGGACATGAGTAAAAATAGACTTACTCTTTCAAAGTATAAAGCAATACTAGAGTCTCTGAAATGTATGCCATACAAACACAGAATGACTTCTATTTTTTACCAATTATATATGAGACAGCTTTTGAAATTCATGTTGGGAGATTTCAAAGGTGTCTAACATTGACTATGCCTAGAAACATGACACATGAATATTTATAGTAGTGTTTGATTGTTTAAAACTATACAAATGTATTTACTATTTGAGTATGCTAATACAACATATATAAAATTTTAAGGTTACCAAGAAACAATAAACTAAAAAAGCATAGATTTAGACTAGATATACAGAAGAAATTTTTTACAATGAGGGTGGTGAAACACTGGAACAGATTGCCCAGAGATGTGGTAGATGTGCTATCCCTGGAAACTTTCAAGGTCAGGTTGGATGGAGCTCCAAGCAACCTGATCTAGTTGAAGCTGTCCCTGCTCATTGCAGGGGCGTTGGACTAGATGACCTTTAAAGGTCCCTTCTAACCCAAACTATTCTATGATTCTGTGAAGTCATTATACATTGATATTTTCTACTTTATCAGTGAAGTTTCAAAAAATGTAAACATGCAGATTTCTCTGAAATAAGTTTCTATTTTCTGTGTGTTTATGTTAGTAAGAGCGTGTCCTGGTTTGAGGTAAAACAGGACCAATTTTGTTCAGTAACTTTACTTTTTAGCCAGGCTTCTTCTAACTACTGAAATTAACAGCATATTTCGCAGAAACTGTTCGCTCTCAGAGTGATAAGGCCTATGTTTATAGCTGATGTCCAGGCATGGCATTGAGAGGTTCTTTGCTTATACTTATTGCTACAATACTCAAGGGCAGATAATTTTGTTACTAGTCTTGTTGGAGGTTTGGAAGCGGAAAAGCGCAGTGGGGTCCCACTTGCGGGGAGGACCGGACAGGACAGGTGACCCAAAAATGACCAACAGGGTATTCCACCCCATCTGGCTCATGCTCAGTATAAAAGCTGAGGGATCAAAGGGTCAGCCCTCTTTCTTCAATGGCCGATGTCTGAGGAGGACTCTGTTTGTTTGCTTTTGATCCTGATCCTGAATCCAGATCTGGAATCCAGTTTCCATCCATCACTGAGTCCAGTCTGGGACTATCCCAGTGCCTGCCGGTGACATGACTGTCATCCTGGGAACTTGATACGGTTTTGTATAGATTTCATTATTTTCTTTTTATTTTATTATTAATATTTCATTAAAGTAGTTTAGTTCCTTCTAAAGTCATAAGTGTCTCTCTGTCTGTCCTCTGCCACTCTCTTTGAAGAGAGGTGGGGAGGAGCATGTCGGTCGCCCAGTGACCAGTTTGGCCCAAACCACGACGGAGTTAGCTATTGTAGCTTGAATTATGACTGCACCCTTCTTGACAGGTGTAGGTATTGTGTTATCTTTGGAGTATAAGAAGTATACTTAATGTTTTATGTCTGACTCCATAGTAAAATATTACAGCAGGCTGTGCAAGATACATCACAAAACATTATCAGAAATACATAATCGCTGAGGCAACTGTTGGTTATAGTTTCTATTAAGATACAGCTATTCCCAAACTTGGATACAGGTATTCCCAAACTTCTGCTAGATGTTTCAAAGACAAAGGACATAGCCAGCCATCCCCAAGAGCCTTGGGCTGTGTCCCTGCCCAATGTACACAGGATGGGGCTCCCTTTCCTCTTGTTTGCTCCCCATGCTATGTGCATTTGCATAGAGGCACTAAAGTTGGGCCCCTGATGAAGCTGACTTACTGGCTGAAGTGGCTGGTATTTCTTTGTGCTGCACTCCAGGTGCTCTGCTGTTGATCTGCGACCCTTCTCCAGACTCTGTGCATCTATTACCGGCATTGGCATCATACTGATAGGAGTGGGATATATTGAGGGTCCCCTTCTCTAGCAACTCTAGCTTAAAGCCCTCTTCATGAGCTTGGCAAGCCTGTGACAGAAGATGTTCTTCCCCTTTTCTGACAAGTGGACCCCATCAGGCCCCTGTAGACCAGTTTTCTCAAAGTGAGTCCCATGGTCTAAGAAGCCAAACCCCTGG
>RSEF01000001.1:142091405-142101618 GCA_003993805.1 Himantopus leucocephalus
TCTTTTTCTTTTTTTCTTTTATGGGGTAAAAGCTGAATTTACACAGCTATGGTGAATATTAAAATAATTACTTCTCACCACTAGGGAGAGGAAATACCATATTGCTTTTCAGTGCAAACATATTCAGTTTAGAATTTCAATCTGCTGTTTTATGATATTCAGATACGAAGTTGCATCTTCAGGGCAGATATTTTGGTGCAAAGCCTTTTTTTTTATCCCTTTCCAAAGACATAATCATAAGCCAATTTTCCTTCTGTCTACTTTCGTTAAATTACCTTATTTGAAAACAGCACCAACAAAGCACCTAAACATCCTGCCTTCTCTTAGAGAATTAGCATTTTTCCTTTGATGTGGCTCAAAGTGGGAAACCACTTCAATGTGGGACTTAGCCAATTTCTGCTATTGCATTGACATCAGCTGCACAAAACTGCTTTGTACTGGCCTCTCTGGCCAAATGTTAGCTTGGCATGTTTCGCAAAAGAGAAGGAGGTCCAGGTACAACTTAAGCAAGATTCTGTCCTGAGGTCTGATACCCTAAAACATTTTTTCAGGTCATAATTAATCGAGTTTTGTTTGATGTGATCAAAAACAGGACAAGAAGAAAAACTTGACCTATATCTTTGATATGTATTAACAGAAGAATGATTAAAGACAGAGATGGAATCCTAAGAGCTTGACAGACCCGTCACCCTTGCCAAAAGGTCTTTATACCACCTGGTCTATCCTATGGACAGCCAGGACTCTATGGCAGGGAGTAAAGCTCAGCTTCAGAAGCAGAAAGCTTTCTCCATGCAATCCCGCATACAACAACCATATCGCATGCGGAAGCCAAAATCTGATGCAAAAGCTGTTTTTTTTAAGCCAAATAATATTTAACAAAACATGTCCAATGCTCTAGAACATAGTCACTTACAGATCACAACACAAATGCTTTTTGTCAAAATGTATTTTGGATATTTTGTAAAGTCATATTTAAAGGCAGTTCTGATCTACAAAATGGAGGCAGGCTTAGCTACAGAAAATTGAAAACCTATGTATACCACTTACAGCACTTTCTATTGTGATTATTCTCCTCCAGAAGCCAATTAAACCCTTCATAGTCAGAAACACTCAATGTCTGAGTAAGTATATTAGAAAGGAATAATAAGTGAGCTGCATCACTGTATTAGGAAGCAGTTAGAAACAAAAGGGTTTACCTTGTGTGGCAACACTCTCAATTCCTTTCTCATTTTCTGGCTTACAGAGGACAAATTGGCTTTTATGTAAGTCAGTTTTGAACAACTGCATGTTTCTCAACCAATGGCTAGGGAAGGCAGTAAGGTTCCAGGACTTCTGACGCGTCCATTTCCCAAAGCATGCCTGGAAGATGGCACATGGAACACACTGTCCTGTTCTCTGATCAGGGACCATGTTTTTCTGAGCATATAATACGGTGATGAAGGCCCCATTCAGACTGCTGGCATGGCTTTGCAACACAAGGACAAAGTCCAGCAGTTCATACCAAAATCCATCTCTGATTAGGCAGCTTGATTATGTTCACTGGCATTTCTGTGCACAATTTCTCTGCTAATATTTGGCTGTTATTTCAAAAGGAAAAAAGACGAGAAACAACACTGTTAGCTCTAGGGTGCTTGTTGCTATAAAACAAATAACCTTTCTTCAAAGTCTGTAACAGTTCCCACAATAAACAGTAACTAAATATTTCACTGTCCTTGAAGTCCCATTGTTCCATTTATAAGAAGCCTTGGGTGTTATGTCTCTCAAGAAGAGATGTAGGAGTTACATTTTTGTAACTCCTAGCAATCAAACGAACCAGTAAAAGAAATAGAAAATACGTTTCAGCCAACCGTTCTCTAATGTACAATCAGGACTAACAGAATAGTACTTTGCATTTAACCTAGTATTATCCTTGGCATACAATTCAAAGGGTCAAAAATTTATACTTAGTCATCGAATGATTAGCAGAATAGTATTCCAATTAAAATCTTTTTTTTTATTGCAGTGTCTTTACAAACATATAAACCAGTATTTGTAATCAAGTACAAGATTGCTTTCAGAGGCGCATGGTTAAGAATGCTTGAATGTGAACGAGGATGAGCAGACATGTAGAAAACCATGCATTTATCTAGCTTTAAATCAGGCCACAGAGGTCTGGATGCTAAAGGTAAATTATTTATTTTTGTAATCATATTTAAAGACATACTTCATTTAAACACATATCTGGTCTAAACCAAATGAAACAGATTATGCAAACAAAATTTAAAAGAAGTTTTAGAACAGACTAAGCATAGACGTGGCTTAAAGGCTTCTCTAAGTTTTTTTCCCCACTAATTAAAGGGGTTTACTATTGTTAGCTTTCCCAGAATTCTCATATCCCTATCAATCACCAGACTGGAGTTTGTTCTGAAAGCAGTTGAAAAGACTTTTTGTTTCAGTAACTAATTATGCTGTGAATAATTCCCTAGGGGAAGCCTAAGGCCCAATAATAGGTGTAGCTTCTATGAAAACATGCCCAGTGACTTCACCTGCTGAGAGCTATATCGAAAGGCCTTGCCAAACCAGTAGATAGATTGGATTCCCAGTGCTGTTGCAAAAACAATCAGTTCCTAGGCTTCAGCGTACCAGAACAGTTGAAGTACTAAATAGGCGTGTGCAAATCCTAACTAATTAAAACTAATGCTCCTGTTGAATGATAGGATTCTCTATAACATGAAGGATTTTTAATAAATACACAAAAATGGTGGTTCATGCTGAAAGAGAATGCATCGCTATGGCATCTTCTGACATTTTTCCTACATTATGTTTATTGAAGAGCAATTACAATCCTTTTGTGAGCATATCTACTGAACAGCATTTGCTTCCCAGAAATCCTGGAATTATAAAATGAATTACCAGTGTTTGCTGGCAGATACTCTGTTGTCCTCTTTCATCCATATTTTCACTGTCATTTCGTATTATTCCACTTTTGCTATGTGTTCTTTACCTCAAGTTATTTTCATCATGCTAACATCCCAACTTTTCAATTATGCATGCAAATCCTCTTGAAATGGATACCTGCCACAAAGCACTTCCATACATCTCTCCATATTAAACAGTTCTGGCCTTCTTTTCATAAATGAATTAAGATCTTTCTTGGAATGACCATAACTTGAAGCAGATCTGCTGACTGTAAATGACTAAAACCAAGGACAAGCCATTGCTGGAGCAGCCTGGTCTCCCGGTTGGTGTGAAGTGGTATAGTTCCATTCAACTGAAAGGATGCAGATTAGCCCAGCTTCATTGATTTTGCTGAAATTATGCCATTTAACATGAGCTGAGAAATCAAGCCAAATGTGAATATTATATTACTTAGAGTCTTTCTGGTTCTTTCTCACTGAAGTTACTGTGTTTGCCACTTTGCATCAAAACATTCTTTCAACCCTTCCTTTTTCTGTTATAAATATTCATATATATTCTTCATGCTTAGGGACCTTGTCATGTCCAAATGGCTTATTTTTGTCATCATATATTGAAATATGCTAGCTATCACACCTGACAAGATATCTTTACTGAAAACTTTCAAAAAACATATAGCTCTTTCTTTTTTAAAGACAGAGTAAGGAAACAACAACAACAACAACAACAACAAAATAGCAAACAACAATTAAAAAAACTACAAGTAAACTAAGGCAAAGTGCAAAGGCGCCTTGCAAGAACAACGTGGATGTGCAGATTCAGATTATTGGAGTGACCTCAGTTTCAACCCATTTCTGATTCTAATCAGATCAGACATATTACAGACCCATACTAGGTATCTTTCTAGCTCTATGAACACAGATAAGCCATGAGGAGACATAACCAGAAGAGAAACTGACTTTTCCCAAGAGTAAGGAATATGGAGTTTATCCAGGTCCACTGATTTCTTAACTAGAGCCACACTCTGTCTCATGCTAGAGGGCAAAATTGCACATGTCATCATAGAAGACATTATGATAAATTAGGAAATGCCTTTCCACTCACTTTTTCACCTCTGAACCTTCTTGTGATGTAATGGGAGACAGAAATATATGAGAAATTTTAATTTCCGTAACACCATACAAAGTATTTTGGTCAGTGTAGCCTATGCAAATTCTTGACACATTTCTGATGGTGAAATATAGATAGCCTAACATATAACTTTACAACTTCACTTTTTGTATTGTATTGTATTCTTAGATTCATTTGCTGTTTGGATAATTGACCTGAGTTTCACAAAGGCTTTTGATTTTCTGTTTGTATCAACGGTAATTTGTTTTGTGAAGGACATCATAAATCTTAAAAGAAACATAGCTGAATCATCAGTTGTGACAAATTCCCACAGGATTTTTCAGCTTATAATTATTCTGCATTCTATTTAATTGTCCACTTAAATTATTTGCTACTTCCTGGACCTCTCACCTTTAGTTACAGAAAGCATTTTTGACAGGTTAAGCAAGAAAAGAATGAAACAAGAAAAAATTACCATTGTGGTAAGACACTCAGAAGATATATAATTAACAGTGAGTGCAAAGCAGGATCATTGGTAATAATTTGTGAGATACAATTGTCCTTGGATGATGTATATTCTGTCATTGCTTTGAAACCTATCTAACACAGGTTAAAATGTTTAGATAATAGCAAGGCAGTCAGTATTAAGCAGGAAATGTAACAACGAGTCCAGATAACATACTTTTATGTAACACATCTCTGTCCAATAAGCTGGGATGTGAAGGAAGAATACCCAAGTTAGCATCTTTCCAGCTAATGTTTGCAGGCTTTGTTCAGTTCATATTTTACTCAGACTTAAAATAATTGATAAGGATTGAAGTGGATAAAAAAGGTCAAAAGCAGTTGGGCCTTGCAATATGCATCCAAAGAAGGATCATGAACCTTGACTGTGCTATGGTTTCAGACTTTAAGTTTGATTTAATATGAAAAAGCATGAATATACAAAGCAGAAAAGAAAAAGCTTCTCTAATCAGTGCATTGCAGCTCCCCAAGAGAAGACGGCATGTACCTTGCTTTAGTAAGCTTCCTGAGTGAGGCTGTCGAGTGAGTAAGCTGCTGTTGCCTGAGATACGGCATAGAGGTAGAAATTAATGAGATCAGTCCCAGAATAGCTGAAGGCTAAAGGTCTGTTACTTGAGGAATAAGTACCTAAAAGGTCAGCAAGGGTAATGAGGTCCATAGGTGAACACGGGTGAAATTCAGAGTGGCTGAAACTGGATGTGTACCCGTGCTGCATGCTGAGCCTACATCTAAAGAAGGACTTGGCACATAGTAGCTACCAGAGGGTAACTCTGTTCCCTCTGTTTCTAGTTTGCATGAAAGGACAACACCAACTTGTGAACCGTTAGGAACGACATTAAATCAAAAGGTAGCCTAGAGACTCATAGGTAAAGTGAACCTGAACCGTGAAAGTAACAGCTAAAGAAAAGATGGAACACTCAAACAAATATACCGGTATGCAACATATTTACAACACACTTATACAACAGTTTATTCTTTGGTATGCTGTTCACCAAGTATAACCCAATAGGAAGAAATATTTACAACTGATTCCCTGAACTTGTAGATACAAAGGTTGCAGTCAGGCAAGATGTGTTGTGCTCTTCATTCAGTGACAGTTTGTGACACTGGTTAACCCCAGCTGTGTCAGCCATACTTTTGTCACTTGGAAATTAGAAAAAATACTTCATATTCAGGTATTAGAAGCATACTTACCTCTGTGATATAAGGGCTGAACATCAACACTGTGATCTAAATCAAGCCCATGTGCAAAGTTTGCTGCTTGTAAGATATAATCATTCAGAAATGTAAATTTAAAAAGATTAGAAGAGGAAGATTTAAAAAAAAAGGGATAAAAATAATCCCAGTACCTTCCTGGAGGTAACTTTAGGGTGACAGGTAACAGAATCTCCCTCCCCCCCCTCCCCCAAACAAAATATGACGTGTTTGACATCTATGACAGTTGCCTCAAGAGGTTTGAAAGCAGTTGTGCTACTGTCAATATTAGCCAGACACTACGTTGTAAATCTGACACAGTCTCCAACTGAGTTGCTAACAATATTAAATCCAAGGTAACATATTACTCACTTTCCATAATAGCCAATGCTGTTCTCTACTTAAGTATTCCTTTAGGACACACAATAAAAAAATCATGTAAATTCCAGCTGCTGCATGCTGTTCTTGTCAGGCATGTATATGAACAAGACTGTATGATACAAAAGATGAAGCAAGGCATTGCAATAATCAGTACTTATTTTGTCTGTTAACATGTTTATATTTTCTTCATTTTTATTTAAGTTCTTGGTGAATCTTTAGTCAGTTTTTAAAATAAGTATCTGTCTGTAGTGTAATTTGTGTTGAAGAAATAGCTTGTCTTTTTATTTTCCAAAAAGAATATGTAATTCTGTCTTTGAGCAGATCAAAATTTGCACCTTCTGCCTACTCTGATAGGATGCATTTCTTTAGTCTATCCCAAGAAAAACTGATAGCTGATAGATATCACTGAGACAGGAACAGCAGGTCAAGTCTTCTTTCTCTTGATGAATGGCTTCTGAGAACACAAGTTTGTCTCTCCTTAACTAATAATTATTATAGATGTGCTTATTTGTAGTTCCAACTTCTCTTTATATCTCTAAAAGGCACTATCTTCATACTTGTAATTCATTCTGTGAGGCAGGTGAGAAAGTATTGGTATATGGGGTCTTCTACAGACCAGGAAGGAAAAGGCATCTTTTTGGGTGTTCTTGGCTGTCCTTGCAGATATGAGTTGGTTCATTCTAATACTACATTTGTTATTTTCTGTTGACAACAACACAACATTTCACTGTTTATAATTCACAAAGATTGCTTGATATGAACTCCATGGGGAAAGGTGTGAAAGTAAAGGAATACAGAAGGAAATAATCACAGTTATAAAGACATCCATCATTCAACACAGGTGTGGTTTTTTGCAATGTTGACTTATCAAAAAATAATCTAGAAATATGTATTTTAATAGCATGAAGAAACGGCAACTGCAACAACAGTAATTATTATTCTTTTTGTTCTTCACAATTATGCTTGTGGCAGTTATAATTAAAACATATGTTATCATGTATAAATAGCAAGTACATTTATTGTTCTCTTGATAACAAAAATAAAGTCATCTTCTTCATGCTTTGAAATTTTCCTGTTTTTTTTTTAATTTACTTATTTTAAAAGAACATCTGGAAATTAGCCAGCAAAGGCTAAAAAAATTGTTAGGCTACAGTTCTACACATCCATTTTTATTCAAAAGAGTGGACAGAATAGAGAGAAGAGGAAAGAATTAAGTCTGATTTCTACACACTGGATTCTATACAGAAGGCTGTGCTTTTACCGCAGGCAGCAAGGCTCTAACATTCAAAATACATTTGTCCACCTTTCAAAACCATCTTTCATTCCAATGATTTTCTGTCAGAGATGAAGGGAAAGAGTTTTGATTAACCTAAGCCAAGATATATTCTTACTTTCCCATCCTCTCAGAAGCAGCTTCTCTTGTGTGCTACATCACAAAACATAGGGCTTTGGCAGAGTAGCGCCTGCAGAACAAAGTTTCTCTGAAGATCAATTGGCGCCTGCAGTCTGAGTTTATGCACCTGAGGTGTATGTGTACAATAAGGTCTCCAGCTTACTTGCTTGCAACTTGCATCACAGAAAGACAGTGATTTAAAATGAATGGGATAACCAAATTGCACTCTTTAAATAAGAGGTATGGCCATATATAGTCAATAGTTTATTTGAATATCTTTTGCACTCTGTTAATAAAAAAATGCATTGGCTCCAAGAATAGCACTGGCAATACAGTGGTAAGAAGTCACTGAAATAACGGTACCAAAGAGAGTAAAATTACAGGGGAATTAACGTAGTCTGTTGAATTAACCATGTAAAAAGCTAGTTGCTATTACTACCCTCAAAACCAGAAACTGGTGTAATGACATAGGGTTTACTACATCTGATTTCTCTGTGAATTGAATTTTCTGAATGGTAAAGAGTACATGTCACATCTCATATGAAATCCTTTTTAATAATCAGGATTTAGAAGTTTTTCTGAGTTGTTTTACACTGCAGAGTTCGCCATCAAGAAAGGTATTCTCTGTGATACAATAATTTTCAGTATAGTGCTGTATTTTTTGAGACAGTAGATGGGATTTTTTGCTTTTAAATGTGCTGATGTTTATATGTTTCTTTAAATCATCACTTTCTTAAAGGCTTAATGTTAGTGTGGGATGGGTTTTTTTTTTTCAAGAAAAAATTTACTCTGAGTACGTGGTCAAATAATTTCAAAAAAAGAGACGTGACCTTGTGAGAAAATGTATTAAAACTGTGATTGGATTTTAATGACTTCAGTAATTCATGTACAACATAGATTATGTTGTTTTCCTTGATTTTCATTTAAAAACCACAATTTGGTTTAAGTGCTCAGATTTTTTTCTCTCTACAGTGGTAAGAAGTTAAATTCTTTACTGAAACACTTGTTTAATGTCATTTAGCTCCATGCAAAACTTGCTTGAAATAACACTGCATAAAGAGATGCAATGCTGGTAGGGAGGAACTGTGGCCAAATCCTTACTCCAAAGTTCAGACATGAAGCTTGTAAGTCAAAGTTCTTCCTATACAGAGCAGGATCACTTCCCAAATATTTTAATTCATCATTATCTTTGTGTCTTGAAGTAGTTACCTTTTTAATTTAGTTTATTTAGGTGGGCGTATTTTTTTGGTTTTCAGCTGGATTCTCAGAGTTTCTATAATGAGCTTTCCATTTATGTTAAAATGGTGAATGCTCACAGGCTCATAAGATTAGGTCCAATTATGCTAGTGTCCGAAGTCATGCTCCCCTTTTTGCTTACCTGCTAATATGAGGCAATAGCAATTTTTTAATTTGAATCTTTACTGTATGCTTTTTTCATTATGCAATGTTTCTTTAGAGGAAAAGAATACAGCAGTTGTTAAGTTTTCCTTACAGTATTACATGTGTAATACATACAAATAAAAATGTTCCTTGTTAGAAACCACTGACTTTAAGCAGGAGAACTGTATAATTATTGGGGCTCAGAATCCAATTGCCTTGAAAACACTCTCGTGGTTTAAAAAAAAATCTTTTCAAAGGAAGAGAGGTCTAAGTGTCAAAAGATTCAAAAACAAAATTATTTGTAAACAGCAAAATAAGGATTTTAAACTACAGTAAGATAAACAAGCACACACAAACAAGGGGGAATAAACAAGCAATAAATTGTGAACTTGATACAAAGCTGTTATTGTCCATGAGTGATGTAGAAGGGTTAGTTTTTTATTTAATTGTAAAGTAGCACAGCTGATTAGTTATTTTAAGTGCAGTGGGCTAGCTGAGAAATAATGACTATAATAATAGAACAAAAAAGGGGCAAATTAGATTGTGTGATCTCAGCAAAGCAAGTTCTGGCAGAGTGGTTGACACTGGTTAACAATGAAGACAATGGAGAGCAACGCAGTACAAAAGGAGCGGCATTCAGATAGCCTGCCTGCCTCCTGAATGTGAGTGTATCAACTGGCAATTAACATATATGGGTCTGAAAGAAAGCAAAAGAGGCTGAAAAATATGTATTGTTAAATGGTAGCAAATTAAAGAAATATTAAGAAAATTCATAGATCCTTTGTTAAGGGAATAATCTTTCTGTGTGTTGAACTAAAATTTCTGAGACTGTCTACACTGTCACTGTATTTAGTATCAACACTTCTTGAGTACTGCAGTGCATCTAACAGCACTCTGTCCCTGACATGCCCTGTGAGGAAAGGAGAAAGATCCTCTATTGGCTTCTCTGATCTGGTCAAGTCAGGGTGCACCGTAAAACAGACCTATCCCATAGTGCAGATGTAACATCAATGTTAAAATCAGTTTCTCCCCATTCCCTAGGCAGTTTTTACCTTGGAATCTCTTTCAATAGGCTGTTTCACGTCTACCAATAACGTCTGTTCTCTGGTATGCATAGTCTTGCAGGTCTAGTTTCCCGAGGAGAATTATTGTTCAAATATTTTATATAAAAGAGGATTAGCATGAATCCATTGATGAAAGGAAAGCCAACTCCTTCCAAGGCTACGCAAATCTTTAATGGGACAATGGTACAGTTTCTGTCCTTTCTGACAGGACCTGAAGCCTGTTCTAGATGGGGAGGAATCATAGAATCATAGAATCGTTAAGGTTGGAAGGGAC
>RSEF01000001.1:142102618-142121582 GCA_003993805.1 Himantopus leucocephalus
GTTGTGAATCTGACCCTCTATATATCTTCATATAAAAAGCATTCATACTCCTCACAATGTCTTCTCAACAGTTTCAAGAAGCAAAAACAGCCTGTAGAGACTAATTTTACATAGATGCTTTCTCCTTGCTCCATTTCAAATAGCCATGGTCCACTTACCAGTTGCAAAGCTGGAGAAAGGGATGAAGCTAACTTAAAACCACCACAGAATCCATCTAAAATTACAATCCTCAGAAAACAGACCCTGCTTTCACAGCTGATCTGTATCACAGGTATCATTCAGACTCCAGCATGAAAAATTCATAATTCCAACATGTTACCAAGAATTTCTTCGATGCATCATAGCTATCAGTAACCATTCAGATACTAGCACTGAATGCATTTATTAGCTCACAGTTTAGTCTACATCATCTCTCAGGTTAAGGGGTGCGTTAAAGGGTTTGTACATATCTGAATCACCTTGCATGATACATAGATCTTTGGCAGATGGCATAAATACAAGTTGTTCCCTAGGTACACTGACTACTCTCTGCATACACAGGCAGCTGGGCCCAGTCTATCCCTAAAATCAGATTAAATGCTTAATTCAATGAGACCCAAGGACCTAGTCTATGGCTACCAGGTAGCTCGAACGTGGTTTTGTTGTCTAGGTTAGGTAAAGTGTATTTGGAAATTACTTTAAGAAGAAATGGATGTAGTCAGACACAGTAGGTGGCTTACCATTCTGTTGGTATACTTAAGTAAAATACATAGTCATTTATAAGGTACTAAAAATAGGTATCTTTGAAAGAATCTTGCTTTTCATTCAGCTCTTAAAAACCTTCCATCTTTTTTTGTAAGCAACAACTTGTAAAAGAAAATAAAGTCAGTCCTTATTTACTTGACTTAAACCGCTTCATTTTATCAGAAATAAGCATTTCCTAGTTTTGTACTTTGTCAGAAATATGAAAAAGTATACTATGGCTAAGAAAGAATCAGGGAAAGGTTAATAAATTGTGGATGCTTTACTTAAACTACACATGTTACTTTGCTGTTACCCAAAAGACTCTGACAATCTTGTGCAAATGAGTTTTTCTATGTGAATTAATGTCCTGTTGTTTATGAGGACTGCTGCTCATGCAGGACCTTTAAAATGCACTGTTTACACATTCCTAGCTTGAATCAGGTTAGTCTTAAAATATGTGGCAAGAACTATGGAATTAGTGAGACATAAGCACAAAATCCATGTTTTTTCTATAGTTATAATGATGGTGCAGATGGGTATCACAGCAACATGTGTCTCTATGCACACCCGCTATGCACTCAGCTCATTATCCACATTATCAAAGTATATGGAGAGACTATTTTCCCCAGAAAAGTCCAGCATTACAACCAGCTATTACTTAATGACATGTTTTATTCCAACATTAGAAATACATGTTGCCTTTGTAACTAGGCGTGTTCTGTACTCAGTCAAGATTTTGTTTTCTCCTGTATGTAGTTACATTTACTCTTTATAGACAGGTTCATTCTCAGTTCAGCCCTAGCACTGTTTGCCTGGTAAGCTAATAAATTCAAGTCAAAGTTCGAACAATTGAATTTAAAGCCTTCAGGACAACAGCATTTGAGAAATCATCATTCCTATCATAGCCCTCCACAACAACTAAGCTCAATGAATTCGTTCCAGCTTTTTACTTCAAGTTAAAATCTCGATTTATGGGAGCAGGGAGCCTTCTAAATTCAAATCCTGTGGCTATTGAATGTGGGACTAACCTTTCTGTCTGATACAGGAGGAGAGATAACATGATGGGGAAGGTGGTTTTCTCAGGATGAGGTTCATTCTTTGCAAGCGGGCTGTGCTGGCCCCTGCAGTTTCCCTAAATACAGGAAGCTCAACTGCATAATTCATGGCAGTTTTTGTAATGCAGATACAAGTATTTTGAAATTTATCTGGAGTTGCCTGGACAGCTTCTGGTTTTGCTGTTGTTTGACAATAACACATTTTAGACTATCTTCTGTATAAAATATCACAACGTGAAAAGGGAGGTAATGGCAGAAAGGACTTAAATCCTGTGTCCTGCATTCTACCCTTGGTCTTCCAAATTGTATTCTGAGCAGGGCTGTACCTTTTTGTCATGACACTAACCAAGGGCTGGGAACAGATCCCCCTCTCAAAGAAAAGCAAGACAAATCTTTGCAATGAGAGGATGAGACTATTATGGCAGTGCCTGTCCATCAGTCCTATTTCCTGCAGAAATTCCTACCCATCAACAGCTATGCTTAATAGTTTCAGGGCTTCAGAAGAAAATTACTACAGGCTTCTGAATGGGAAACTATGTTAATAGGATCCAGGAAAAAAAGGCTACATTTAATTTCATAATCACAGTCTGCTTAGAATCATTGACTATGTTTTGCTTATACCCCCAAACAAATCATGGTTAATAGCAAAAGGCTCTGGGGCAGAAACTGTAATTTATTAATGATCAGACTTGTGTTAATTAAGAGCTATATTTATGTTGTACCATCAACAGTATAACATTGTTTTTAGCATCACTGACATACAAATGAAGAAGAGTTAAAGATTAAGTTTGAGGCTCATGTCATCTGTATGATGTCTCCATAAGTTACTCCACAATGCATCCATATTCTCCCCAACATATCTCTATTGCAAATATGCCAGTTAATATGAATGATGTCACTGCCCTGACTGGCATCTTATTCTGAATATGGAGACATTTCTATATGCCAGTTATTATGAACATGTGGCCTCACATGTTATAGCAGAGGCAAAGACAGAGACGTGCATCCTAGTGGTTGTCTGGAATCCCATAGGGATGGAATCATGCCCTGGGTGTGACAAACACACAGCCGCCTTCCAAAATAATTTCCTCGTGTTGCAAATCCATTAATAGAATTATGAGTGATTAGAATACAAGTACAAATTAAAACCACGTGGTATGGCACAAAATGCATCTCAGTACTTTATTTTACTGAAACAATGAAAATATGGATATTGTATATAACTTGCTGCTATTAGAGAATCAAAATTTCTGCAGAGCAGTCCAGTAAATATTCATCGCTGTTATTGGTAACTGCCTTTAACAGGTAATCCCATTTTCCTTGAAATCCATGTTAGAAGGTGCTTTTGTAATGCTATCACCAGCCATCAGTGGAACAACATGGATCAAAGGCCCTGTAACAAAAAATCAATGAGAGAACATTCTTCTGGCAGTGGCATCCAAACTGCAAGCAAATACATACATGTGTGGGTTATTATATTCAGGGGTGAGATTTGATACTGTTCATATTTGAATACATGAACAACTAAGTTTGAAAACAGGCTTTTCACCACAGGTTTAAGGGAAAATGGTAGAAAGCCTTTGAAACATACCATAGGCATAGCTATTCTCCTACCTAAAACTCTGACCAGAAGCTGTTCTCTTTAAGGTCTCCTACTGCCAGATCAGCACTTTCTCTCTTTCCTGGTATCTCCCCTGGGAAGATGGCAGATAACAGCCAAAGATAGGGGAATAAAAGTTTTTTCCCCATGTGCGGCATTTTCAGTTTTCCAGCTTCTTTTGTTCTAATCAGTTCGTTAGTGAGACAGACAAAAATGTTTAAAATGATGAGTATTTCTTGACCTGCTCTTTTCAGTAACACTGTTTTGCATGAAAACAATTCCTAAATCCTTTCCATACATGCATATTTAAGTACAGTAAAATCAAACCAATTTTCTGCAAGATGTCTGACCTACAACTTCCAGGGACACTTCTACCACTCTTCAGGGACCAACACAAAAGGCAGAAAAGGAAGGAAATTATCTGATATTGAGCAACAGGTTTTCTTTGCCCAGTGATACCCAAGAGCTATTGACTAGAAATGTATAGATGCAGCAAGACAACATCAGTAGTTAAAGGACAACATTCCTTCAGGCTCTTCTGGTCTGAAGTAGGAAAACAGTTTGCATGTTGTGACAATAGAAAAACAGAAAAATAATTTGTCTACTGGGTGGTAGCTTAGCAGTGTCACACTGCAAGGTAGAGACAGCAGCGCTTGCTGGAGGGCCAGAGAAGCCCTGACGCAGGCAAATTCAAGGCTTTCTGCCGCAGACACTCATCGTGCTGGCACTTGGTGTCAAGGGAGTTGTCCAGAGCCAGACTACAAGCTTGTATGATGACTACAGGTGTGGCAAATGTCTTCGCAAATCTCACTGAAAAGGGTTTGGATTTGGTATGGGTTTTGGGGGTGTTTTTTAGTTTTATTTTTCCCTCGGAGCACAAGTCCTCAGGCTTCACCCACTTCTAATTAATTTTGGTTCTGCCAGCAGGGAGCATGAGGAGGCAAACTTTGATTGCTTTGCAGTGATACCGTTCCCACTTTCCAACAGAAGGAACAGAGTGACTAAATTGCACTTTGTGATCTCTGGAGTCTCTAATCAGGCTGCTGATTGGGAAGGAAGAAGTGGAGGTGCCCTTCCAAATGAAGGAAATCCCAGAACATACTCTTGGGTGTACCTTTGTTTCAGGGTCTTTCTGCTTTCACATCTGTGTACCCCAGAAGATGATGAGTACAGGCAACAGACATGGCTTTGTCCCCTTGCTGTGGGAACACACTCATCTAGAAGGGAAAGGTCACATTGTGCACCTGTCAGTGATCTCATGTCCACTGCCTTGTGGAAACATGCCAAAGGTACTGTTACTCTAGAGTGCAATGTTAGCTTTCTCTTCTATGCGCTGCATGACCGCTATCATGACACAGATGCTTGATATACAGAAATTCTCCAGAAAAGTGGGTCTCAGCAGCTTGGTGACTACTTAGCTGAACTTGTAAATAAGCTTCCATTTGATGAACACATCTCCGCGTTAATTTTGTCAGGATCCAAAACCTACAGCTACTCACAGTCAAGGGAACCATTGCCTTAAATTTAAGGGTATCACTCTAAAAGCATCTAACAGAGAAAAATCATTTTTGAGATGTGGATGAACTTCATGTCGGTCTCTGTTGTAAATCCATATGGTGCCACCCTTAAAAAAGTTCTGATAGATCAGCATTCCATCATCAGGAACAAAAAGAGGAGGACTACAGGAACCACACCCCTTCTGAAGATGCAGAGAGTGGTCCACAGGAAATAGGTAATTACTGAAAAATTTATCAGCAGGCCCTACAGTTTTTGATCACCAAGAAGTGCTAGAAACACTTTTACCACTATTTTTGCAGGGTTGTCTAACAACTGTGGGGAAGGTATTTTTTAAAATGTTCCCTGACCAGTTACTCTCTTTTACACCTGAAAATAATCTGTGTTATATTTTCTCACAATTAATATATTAGAAAGTTTTCTGTAGATGACTTTTTGTCAAATTTGTGGTGAACTTAACTGAAGTGCTAACAATAAATCCTTTTCCCCCCCCAAATAAAATAAATATGATGGTAATAAATGATTTGATGAATTCTGCTTGTGAAGTGGCAAAACTGAGAAAGCTTTTTCGAAGTATATGTATCACAAGGATCTTAGTACCCTTTTTAGAGTCCAAAATGGTTTTGTCAGGGTAGAAAGAGCTGCAACATTAATCTCAACACAAAATGTGTAGTGCTTTTTATAACTCCTGAGAGATGTTCCAACCCTACCCCCAGACAGATTTGTCATGGGAAGACTTGCTCTTCTTACAAGTGTCCGAAGATGTTACTATGTCATCATATGGGTACCTGTTTGTTGATTTAAACATTTATCACCAGAGGCTTTTAGGCTAAGAACAGGACTTTTTACCTGCAAAAACAGCTTTTCATTTACATATTTAGAAAACCAGCACTCAGCAATATAAACAGATGAGTTGATCTGACATCCTTGCATTGCTATTGAGACAGGAACAGGAGTATGATGTCCCAATGTCTGAACAGCTCCTGTCCCTCCTGGAGCTGTTGATCTCTTCCTCCCCAGACTGAGCAAAGCTATGCTTTGAACTGTTTTTGATGACCTGATAAAAGACATTTCTGAATTGCCCTGAATACCTTGAAAGAGAACATCTTCTTAATGTCTTGCCAGATACATGTGCTAAAAAGCTGTCACAAATTCACTAAAAACCTGGAGAGTAAAAGGATGTCTTTCAAAAGAAAAAAGCTGTTGGTGAAAAAAGCTGGAGGATTTATTATCCTCTTTCTAAGTTTTGAACTTGCCCATTTCCAGGGCTTTCAGTTAAATAGTGATAGAGCACATGAGAAAAATTTACTTGGTATCAGCAAATTTTTTAGCAAGGCCTGTTGCCGTAGGACAAGGCGTAATGGCTTTAAACTAAAAAAGGGTAGATTCACACTAGATATAAGAAAGAATTTTTTTTACAATGAGGGTGGTGAAGCACTGGAACAGGTTGTCCAGAGAAGTGGTAAGTGTGTCATCCCTGGAAACATTCAAAGTCAGGTTGGACGGGGCTATGATCAACCTGATCTAGTTGACGATGTCCCTGCTCATTGCAGGGGGGTTGGACTAGATGATCTTTAAGGATCCCTTCCAACTCAAACTATGCTATGATTCTATGATTTTATTCTAAACCAGCAGGAGCAGGTAAGGGTACCACCACCACCTGGCAAAGACACTAGGGCTGACATTTCCCACTGTTTGGATGCTGAAATAAGGGACAGTCTCCAAAAACTAGGCTTAACAGGATATAAAAAATCTAAGCTGTCAACAGAGCTCTTCAACAAACCTTGGCACACGTGAAGCAGAATGATAAGGAAAAGGGAGATGGAGTTTCATTCTACTGGAACAACTCAAAACAGAAGTGGTGGACCATGTGAAGAAAACTGAGTACCCTGTCCCTGTTGTTCAGGCAGTGTTGGACAATGTGCATCCCCGGTAAAGGAAGGATGCATAGGTGTGCCTAGGTAAACCAGGGCAACACAAGCATATTCCTCCTTGGGATAGCCAAGGAAAGTTTTTATTTGGCCAAGGAGTCCAGCAACACCACTACACCAACAACTATTTCTTTCCTCCTTTCCCTTTCACTGTGAGTTTCCTGAAAATATTTTGAGCAATATCCTCATCAGGGTTCACTTTCTGCAGTCCTTAGGCATAAAACATTCCCTTGCTAGCTTTGTGACTGTAATCTATTACGTGGCATATATGTATCCAATCCCCTTTCCCCTTTCTCATGATCTCATATACCATAAATATTTCTTTCATATACTGGTTTTCATGATTTCTTTAATTAGCTGATTGGTACCAAATCTCACTTGTGTTCTAGACATCTTCTTCTGCTCTCCTTTTCTGAAGGGAGAAGATACATAACTTCTTTAATTTTCAAATATCTGTACATGGTTTTCCAAACCTTCACAAAGTTTGAAGGTTTCACTTCCACATGTCTGGGACAGTCTGGGACAGTTCTGTGGAGGCTGTGGTTATAAACCTCTCCACATAGCAAAAAGTGTTACCTGATGTAAAATATATCTACATCTTAATCTTCAGTGTCTTCTTAAAAGACTATGTGATGGGAGGCTTTCACTGTAATATTAGTAACAAACTGGTGAATAATATTCTGAACATTATTAGTCCAGGAATACACAGATATTATGTCTATCAGAATTAACATGTGTGTAATACTGTCATTCAGTTTGGAAAACTGATGTTTATGCACCAAATGCACCTGCCTTTGAAAATCCAGATCTATCACAATCACCGTATTGCTCTTAAAGTTCTTTTTCAGTGAATTGTGTAAACTGTAAGCATCCAGGTTTGCAAGCCATGGTGCCACTTGGCTGGTGGTGGTATCAACTGTTCGCTTCTTAGATGCTTCAAAAATTGGACTTATACCAACAAAGCTTTCCACCTCCCTGGGAACATAGAAAATGTCTTTTAATAGATACTCTGGCAAAGACATATCTAGTAACACAATGCTAAAACATGCATGTAAAAACATCAACACAAAGTAATGAAACAACCGTGGTCAAAGAGGCTTTATTAATCAGGGATCAGAACAGGTAATGATATGTTTGATATCTTTGGACTTTTTTCTTCTTTTCTTTTAAATGTTGCTGTCTTTTCTTTGATAGTTATGACATCTTTAAAAACTGAGGCTGGAAACAGAAATTAAAACGGGGGTTGGCCACAAGTACACGTTCCTGGGAATTATTCTTTTAATTCTGGCTTTCAATTTCTGTATGAAATGTCACCTGTATATCGAAACAGAGGAAAGTCTCTGGGGGCACCACCAGCCCTGGCTGCCCCTACACAAACCCCCATGACTCCTTCCAACCCTGCCAATGGCCCAGGACCCCATGTCTTTTTCCCAAGACCATCAGCTTCTGCCCTAGTGACACTGCAGCAGGGCCAGTCTCCAGTTCCTCACAGCCCTGTCCTGCCCGGCCATGGGCCGCGCCAAGACAGGCTCATCTGTGGGTCCACATCCTAGACCAGCCTCAGCCTGTCCGTAGGCGGTTGCCTGATGCCCAGGGCTGGGTGTCCCCTGGCTGCCCTGCTCCTGGCTGGGGAGTGGAACAGGCCTTGGCTGCCAAGTTCTATCCCACGGGGAACCTCTGATGCTCCCAGCTCCTGGCCCACAGAGAGCTGCTAGCCTGGTGGTGACCTGACAAAAAGAACAACTGCTGTTGCACTAATACTGTGTGGTCACGTGGCTGGTTTAGGGACGAGAGAGGACACCCCTAGGTCAGACTCACAGAACTGGTTTCTGACAGCATGGCATGAGATAGGATGGGATGGGATGGGATGGGATGGGATGGGATGGGATGGAGTGGAGTGGGATGGGATGGGATGGGATGGGATGGGGTGGGATGGGGTGGGGTGGGGTGGGATGGAAAGGTATAGGAAAAGAGGGGGCGAAAAAGGATTTACTGTTAGGACTTCAGTTAAGTTCCCCTATGGGATTGTAGACAACTACAAGGATACATGTCATTGTCATTGTCATGTGTGACTGCATATTTGTTGTGGTTGACCTATAGAAATTTCTCCATGCTGAGATTATTTCAGGCCAGAACATCCTGTGTTTCTGAAATGTTGACTATTTCCTTATTACTCTAGCATTCTAAGGGAACACATTCTCCTCAGACAATCGTGTCAGCAGCAAAACTATCACTTGAAGATGCTCGATCATGTGCTTGGCTATAGCAATATGTGTCATGTCCAAGGGCAAAGTATTATGAACCAATATATTGAAATAGAATCGTTACAGCTAAACACAATTTCTAGCCTTGCTGTGCATTATTTAAAGTAGAAATTTTGAAGGAACAGAATTTCTGCCTGGACTCAAAAGCTGTTACACAGGCATAATGCTGGCACCAGGATGTACAGAATTGGGGCCTTAAAATTTATTTCCTAGACCTTGATCTCTAAAATCTTTCTTTCAATATTATGGGATTAAATTTTTAAAATGCATTCATTTGTTAATAACATGGTAGAAAAAAACAGGTCACAAAAAAAAGGCAAGGGTTCCACACTTGGGCTAAAATTGGGAAGTCTTTCTTCTCTAAAGACTTTGATCATTTCCCATTTTTATCTGACACTAAGCATTTGGAAGTGAATGTTGTGTGCGCAGCTGCATAGAAGCCATTCCATGAAAATCTGTGAATTCTCTTAAAATGAAGCATTTTTTTTAAAACAGCAAAGTTTTATTAATATGTAACTATTTAAGTTGCAATGTAGTAAAAGGAAGTGGTGTTTTGCTGAGACTGTTGCATCTCTATGTGTTTAAAACCTACCGAGATGTGATTCAAGAAAGTATATTTTGATAAAATACAAGCTCCTGATGTCTGTTTAGAAGAGCTACTGAATAAAACCTTACAGATATTTCTTTCCTATCTTATTTTCTTCGCATATAAGACTTAATAAAAAACTACCACCACATACTTTGCATACTACCTGCCAGCTATCATCATTTTTCTTTACATGCTTATTTACTGAGATTTGTCACTAAAACAAAGTAGCAAACTGTCAGGGCACCACCTGGGAACTGGGACTGCTGTGGCTCCCCTTGGAGGGTCCTCATGGGGCAGGGTCTGGCAGCCAGGGCCAGTACCGTCCCCCAGCCAGGAGCAGGGCAGCAGGGGGGCACCGGGGCTACCCCAGCCCTGGTCATTGGGGTGAGCTGAGGCCCGGCTGGCACGTGGGTCTGTGGGTTGGCCCAGCTTGGTGGGGCCCATGGCCAGGCAGGGCTGTGTGGAGCTGGACACCAGCCCTGCTGCAGCATTGCTGGGGCACGGGCTGATGGCCCTGGGGGACTGATGGGGGCGGGTGGGGGGAGCCCTGGGGGCTCCTGGATAGGGCTAAGGTTGCCCTCAGGGCTCTCACACAAACTGAATTTCTGAGAAACCTGATACTAGCATATAAAACCATAACAAGGCTACTAACCAACAGCAGTCAGACTTCACAAGGGAATGATGGTTTATCTCAGCCACCAAATAATAAAGCAGAAAATCAGGAAAATTAGCATAAACTACTGTAGCGCTCACATCACATTCAAGACAATTTCCTCATTCTCCTCATTCTTCTATCATATAACTGAGTCCTTACACATATGAGAAGCGTTATAACAGTTCTTAAACATTTTGGATGAAATTTACTCTCTCTTTGTTATCTTTAAATCCAAAGTCGTGCTGAATTTATAGTGTTATGTCTGAGGGAAGAAGTCTGCTGTTCTTGAAAAGCATTTTGTGCCACGGTGCATGAAGAGTACTATTAAAAATAAATTACATTTTAGTTCCATAGAGCACTTCCTTCTTATGCAAGTGCTCCCATTAAACTAGTAAGTTTTGGATATTCAGCACTTCTGAGAACTACATCTCTATGTGTCAGTTTCTATATTTAGTTTAAAATACCAAAACTTAGCTGTTCATGTTTGAAGATACTGGCCCATTTTTAGAGATGTGATAGCAACATTCTAATTCTGTATTGAAAATCATGTCCCAGGTTGAAAATACTTGCTGATTTTGAAAGATCAAAATGTCTAATGAACTTGTAAAGGGTTGTACTCCAAGAACTATGTCCTCTTAAAAGAGAGACAGTTTCCAAAGATGGCCATTTATTCTTTTTCTGATATGTTAAAAGCAAACTACAGAACTAGCTACCCAGCATTGCTTTCACTGTGCTCTTGGATTTGGAAATTGGAGTGTAACTGTGTCAACACATGCCTGGCTTGAAACCTAACCTTTTATATCTAAAGGTTATGTATTAGAAGGTCTGGAGGCTGGCAAAGTAAGAATATTTTTCTTGTTTTATTTAAGTGTTAATATGAATACACTGGATATCTGAATGTATTGCAGACAGTTGGAAAATAACATATAGTGAAGCTGCAAAACAAGGAATGTTTTCCTCCTAAGCAGTTATTTTTTTTAATTTTACCTCAAACACTGGAATTGAACCATTTAAGTTGTGAAGGTCCACATCTACTTTTTTAATTGTGAGAAATTTATTCCCTTTTCAAGACAGGGAAACTGTATTTCCATGACTATTGCATAGTACCATCTTCCTTTAATAAAGTTCTCTTTTAATCTTGTAAGGGAACTGAATTCTGTCTTTATAGCTAATTTGTTGATATTTAAATAAATCCAGTTGAATTACTCACTGATTATACTCTTAGGCAAATACCAATTGTCTTCAAAACTAAAAGTAAACTGTTCAAGTTATAGCTATTGATCGTCTTTTCTATTCTGAATCTTGTGCACTGGGAGTTAATGAATTTAAGAAACATATAATGCAAGAATAAAGAGACTCTTTGTGATTATTTAGCAAGAGAGAGTTGGGGGGTTTTTTAATTGTCATTTAATATTACCAGTAGCAAAAAACAACATCTAATTTCTATGGAAGACATTCTTTTATTATTACTACAAGAGTTATTCTTATCACTGGAAACACAGAAAATAATGCTATCGTTGTCCAGATAGAACTAATCACAGATATTACTGAGACTGACATGAGTTAGGGAACAGCCACCTTACCAGCCTACCTACCTCACTCTTAGTTGTCATCAAAACAAAATCCTGATGAAAATTTTGCCTCTCTGTTAACATGTATTAGATTCTAAATTTACAAATCCAAATATACCCTATATTTAAAAAAAAAAAAAAAAAGTGCAACACGAATTTGCAGATGTTCCTTGCCTCAAGATAGAAAGGGGTTTGTGTGCATAGCGTTATGTAAGTGGTTAGGCTTCTGGTTTTGGTGGATCTGAAGAATTCACCCAGTAAAAAAACACTGTACTTACCTGACCAAAATTCAGAATCCTCCCTCTATACACTCATAAGTTTTAAGATATTAAACTGATTCTAAACTGCACGTATTCTATGTTTCAAATGAAACCACAGAAACCTGTAATTGTCTGAACACTGGGGAAAATTAAAGTTTCATTTAGAAAATATTATAGAAAGTATAACACTGAAAATGCTGAAAAAGATTTTCTTCCATTCTTTAGCCATTTCACGTTGGAAATTACATGCTACAATTTTTTATCTTATTCAAACAGAAAATGTCCAAACAAATATTTACTAGAAATATTTCCTTAATTTCTGATTAATTCCATGAAAAGATAATATCCAGCATAGGATACTGTTCAAAAGTCTTCCAGTCTGGAAATACATCTTATGAAATTCAACATCCAGCCTCTAAAGAATGTATTTTAATGTATTTAATGTATTTAAAATTGCAGGGGCTTAGAATAGGAGAGAAAACAGTAACATGTGCATGCAAACATCCACCAAGACAGGGGAAACAGTCTCCAAAGGAGTTGTTGTAGAAGGTTGGATATTATCCACAGTAAGGAGAAACTATATGGTAATCTTGAGTGAATGAGAGGCACAAATTATCCAACATTGAGCCCTAATCAATCCCTGTGTCCAGCCTTGTTATATGTTATCAAGGACCCATTTGTCTTAATGACCTTATCTTCCCTTGACCTCCTGTCAGAATTTTTGGGAAAATTAATATACACCAAAAAATAATATGGCACATCTCATCTCTTCCATGCTTCAGTGGCCTTTGAAACAGTTAACAGTCCTCTCTAGTTCAAAGTGTATCTACTCTGGGGATATTGTGCAGATTGTGGGGACTCTGTGCGTGCAGAGAAAATTAAGATCTTAAGAACAGTAGATTCAGGGTATCACTGTCAGACTATCGCTTTTGGATTGAGAATATTGGCAGGTTGGAATGCTGACAATTCTTCAAGTGAATGGAATAGCTCGTAACTAAGAACTATTGTTTCAGACTCTGCAAATTTTAATATATTTTCTCTGAAGTCAGAACAAATGACATACCTACGTTTTCACACAAAGAAGCAGAAAGCAGAGATAGCACTGTCTTTGCTCTACCTCTGCCTTTTCCTCCATACTTCACCAGGAATATGCCTAGGTTTAGAGGAATGATTCCTGTATATGCAGTAATTAAATTAGAAACTACAGATTGACTTTTGTTGTGCTTTTATAACCTTTAACCATTCTTTCCTCTTCCCTAGCCTGCTCAGGTGTTTGAATGTGAATGAGATTTTTCAGTGTGAATGGAGGCCTGTTAAGGGTTAAAACATGAAGATGGTGCTTGGATCACTTACTTATAAAGCTTATCTCTGTGTTCCTGCTACATCAGAATTTTCTAAAGAAATTGTCTAACAAAGCTACATGTTCCACATCACTAACAGCAACCTCCTGCAGTGTGGTTGCATCCAGGGAGTAAAGTAATAAAGAACAGATCTCTCTGAAAAATGAATTAATGAGATGAGTGGTATAAAGATGACACCTAGCCTCTAAACTTAACGGTAGGTAGAAGCTCTTTACTTAAAATCTGATACAAAATAATAGAATTTTCCATTCCATTTCATGCTCAGTCTTTTTGCCTGAACTTACTAAACTTCTGTTCAAGGACTGCTCATACTTAATTATACAGCTTCATGTCTCTGGTGTACACATCACATGGTAGACCTGCTGCAGATTTTAATGTCAATGGAAACATTAATTGAATTTATAGACTCCACAAAATAGACTGTTTCATATTTATCAGAAGATGAGTAAAACAAAATTGCCAAAACTCAGTATTGACTTCCTGCTTCCTTTTTGTGTATCTTATATCCTATATTTTCAGACTACTTTGATTAACATATCTTTCTTTCCCTTTCTTTGTTCTTGTAGTCCACTTTTACTATGTGATTTTTCATAAAAGTGACCAAATAGAGAAGCATTTATTTGTATAAAGTATTTCTTTCCTATAAAACAAATTTGTATAATACTTCATTAGATTATCTCCCTGGAAGTATGGTTTTACCAACATTTTTAAGAAGTTGATGTAAATAAACTATGTCCAGTAAAAAGGAGAGACCCTATCTCTTGCTTCTAAAAAAAAAGAAAGCACACTTCCTTCCTCATAAATACAACTCTTCTCCCTTTTTAAGATTTAGTAATGTTTCCCAGATGCTGTGGAAGCAACTGCATGCTAAGTAACATTAGGATTTATAATAATAAAATAAGGATGAAAACCTGATTTAACATCTGGATTATTGATTAAATCTAAGAATGATCTAATAAGGACAGAGCCTCTTATCATTAAGTCTCTTGTGACTGTATATCATGATACTAAAACCAAAAGTTCTGAAGTCTTAACTCATTCCTCATTCAGTCAGTGATTAGAGATGCTGTTGATTTCAAACCACCAAAGTTTCACTTTGAATTTCAGTCAGCTGCATTTGGCTGTTGCATCTACCAGATCCAACAGGAGCAATGACAGTATTGCAATAACTTTGATGGGTTAAAGTTAGAAATAATACAAGGGTATGAAGGAAAAGTAATACATTTTATTAGACCAACTAAGGTTATGTTTAGTTTAGAGAAGCTGAGAAAAGTATTGAATTCTAAGATTTGCACTTTGCCCACATCTCAACACTGTAACAGCGAGACTTAAGTACTTTCCAAATTCTTACTTCAATAGAGAGGAACAAATATCTTCTCTTACATAACCTTGTTGAAGTTGTATCATTCTTCAGGAGTTGTCCATTCTAGAAGACTGGAAAATCAAAGCCCTGGCACACAGGCTGATGTAGTTTATAATATGAAGCAAGACTTATATGCATAAAGCTTGTTTATTTTCCAACTGATACCAGTTGGTCTAATAAAGGCATTCTTTTCTCCTTTAGAAAAAAAAAAATAAAAGGGAGAAGTAGAAAGTCATCATCTTTTTCACGACAGAATTCTGGATTAAACATGAGAATTGAGTTCTGGTTTTACCTCATTGCTTTAAAGAACACAAAAATTGAACTCAAAACAATAACATCAGAATCACATAGTTTGGAAGGGACATCCAGAGGCCATCTGGTCCAACTTCCTGTTCAAAGCAGCTCAGGCCATGTCCAGTCAAGCTTTGAGTGTCCCCAAGGACAGAGGTTCCACCACATCTCTGGTCAACAGTTCAAATGTTTTAACACTCTTATAGTAAATTCTTTTTTCCTTTTACTGAGTTAGACTTCTCTGCTTTCTTACGTGTGTCTGTTGTCTCTCATCCTTCCACTGCATACCTCTAACCACTTTTCTACACCCTCCTTTTCGGTAGTTGTACACAGAAATGAGATCTCCTTTAACCTTTTCTCTCCAGGCTGAAAAAATCTAGCCCCTGACCAGCTTGAATTTCTCCAGTATATCAATGATTTTCTTTTACTAAGGAGCCCAACACTAGACATAGCTATCCATTTGTGGCTTCACATATAAAGGGGAAGAGGTAGATGACATCTGAAATGGAGAGGAAAAATCATTGCAGGCTGGTGGCTATATCCCTTCTAATACAGCCCAGTGTATAGTTGACTTGCTTTGTGGCAATCATCTGCTTTATGTGGTTGGAAAAGGTGTCAGGGAAGATTTGCACCATAACCTTTGCAGATACTGAAGGGAGGTTGACCAGCCTGACTAGATTCTTCTTCTCCTTCTTGAGGGTAGGTGTGATGTTTGTCTTTTCCCACTCACTCAGAACATGCCCAGCCGCCATGACCTTTCAAAGATGACAGACAGTGGACTCATAGTGAAACTGGCCAAGGCCCTTCAGCACCCTTGTATGCATCCCATCTGGTCCCACACACTATAGTCCAGTTGGTTTAAGTATGGTTTGAATTATTTCCCCACTGTTTATGTTATCACAATCATCTAAGCTACTTGAAGCTTCCTTGAAGATTCCAAATGAAACCAAGACAAGTATATTAGTTTTAGAATTAGTTACAGTATAAAGAAAAAAGGGATAGTCCAGTTCAGGACAGCTGTGTTGACTGAGACTAAAGACCATGATGAAGCAGCGACATGAAATGTGCCCCTGATTACAGAGACATTATCTAAAGCAGCATAGCGAATCTTGAAATGGAATAATAACAGCATATGATTTCATAGTCTGTATTCGTGTTGCACTTTGTTATAGCTAGTATTCCACAGGATTATCTAATTTTCATCTATGTCAAAAGCAGTAGTTTTAGAATATTAGATGCACTTATTAATTGTATCAAATAAAAATATCAAAAATAATAAAATGCAAGAAAACTTGTTTATGACAGGAGCAAAAGTGAAATTCTGGGCAAAAAAGTTTTCTTGGCACTTTGTATTCTAGAAAATACAGATTTAGAAAAATTAATGATATTTAATTCATGTTTACTATTGGAGTTTGATTCATAATTCAGCCCCAAAATGCTTCTAGACCTATAAGTATCAAATTCAGAATAGATATACGCACACAATTTTTGACTAGCATGAAATAGTCTAAAAAATATAGACTATAAAATAATACTTGCAATGAAACTCATTGAAATCTCTTTTGCATTCATACCTTGTTCAATATAAGTTATAGTAAAATTTATTCAAAATATGAAAGAACAGCACACTCAGGCCAAATTTTTGTTTAAAAAGTCACACAGATCACTAGTTTATTAAAAAAAAAATAGATTTGCCAGTGTCTTTAAGCATAGAATTTAGCTTCAGATTCACACATCTAAATTCCTGTAATAACAATATGTCATCATAGTCAATGAAGATGTAGCCATATTCTGTCAGTAGCCAGTAGCTGGTACAGTCAGTGGAGCCCAGGGATCTATTTATCTCTTCCTAAAATAGGTATCTGCTTTGAGAGAGATGAATAGCTCAGTCTCCATTGACTGTATTGACTAGATGTCTATTGACTGTAGCAGGAGCTTAGACACCTAGCCCACATGTAATCTTTTATGTTGTAGATACCTAAATTTAGCAGAATGACTCAGTTGCCCAAACACAGGTTCCTGAACACAGTGATATCCTGCTCACATGATGCCAGATAAATAGTTGACAGTCAAAGCGTAGTAAGCAATGGTATAATGGTACTAGAAGTTTATGTTCAAGCAGCTTTATGTGTCTGATTCGGGAGGTGAATCCAACCCAAAATCAGAGTGTGGTTTTTTTAGTTGCTAGCAAACTTCAAGCATGGACTAGCTGATGTGCAGGAAGACACCAGCACCCGGAAATATCCAAGGTCAGACGCGATGACTAGTGTTATACGGGCTTAAAGCAGTGTGATTATTCATGTGATACATAAATGTGGTTTGCTCTGGAGAGTGAAGGTGTGTGCATTCTTCACCAGTGAACCTCAATCCTGACCAGCCAGAGGTGAGGGATCAAGCTGAGTTTCTCTGTAGTACATATTCAGCCTTGCTGCTGGCTGGATTTGCAGAAAGGAACTGCAGCAGCTGCATCCATCTGACCAAGGCAGGAGGAACAAGGAACTCAGAGTGCACTGGAGTCAGCTCTAAGCAGACCGGGAAGGAGCACTTTCCTGGATCTTGAAGTCCACTGGAGCTAACTGCACCTTTACAAACAGCAGAGATAAGAGCAAGATACAAACTTTGGAAGACTCATAAATATATTAAATTGTATCCTTAAATGAAACGAAGATGACTCTAAGTAAAATAATTGTATATATTTCTTTTATTTTGAATGCTTTTTGATCATTCAAAACAATCACATTCTTACTATTTATCTCACAATCAAATCACAGTGTAGGGCATGTTGCTTAAGTTCAGTGAAAACATTTAACTTCCATGTTTTCTTAACCCTTTGACCTTATATTTGCAGTTTTTATGACCTGGTCTTCCTTCCCAACCTTCATTGTCCATGCTCATAACTTTTTTTCCTTGAGGAGCTGCTAGTATCTGTGAACCACTGCCAAATTCAGTGTGCTAGAAATATAGACTTCTGTAGTCATGGCAGTTTGCAACAATGGTGACATCGTGTTGATGTTACCTCCTTCAGTTGCATGGCCCACCAATTTATCTTTAATCATCCTGACAACCCGTCATGGTGACAACTCTGCAACACAAACGTTCATTCTGAAATTATTTTTAACTCCCAAATAGTATCCATGAATAAGTATTTCCAACTCTTGACCGTATTTTAAAAATTTGACCTTTTCTCTAATGTTATGTTCTGTTTCTGTTTTTCCTCCCTCTCTCTCTCTGTTTTCCATATAACTTACTGCAATACTTAGGAGCCATCTGTGTTACAAAAATTGTGGTATCGAAGATTAACATGCTGGAAGAGAACTGTCTCAGCTTAAATAAATGAAAAATAGTTTAGAAGAATTGCTATTACTTCCCAAGGTATATAATACCTTCAGCAGGATGTGCTTTTTTATATTTAACATAGACCACAAAATGTAAGTAGGTCAGCTTCTGTGCATACAAGATTTTTCTCCTAATTCCTTTGCATATACTAACAGCTTAAAGTAGTTATAAAATAAGTCTCTCCTGTGTTTTCACAGTATATTGCTGTGCAGTTCAGTGATAAAATCCATGAAGCTATTCTTCTGGTGGGCTTGGGAAGAAGCAATTTTAAGTTCTCTTTCAGCTGTCCAATTTTCTATCAGCAGTAGGGTGCTAGACCTTTCGAAGAACAGAATTTGGATACAGCACCAGATCTAGCTAATAGCAGTCATCTCATTACTTTATTAGATCCCATATTCATCACCTTACCTGGTGTAAGAGACGCCCTGAAACAAATGGTAGAGCCCTCTG
>RSEF01000001.1:142122582-142155233 GCA_003993805.1 Himantopus leucocephalus
TGATCTCTAGAGGCCCCTTCCAACTCTGAAAATTCCATGATTCTGTGATTCTGTGATAATGATAACACAGAAATTACCCTTTACCTAAAGAGCTGAAAATTTCAGTCCGGCACCTTCCTCGCAGCACTTACAACCCAGCACGCCTGTTTCATGGTCATGCCTGGAGTCCCGAAGATCTTTGCTGCCCAATAGCTGTGTTGCTCACAGCTCTCAGGGTTCAGCTCCTCCACCCATCAGATGGAGACCTTCCTCCCAGGGCCACATCACTTACTTCCAATCTCTGGGACAAGGCTCACATATCAGAAACAAGGGTATGAATGGGGAAGGGAACCACCTGAGGCTACAGCTTGACATGGGATCTTGAGTATGATCAGGATGTGTATCCAGGTGATGCAAACTCACAAGTGCTTAGAAATCCCTGAGTACAAGCATAACTAAGGGTTTATTTGGGGTATTATTGTAACCCCCAAAGAGTAGATTTGGTGCAGCTGACATAATTTTTTCAGTATGAGTGCTACACATTTCTCATAGGTCAGACCAGCTCACTTTACCCAACACAAGCTGCTTAACTTTCAAGAACAGCTGGGATATTGCTTTCCAACAAAATGGGAGATTTAGAGTGTCAGGATTTCTTGTCAAGCTGCTGGAAAATATAACTGATTTAGATTGCCTGCAGCTGGATTGCAGCTGAATAGTCTGCAGGTATCTTTAGGGGAGACTTCATGATCTTGATCTTTTTCAGCTCTTTCAGACTGATGCTCAGTGCAGCTTAGCTCTGACCAAAATATTCCTGGTTTTGCTGCAGGAGTTTCTTAACATTCATCAGGTCGCTTAAGATTGTCATCTAAAGTGACTCTCAGGCTGCATTTGTCATGAGTGTTTTATGTACATAATGGTGCTGAATTTGTAGAGCAGAAAGAATTTCATTCCAAGTGAAAAAGAGGGGAAAAATTAAAAGCAACCCCTAAATTTCCCTCTTCAACATTGAAAGGAAGTATAATTTCTATAAGCATGCTACAATTCGAGTAGGTCTGTAACAGAAAATAGATCACAAATAGGGAAAATACTTCTCTTTGTTTTCATTATAATAGCTTCATAAGAGCTGAACAGCAGTTATAATCATAGTGCTTACTTATTTAAATCTCCATTAAGCAGCAGTAACAATTCTCTGCGGCTACACCTAGATGATGATTAAAAAAAAATGTTATCTTTAGGTAATTGTGATCATATTGCAGCATTCTCTATTTCATAAGGTAAAATATGGAGATAGGTTAACTATTGACCTGCTTTGTATAACACAGAAATGGATGCTTTTACAGCCTCATTCAGATATACATTTGAGCTGCAAAAATTTTGCTGTTCCACCCTAAACAGACAAAAATCATTATCTTTGCTGACAAGGAATTGAACTGAACCTGCAAGTTCTTTCACTTGTGACAATATATTGTTAGTTGGAGCAATAATCTACTGACCACAATGATTACATGCCTGAGAGATGACCTTCGCATTACTGCCATGTCTACAGCTATGAAATGGTTAGAAATCTTTGAAGTAGATCACTTGCTACATATTCAGCAAATCATACATGTTTCAGCACACATCCTATGTCTTTTGTCGACAGATAGAACCTTTAAAGTAGGTAATAGCATGGCACCAAATATGCTCTTGGTTTGAGGGCCAGGGAACCAGTTTTAATAGGCTGCAATTTATTGGACTGACTCTTCTTCAGTGTATTCTATTTTGCTCTTTTTTAAAAATACCACTTTCTGTGATGCATAGCGTATTCCTCTACCCATCCCTCCCAGTAAAGGATCACTGCTGAATTTCAGATGTTACGTCTTTTCTTTTTTTTCCCCGTTTCTATTAACCTCTTCCTATGCCATCCTCCCCTCTCAATTAAGAGTCAAATGTGTATTCTATTTAAACCATAACAGGTTAGGAATTAATCAAGATTAATAATTTACAAGACTTGGCTATAGAAAAAGAATTTGCTGGGTTTGTCTTTTGCACAGATTCTTCTTTCTCCTCTGTTAGCTATGTGACAGATGGGACACTAATAATGCACGTGTTCTATAAACAGCTCTTAAAATGCAAGGTATTCTTTTTTAAAAAAATCAGACATTTAAGAGATGAACATAATATGAAAGAGAGCTATTTCAAACTTCACCGTAGCAGACCATTTCCTAGCAGAGAATGTATGAGAGCAGCTTACCCATAGCTCCATCTTTTTCAAATGTTTATTTTAACAGTGCAGATCAGCAAGGCAAGGCTTACAAAATAAAAGCAAAGCAAAGCAAATGAAATAAGTAACATAACATAACACAACACAACACAACATAACATTACATTACATTACATTACATTACATTACATTACATTACATAACATAACATAACCATCAGCACAAACACACACTTAAAGGAAGAAATGACCTTAGAAATTATCAAGAAAAACTTATGGAAACTAACGGTGTGAATTAAGGGAAAGAAGATCTCCATGGACTTCCACAAAAGAGTAAAAAGGCAGCAGTTATACAGTTCTTCCAATTCTATCTTTCCAACATGAACTACAAACTGCCTTGTAGACATCATTCATAAGAAAGCAAAAGATGTTTCTTATGACACTTCAGCCACCGTCGTCTGTTCTTACACCAAATCCTGACCAAGTGGTAGGTTTAGAATCACAGACTTGCACAAGGTGATAATACAATGTTCTTATCAAAACATTATCAGAACATGCTAATCAGTTGTACATAACCAAGAAGTGAGAGTACTGAATATTTTTTATTCCCTATGCTGAAAAGTCTGACTCAAGTCAGTAATTTGAAAATGAAAAAAAAAGTCCAAATAGTTATGGCTTGCAAATATTCTTATTTTCAGGCAAAAATTAAATCAATAACTTCAGCCAAAACCAGGAAGGTTTTGAAGTTGTGAATTTATTGTAAACATGTTTTTTTAGGATAATTGTAAATCGGTCCAATACTGACATGTGTTTTGATGCAAAATATGTATTGGTAATAAAACATCACTTATTGCTGAATAAAATTAGCAGAATTCTGAGACCATATGAGGCCATACCACATTCTAGTTCTCTTAAAATCCATTATGTCGAAGAGACCACTGTGCAATCTTAAGAAGTCCTGGCTTAATAATAGAGCTTCTGCTGGATCCATACCATACTATGAAATACAAAATGACCTGTAAAGAATCAGTCAGGAGACAAGGTGGTGTTGCAGCAGTCTGGCTACGTGCAGTTACAGTTCAGAGGGAAGACAGACAGCATAGTCAAGGTTCTGCGAACCTTCTGGGAAGATTGTTTTAGTATCAAAGCCTTAATAGAGCGTGACCTTGAGTGGAGAGGCAGGCAATTTGTGAGAAACTTTCAGTATGAATGCTTGCTCAGCAGTACTTTGAAAAGATCCACACATGCAGGTCACACTATGCTTGAAAGCTGCAGAGCAATAAGGTCCCTATATTCGAGCAGTAAGGTTCTTATATTCCAACCTGAATAATAGAAATACTCTATAGCGTGCTGCTATTTTTACCATTTAGGATTTTCAGGTTATTCCTGACTATGATTTACAATTCATATAAATCCTGAAGTTTCACAAGGAAGTATTAATTTTGTGGTCAGATTTTTGTTGTCTTCTGTAATGGATAAACATTGATCTCCAACAGTATGCCTGTTAGATTTGGGTTAGATTCCCAGGGCTAAATTTACAAAAGCTGAAGGAAGAGTCAGCAATTTGCTATATGAGATCTGTCTTTTTAAAATGCAGTAAGGCTTGATTAGCCATTGAAAAGAGATTTTAAACACTTGAGCAGGATCTTCCTTCATTGTCATAACATTTTCTTTTAGGTGCTCTAAGCTACAATTGGAGAAATTTATGAGCATCTGCAATAAAACATTTACTGGGGTCTCCTTTCATAAAATTTCCTAGAAATCCTATAAAGCATATTTACCACAAGCCGCTGTACTCTTTCAAACCACATTCAAAGTATATATTTCATCAATTATTAGTCTGCTCTGAACTAGCCTTCAAAATTTTTAATAGCTGTCTTTTGCATGCTGCATGTGTTCAGCTTGAGAACTGCTAAAGTTGTAAAAAAGATATTTAAGAATTCAAAGTAATACTAATAATCCACTGTCTAACCCTTTTCTATATCCACTGAATCCTCTGTTTGCAAGTTCTATACACTGAGATTATTTTTGCTGAACAGCGGTTGTACTCTTGTTGCAAAAAGTTTATACAGTTGACAAAACTAGCTAGTGAGAAATACAGTTGGTAGAATCAAGCTGAAGTGTTTTATGAAGTATGTTGAGCTTTACCAATGTACTATACAAGAGGTAACTACTGCTGTCCCAGTCATTTGTAGTTTAAGGACATGGGCAACCGTATTCTTGACATGAACTACTGCTTAAGTTTAACATTCATGGAAATCTATTTCTCATATTCTGCTGTACCACCTAGTCCATGTTTAGCCTATCCAAGTGCTTTCTAGGACAGATTATTGTTGAAGCACAAGTTTGAAAGGGAAATATTAAATCCCACTTATTTAGAAAAGTTATACTTCTCCCTGAAACCGAAGGGAAGATCTGCACAGCCCGCAGAGTAAGCTGCAATAGATCCATATATCTTCATATTGTATTTGGCTACCAGCAATGCCTGGCTGCCCTTGCCACCTATACAAGCTGTAGTATGACACAAGCATTAGGTTCTTCACCATCGTATGTAACACCATCTTGGTCCCTCTATTCCGGGCTTTGAAAGGACTATTGCAAAACAACTGCAGGAGCAGAAGCTATCTGGTTTCAAGATGTGGCCCTTTTGGTACTATTTCCTATAAAATAATGACTGTGATGAAACTGTCTCACAGAACTCATGTTCTTTTCTATGACACTACTGAAAATAGTGTAAATATACTAATAATTGACAAGATATTCTCAGTATAATTTCCATTTATGTAAGGAACATTTTTTCTAAACTGTCCAACCCTATTAGTTTGCCATGAAAGATCAATATTTTTAATAATGAGGCAGCTTCATATTTTTAAGGATTAAATCTTTTAACAGTTCATTCTTGCCTTGGGGTGGTGTTACTGTTATTTTTGTTCTTTTTAGAGTTCCTGTATGTTCATTAAGCCATAAACCCATTAAATTTTTTTTTTTATAGACACATTTGGAAATGTTTATTCCATGCCCCCATACCTGTAGAGTTTTCCAGTGACAAGTATTATTTCTTTCTGTGTCATATGACATCACTTTCTCTTGAAGGTCAGAAGGCATGTTTACACTAGCCACATGAAGCTTCTGGGAACATCAATGAACATTTTACACATAGATGAAAGACCCATCAGGAAGATTTGAGTTTAAGACAGGGTGTCATTTCATTGCACTATAAAAGCTTTGTGCACCCATGTCGTAAGTTCTATGTGCAGTTCTGGTCTGAATGATAAGAAGGATGTAGCAGAAAAGTTACAGAGGAGGGTCGTGAAGGTTATTAAGGGAGTGAAGTTGTATTACATAGAGGTCTCCATCTTACTGGAATTAATATGATTAAGGCTTATAGAAATCAAGAAAATGGTGATTAAAATGAAAAGAGAAAAATTTTTGCACCAAATTAGAGACAGCAGACACACAATAAAACCTGTATGAGTTATTATTAAAGCACGTAAAAAGATTTCTTTACAGATCAGGTAGTAAATTTCTGGAACTTGCTGCTACAAAGCAGTTGTGGAAGCAGCCACAGTAGCAGCAGATTGAAAAAGGCAAAATCATGGTCCACAGCTCCATGAGTAATAAATAAAAAGAACAGGATGGTATTTACCCTCTAACATCTCTAATGCAATAATTGTGGAATAGGGGTGAACCTAAAAAGCTGGCAAGACCTGCGTGTTTTCCCTAACTGGCATGCCACTGTTGAGGCAGAACGTGAGGCTAAATATATTGCTGATCTCACCAGCAGCACATTTCTTATGTCCTCATCATAGCTTTTCTTGTAATATAAAAAGGTAAGTTAGAATAGGCAATTTAGGGCTGTTGTAAATTAACCTAAAGCAGCCTAGATTACCTTCACCAGCTGATAAAACTATAAACAACTAATCACTTCAGTGAAGTCTATTCCTTCTTTTGGGCTATTACAAAGGCTTTACAAAGCTTGATTTTTTTTTTTAATAAAATATTTATAAAAACAGCAAAGAGAACAGAAACTAGATTTGTTAATTTAAGAAGGATATATATTTTTCCAACAAACATAACTTTTACAAGATGCTTAGTTCATATAGCTTCGATTTCAAGCTGGGGTTTTTTTGGTCTTTTTTTTTTTTTTAATGTTCTGGGTCTTAACCAAAGAATTTGGTAAAAGATTGAATCCCTCAATAGGATGGATTTTTTTTCCATTAACCATGTCCCTTTTTGTGGAAATCAAAACATGGAGAAGAGTGAAAGGAACTGGTGTTTTGTGAAGTTGAGAGGTTCATCTCAGAATATCTTCCAGTACCCTCATTTGAATGTAGCCAGTGTTAATTAAGGTTGAACCTGGGCTCACTACTGATGTGATTTAAAATTCATTGTGTGCTTTCAGGCTGATGCATAAGAGTGTAAATGAACCCAGAGCTACTCAAGGTTTTTTAAGATGCCCTTGTCTTCCATTTGCAAAGTGTCTACTGCCCAGAAAAAGCAAGTCACTTTATCTTGATAGTACAAATGTCAGTGAACCCTCTGTCTTGCTTTTTCATAGGTTTGAAAAAAACCTTTTGACCACATCACACCTCATGTAATCAACTATAATACTGCCTGTGCAAATGAAGTCCAGAAATACTGCTGAATGATGCAGTTCACAGTGCTTAGTTTTTCTGTAAGTCTTAAATAGTAACTTTTCCTGCATCTTGTTCTTGAAATATTGACCATTGGGCACTGATCCTAATTTTCTATCTAATCGGGGTACAGAAAGCATGCCTGTGGTGAGTCATCTGTCACAAAGTTCCATTAGCAGATTTCAAGTATTGACAAGTAAAAGAAGCGTTCACTTTCCTGAGATTGTTAACAATCTATAGGATAATATACAATATGTCTACAATTGCCATTAATGGAAGATTGATGAGGATAAACCTCATTTGTAACAAAGTTATTGGTTTGCAAATACTTCATAAATAAAAGACAAGCCTGACTCAATGAACAGCTCCTAATGAGTATTTCAAACTTTATTGATGCCAAGAAATTAATAACTACTATGAAGTAGCAATGTTGTTTTAGCTGTATGGTTTAAAGATGTAACAGCCTCCTTGTGATCTTAGCTCAATAAACTCTCCTCACTAAATCAACACTGTTCTACGATTTTATACGGATATTGTCTGATTTCAGAACACAGGCAATCAAAAATGTGAAGTGCAGGTGTTAGCTCTTTTATGTTTACACATCCGTGCAGGTCCAAGAAACATAGATGCATGATTTCTGTAGGCATCAAAATATTTGCATTTGTACCATTTGTCAAGATGAACTTTGCTGATGGATATGGAAATGCACCCAGTTAATATTAAAAAGGTTTTTTTAAAAAAGTAGTAATAGAAGTAATAATTTGAGCACTGTAATAGGATCTATACTTGTGCTATTGAAACCAGAATTATTTTAACATCCATTTCATTGTTTCTTCACTTAATTGTTAATGCTTTAACAAAATTTAATAATTTATCTTTTGCATGTATTTATGTGACTGGGCATTTCTCTAACAGTTAAATATTTAGTTAATTCACTTGTTTTTTATTATGAATAACAAATTTAAATGTCTATGTTTATTCCAGTATTGTGAGAAACTCATAAACTTAATGTTGAATTTTTCACTGTTAAAAATTTTTCAGTGCCTCAAGGGACAAGTGTATAGTAGTCTTCATCTTCAGACACAGAGCTTCAAGAGAATCCAGTAGGAATTCCAAAAACATTTGAGGTTTTCCATTTTCAGTTTTTCCATTGAGAATATCTCAGTTGCATTTAAGCAATTCTGCCTGATGCCAGAATGGTTCTTTTCTTGTTGCTCATCAAAACATTTATCTTTCTGCAAAAAGGCACGTCTTCAGAATAATTGTAAGAAATGGAATAACCATTACTATCTTTTCACCGAGTGGGACAACAATGTTACAATAGACCTGATTACTAATTGCTTTATAGCCTAATTTCTAGCTATTTGAAGGAAGGTTTATGTTAATCAGCTACTCAAGCAAGAAATAATTATATGTAGTCACTAAAGACAACTGTTTTCCCCAGTCATAAGAAATATTTATTATATAAGGAGTCTTTAGAGAATGAATATATTTGCTCTCTTACTTACAATGATTTATGAACCTGTTTAAATTTACATCTTGGAAAAATCTGATGACAAATAAAAGAAGTGATTTTCTATTTTTTATAAGGAACCATTAATAATAATAATCAGGCAGAACTTTAGTGAAGTTCCCTCAGTTGCCTGTTTTCTTTTGTTGACAGCACTTCTTCTATTCAAAGTTTCTTTAGATTGTGTTGTCTTTGTACTCATCTTGTGAATTTCACATTTTCAACAGCTTGTTTTCAGTACAGTAGTTAGCAATTCTTTGTGCACTTAGAACCAAATTCTTACTGGTAAAAGTCAGTGAAGTTAATGTACCCGTTATAATGTAGCTGGCTGGGATTCTGGTTCATAATTCCAGGAGAGTCACAGGTTGCTGAAATATGTGGTTATAACAATGGCAACAAGATCAGATATTTTGTTGAACATTTATTTTCTGTATTATAGTTCATGTTCAACAAAATCCTTTCCCCTTGGCCAGACTAGTGAAGACAGCTCTTGTAAAGGGAACAGATCGTAAAAGATATCTTTGAGAACTGTGACTGTTATTGAGCCTCAATAGTCCATAAAAATATGCCCCAGGAGCGATTAAAATCTACTTTGGTTGTCATTGGCCTAGGGTGTGATACCATCAGCCATTTGTTCAGTTTGATTTCTCCACCTCCAGCTGAGGAATATGTTTGAACTATTCTTTCTTCCCCTGCTACAAGCTGTGCTTGTAGCATAGCACAGTGTTTATTTGCCTAATTACTCTTATCAGATCAGGGAAAAAAGTAAATAGTTTATTTATTTATCTATTTATTTCTTTATCTAGATCAAATTGTTGGAGAAGCACTGCATTTTTATGCCAAAGAGAACTTTAACTTTTGGACTAATCAAGGTCAGTGAAGCTGGCTGCTGGAAGGGGGAGATGCAAGGAGAGAGAAAGAAAAGAGAAATTATTTCCAGAAGAAAATGTGAAAAGAAGTCAGTTGTTTTGACAAGAGCTAAATATTTCTTCCACCGATATTTGATATTGGGCATTTAAGACGAATCTATTTATGTATTCTTAAACTAACTTTCAGGGGAAAAAAAAAAGGACTAGATGGGTGGCGTGGAAAAGATGTTTTAGCAAACTTAGCCCTGGAAGCAGGTGTATGGATAAAAAGACATGAGATGATAGGGAGAGACATGAGATTTTGAGGGAGTCTGCATTAGTCCACAGAAGCTCAACAGGGTTTATGTCCCAGAGCAGGGCAAAAGCAAAGGGAAGGACACAGTGCTGGAGAAGCCACTGTCTCAGGGTCAGAAAGTGTTAAGACACCAGAAGTCAGTAGATTGGTGAATGGACAGAGGAGGCAAGAGACTTAACAACAATTTATGTCCAGCGTTGAGGAGGCAAAGGGCTATTTCTTACCATAAATAACCTCTAGGATGAAGTTGAGAAGACCTTCACTCATAGAGAGAGCAAAAGCCTCCAGTACCAGCTGACTTGATTTTCATTATGCACCTAAAACTACATATTTGCTTTGACCTAAGTTATGTAAGATAAAATGAGTTACAAGAAAGAACTCTCTTCCTTTCCACTGTTTAGTTGAAGTTGCGACCTATCTATTAATTCATGTTCTCATCTTTATTTTTTTTATCTGACTATCCTGTAAGCCTTAAAAACACAATGAGAAATTTTGTACACTCTGTTAATGCCATGGGAGATCAAAGCTAAGATTTAAATGAGTTTATTAATGGACTCTATTCAGTATCTTCTTCTAGGGAACACAGTATCAAATAAGTTATCAATGACATGACGTGAATAATACATTGCAAGAAACAAGTTCACAAATAGTCCTAAATCTTAATTCATTTTTATATATTCAGCTGCAAAACAGATTGTGTCTGTCTTACAAGTAAGAAAAACCTACATTTGTTGGACATATCATTAATAAATAATTTAACTAGTCTTAAAGAATACTGAATATCACAATTTAATTTGAAGTAGTCTGTGTTCAAGAGAGACAGGTGTTTTATTGTGACATATCTTCTGTTGCAAGAAACACCTTTTCATTTACAAGCATGCTTACAAGCATGCTTCACTCCATGTTGAATAACACTGAGACGAGTGGTGGGACTTCAGTATGGACAAACTCTGAAGTTGTTAGTGCGGTTAAGAAAGGCAGGATAGAAGGTCTTGTTGCTGCATACTATACAGGCACAAAAGACAAAAAGCTTTATAGGAGTTTGAGAGGACAAATGACTCCAAAAGCTCAGTTTTGTTCTAAGCCCTAAAAGAGAGATAAATATAAAGCTGAAAATAAAGGTATATTTTGAATTAAACATGTAAATAAATGTTTTGCTGTGATTTGAGATTTTTGAGTGGTGGGATCACCTGTTTCTTGGAGAAGGGCTAGTAAGCGGGGGAGCTGAGATATACATCATACAAGGAAATCTGTTATTATTAGGAGATCACTGTAGCCTTGTCTGAGAAGGTGGGTCACATGCAGGAAGACAGGAACAAGTGTAGAATGCTCTGGTCAGTGTGAGTGTTGCCCTGATCTTCAAGGGGCAAATGGATTCCAAGCTGTCCTGTGGATTTAATGAAAGCAGAGGTGTGTGAACAGAGAGCTGACCACCAACAAAGCACCTGCTAAGTTTCTTTGAGAAAATCAACTTTGTCCATGTCTGCAGTTTCACAGATGCATCTATCAACAAGTAGAGGTGAATTATGCCAAGCAGCAGCAGAAGGAACTGAAGGTAAGAAAGCAGGAGCTAGTAGAAACAAAGGGAACCATATCCTGTGTGCTGGATTCCCTGGGAGAAAAGAATAGGCATCTCTGACTTAAAAATCCATCTGAATCCATCCCCCATAGAAGAATAACTGCAGCATGTGGACCAGCTTGGAAACAGGACTTGCCACCATCAGAAAAACAAGGAGATGAACGCTCAGAGCTGTTCATTGTTCAGCCTGTTGAGATAAAACCACTAAAACCTTGTCTGACTAAGATTTATGCTGAGGGTGTCAGAAAATGGGAACTTTAAACACAGGATATTATTGGAATGTAGAAATAACAAAAAGAGCTTTATAATTGCCTTTGGTCTGGTTTGTAAAGTCTCTGTTTCATATTCTCTGTTTCTCTGAATAATACTGGAATAGTAGGTTCACTGAGGAACAGCAGGGGCATGAACTGAATCTTATACCACAGACACAGGGTTTTTTCATGTGAATTATCCCCTTTGTATAGGAAACATCTCTTGAGATGAAGGAGGAGACAATACAAAGACAATATGAAGTCTAGCTGGAGTCCAGTAACTGGCAGTGTTCCCCAGGAGTCAATACTGGATCTAGTCCTGCTCCACATCTTCATTAACAATCTGGATGATGGGATAGAGTGTACCCTCAGCAAGTTTGCTGATGACACAAAACTGGGATGAGTGGCTGATATGCCAGAGGGTCGTTCTGCCATCCAGAGGGACCTTGACAGGCTCCTCATGCAGTTCAACAAGGAGAAATGCAAAGTCCTGCGCCTGTGGAGGAACAATGCCATGCACATGCTGGGGGCCACTCAGCTGGAAAGTGGCTTTTCAGAAAAGGACCTGGAGTCCTGGTGGGCACCAAGTTGAACACAAGCCAGCAAACTGACCCTGCAGAAAAGAAGGCTGATGATATCCTGGGCTGCATTAGGCAAAGTATTGCCAGCAGGTGGAAGGAAGTGATTCTTTTCCTCTACTCAGCACTGGTGAGGACACACCTGGAGTGCTGTGTCCAGTTCTGGGCACCTCAGGACAAGAAAGACATGGGCATACTGGAGAAAGTCCAATGAAGACTCATGAAGATGATTAAGGTGCTGGCGCATCTCTGCTATGAGCAAAGGCTGAGAGACCTTGGGACCGTTTACCCTAGAGAAGATGAAAGTGATCTTATTAAGGTATGTAAACTCCTGAAGGGAGGGTGCAAAGTGGACAGACTCAGGCTCTCTTTCAGTGGTGCCCAGTGGCAGGACCAGAGGCAATTGGGCACAAGAAAGTGCCATCTGAACATCAGGAAACACATTTTTTACTGTGAGGGTGACTGAGCCCTGGCACAGATTGCCCAGGGAGGTTTTGGAGTCTCCATCCTTGCACATATTCAAAAGCCAGCTAGGCATGGTGCTGGACAATCATTTGTAGGTGGCCCTGCTTGAACAGGGTGGTAGGGCCAGACAACCTCCAAAGGTTCTTTCCAACCATTCTGAGGTTCTGTGATTCTATAGTACATACACAAGGTCAAGATGGTTTTCTACAGAAAGAAGGAATTATGTCATTAAATATATGTATCCATGCTGCTCTTACTGTTAAAAGGACAATGGTGTTATTTCCTGCCTCTTCATCTAATCACCAGGCCTGAGAACAGCAGACTGAATTCTTTAATTAGCCCCAAAACAGAGAACTGAAGTAGCAATGAAATCACCAGTGGCAAACTTACTGGTGCTTTAAACGGAAAAACTGAAGGCAGAGTAGGGCAATTTTTTAAGGTCTCATGATTGGGCTTGCATAGTTTCCTTGTCCACACAATATACTTGAAGTCTTTTGAGAATAAAATAGAGATGAAAACTTGGTGAGAAAAATCATGTCTTCACAATGAATTGTAACAGTTCCCAAATGAAATAGGATGAAAATTCACTTGCTCGTTGTATATCTAAATACCAAAAATCTCACATAAGATTACACTTTTAGAAAGGAAATTTAGCTACATTTAACTTAAAAAATATTTATGTTACAATTATTAGTGGAGGTGTGGATTAATTGTCTTTTCTGTATCTACCCAACTCTCCCTATCTCGTAGAACTGCATAGTAATTATTCATCCCAAATATTACCTTCAACAATAGCTTATGAACATTTATTTAAAAAAATAATCAATTTCAGTATTGGAAACTGCTAGGAAATATAAATATCATTACTCTGTAGAACTATATGTCCATGATCTAAAAGAGAACAAAAACTAATTTTGTCTGACACTTGTTTTAAAAAAACAACAGTTAAATCCTTGAAGAATATTTTTCTACCAGCAATGAGTAGAAAACAAGATCCTTTTACAGTACAGTAACCTAAGTAAAACTTGAAACGTAATATGTCATTTGCTCTTATAAGAAACGTTATAGTACTCTAGCATGATTTTTTAAAATGTTTTCAATGAAGGGTAAATTTTTTTAAAAAATACTATATTGATATGCATTCAAAAGTAAAGGAAGTTTCATATTTGTATCATTCCTGAACTCGCTACTAAGTCTAGCTGTCGAATATATCAATTTATGAGATATATGCATAACTGTAAAGGTTCTAAAATATATTTTGGTGACAAAAATTATATGAAGAATAATTACATTTTTAAAAAAGACTCTTATAAATAACTTTGTTTAGGTGCTTTTCCACTTCAGAAAATTTACAGAACTGACTTTTATATGTTCAGCAAAATCTTTGTTAAGGAAAGAAATAATTACCTATTTGATTTGCTGCAATTTTGTAGCAATTTTGCAATTATTATTAACATGATTATATATCCACTTTGTGAACTTAAGGCTCGATTTCAGATGATAAAAACCATTAAAACTGGTAGTGCCATGTCGTCATATAATGGAAATAAGTCTTATCATTCAGACAAATGAATGCAATGAATATACTCAGTGTCATACTCCCTGTAAAATTGGCACAACTGTCCATGAAGGGCGAGTTAGTAGTAAATACAAATTTATCCATGCTGTCAGTATAGCTGATACAGAATTAGCATCAGTGGCTAGCAGAGCGGGAAAGGCACAGACTTTGGGAATAAAACAAGAAAATCCACATAACGTTTTCTCTGTCCTCGGACTCTGTTTTTCAGCAACAGGAGCCATTTTCAGCAATGCAGGTTTAAGGTGGAGCATTGACTCAGGAGCAAGAGAACGTATTTCTTCTCCCATCTACTCCATTCTTTTTCCTTTGACTGTTTTTATTGGTCCTTTCCCATATGCAAGGTATACTGAAATTAAGGAATATTGTCTGTTGCCTTCACTTTTTATTTGCTCTAGCTGGAAATAAAGTAAGTTGAGCACGTTAGTGAAGAGAGCTATAGGTAAGCAAGCTAGTCTGCCTCATTTAGAATGAAATTTATTTTAGTATGAAAAAATATAAGCTTCATTTGTGAGGAGAAAAGATTCTTGGGTCTGTGTGTCTGACATGATACATTTCCTTAAGTCACACTACAATGTGACATCTAAGTGACTCCTATTTTTGGGGAGTCCGGTAGATAGTAAGTTTCGTCTTAGGAACCTATCTTTTCAGAATCGACTTTACATTTTTGAGGCACAGATTTACAGATGAGTGCAACGTCTCATTAGTCAGCATACTGAAATCAGGAAGGTCAAAGAACAGGCATTGAACAAAACTACTTTGTCTGCCAAAATGGATGGAAATCATGCCCAAAGTCAGAATGTGACCTGTCCCCATGTCGTATTATAGGGCTTCACTAAATCAAAACAATACCAAACTCTTCAGACTTACCTGACTTTAGTTCCCACTCACAATGTTTGATCATTACTATTCCTTATGTATTTTTGAGAAAGGGTAAAAGTCATGCACCGGTATTTTTTTCCTAAGTGGTCTACTACATATCAGAGCTATGCTGAAACCATTCTCTTCTTCCTATGATGCTATCTTCCCACTTGCCTTCCCAGAATGTGCATCTGCAGAATAAAAATCTACTTTTCTGGTTTCAGTTATTAAACTGTTGAGGAAAACAGTATCTGTGTGTGTCATTTAGAGGTCTCTGCGGAGATTTATTTGCTACCACTTTTTCTGCACTAAGAACAATAATAATTTGACAAATGTTGCAACATAATTATTTAGCACCATTAATACTGGCAGGTGTAAGTTGGTAGGTGGTGGTAAGTTGGTAGGATTTATCAAGTATCTGAAGGAAGTCGCTCTAAACATTACAAATATTATCACACTTTGAAATCCTTCCAGAAGCAAAATCTAAAATACAAAGAAATATCAGAAAAACGGTGAACTGTAACCAAAGAACATTGGTTTGGGTTTTTTTTTTTTTCATAATTTGTAGGTCTTAGATATAGTTGTCTGCATACTGTGCAATAAGGAATATTACCTGTGTCAATTCTCAGCATGCAAACAAATCTTTCTATGTTATCTAAGTTGTGCCAAATTAAAAGCAGATAACACAGCAGTGGCTTTAACCTTTGGTATTGCATCATACGTAGAGGAAATCTGACTGACCAGCTGCAAGCAACATCCACATTAAAGTAGGACAAGGTAGTATCAGGAAAAATAGGACACCCTAGAAATTAAGTCCAGATTGAACATTTATTATAGCAAGTTATATACAAAAGGAAAAGGAGAAAGAAGGTTTTGTGTATAGTTTATGGTAGGGTGAGTTTTTTGTTTGTGTGATTGATCAATTTCTGTTTTCCATTGAGAAATATTTACCAGAAATGTTACTGCTTGGGGTATGACTGTCATAGAGTTACACATAGAGTAACCCAGACTAATTCTCATTTGGAAAAAGAATTTTAAAAAGAAACAATATATACTTTCTTAAAGACTTGTCTTTTCCATGATAAAAGAAAGATAATTGCCAGAGGATGAAAGCCTAAGATAAAAAGACCTCAAAATAGGGCAAAGTAATGGCTTTTTTTTAAAAAACACTTTTTGTAAAGCATTTTCTAGCTAATTAAAAATAAAAAGTTGCTAATGAAGAAAATTTTGTCAGTATTCATCTCAATAGTCTACCATCTGGACTACGAGCTAAGGCTTGTTGCAACCTCAAAATGGCTTGATTGAAAATGTCTGTAAAACTGAACTGTACTTATGAATCTTTTTCATCAAAATAAAAAAGAAAAATCCTGGTATCCTTCTATGGCACACTCTAAACAGAGTCAAATGTTGAAATCACTGTTGAACAGGATTGTTCACTGACCAGCCATGCTGTCGTCTTCCCAAATACAGCCTTGCCACTGACTGTCATCAGCAAGTATGAGAGCCTTTCTTGAGTCCAGACACCTTCTGCTCCATGACCAACAATGCCACACAACGCTCAATGCTGACTGAGCAGTTTCATAGTTGTTACGCCATTTTCAAGGAAGAGGCTGTTAAGGTATGCATGCAGGTAGAGGATCCTGACCTATGGCTCCACCAATAAGATAACTACATGAGAAAAGTCAGGGTGCTACAGGTGAAAAAAAGGAGAGCAATGTACTTCTATACACCCTGACCTGTGGTATCACCAACAAGATAGCTATATAAAAACAGCAGGATGTACTCAAAAGAAAGGTTGGGTTAGTTTATCAAAATGGTGACCAAGAAAGAAAGTGGAAGGATAGACTGTAGAGCAGGACATTAAAGCTGTTATTGCTCTGACCACACTCCCAGGTGAGTAGCTGACGTCCCTGGTCAGGGCCCTTGGGTGCTTTCCCAAGAACTGGCAAGGGAGCACCCCAAGGGCCGGGACTGGACACCCAGACATCCTAGCAGAGGCAGTGGCAGCACCTGGCTTAGCTCTTCAGCCCATCAGGCTTCAAAATCTGAGGCAGTAAAGGCAATAAAGGCATGTTGAACAGCCAAAATACCCCACAACACTGCATATCTGTGCACACAGTGTCCTGGAGACTCCCATGTTTCAAGTAGATGTGAAGGGGCCTTATCTGAACCCTAAGGTTACCAAAAGCAATTTAACTGTGCTAGTGTGGCACCAACCTGAGTTAAATTTGCTCTGCTGTGAAGAAACACAGCAAGACTACCAAAGACACAACCTGATCAGAGTAAATCTTACAATGGAGCACCTCTTAGCAGCAACACAGAAGTTGAACCCATTTGAAAGAAAAAAGGACAATAATTCCCTCACGCAATAATGCAGATTTCCCCTATTAGTAGCTTTTATATTTTTTCTGTTTTACTATTTGTGGCTAACTGCTTCTATTGTTTAAGTCAAAGTGCAGTTGAAAATAAAAGGAACGATTATGTGGGGTTTTTCTTCTAAAAGGTCAATAGAAGTTTTTCATTGTTCCAGAATAAGTGTTACCATCTGTCATCAGTTTTACTTTGATATAATAATGGATAAATGATCTTTATGTAGCTACATATTCTGCGGTGTTCAGAGCAGTTGAGAAACTTCTAATATTACATATAAGGTTCATTGAGTATGAAAGGGAAATATGAATCCGTCATAATCATATAGGGTTTGCCAGACTCAGCTGGAGTGGTTTTATAGCTTCCAACCTAGACAATTCTGTGATTCTATAGCAGTATTTCACAATCCAAACTTGCAAAAGTGTTATCCATGGGCTCTATCTCTCCAAGATAAAAATATTGAGGTAAATAGGGACAAATGCATGAAACTGTAATCAGACAATTGATGATGAGTGGTAAGACTTTCCAAATACTGCAGAAACAATAGCAACAAAAATAACAGCCAGAGCTATAAGAATACTGTTAAAGTCATTCAGTACACTGCAAGAGTAATGAACAAATGGCAGATGTAAATAATACAGAGACAGATTTTTTCTGTCCTACAATATTTTAATTCAGCTGTGGTGCGAATGCAAGTTGGTGCAGGAAAGGTAAAAGTTACTACTGCTTCACAGCAGAGGACAATTGCTGAAAAAGGTGTTAAAAAATAGCAAGAGTGGAAAATTATAACACTGTTAACACCCTCCTTTTTGTATCTCTGTTAATGCAGGTCTCAATTGTTTCTATTCAACAATACTTTGCCCCTCAAGTACTTCTATTATTTAAAAGTATAGGTATGCCCGTTTGAAGAGTAAAATACTAACACCTGTAGTATTCCGTCTCAGTGTGCAGATGGTTTTAAGCAAAATTTGTACCATTATAACAGGTTTGATCCAATTGTGAAAAATACTGTTTCATTAATGTTATAAAAATCATGGTTGGTATGCTTTTATAAATACTACAACGTTAAATTTATATCATGTGTTTCATGCTACTCATCTAAACTCTTTTTATAGTTAGTGAAGATCCTGTTGATTTGGTGAACAAAAGTTAGAGTGATACTGTCAACGAATAACTAACATTTTTTTCATCAAAGCAGCTGAACCAGGGTCTAGGTGATCCTTCTTCACTTACTATAACAGCAGCTGAGACACTATGGCTACACCTGCGTTAGCAAGCTCTGTAGAATGGAAAGAGTGGATCCGCAGAGCAGGAGAACTGGTGCCAAGGATCTGATGCCCACATTATAGACATCACTGTTTTTCATTTGTGTCACTTCTAGGCTAGTCGCATAAATTGAACATATTTGCAGTTGGAGTATCTCTAGGTGAGCCCCTGGAGCTTCCATTTTGGGTTTCCAGATCTTGGAATACAGAGCTGAATCATACCCTGGGTTCAATTCACTTCCCTAAAAATAAGCAATGTGGCACCACTCCAGATGTTCTTGGAGGTCTGCCTGGCCTCCAGCTGCCATTGCAAAATATCCCAGGCATCCTGTAGCATCTGTGCTTTTTCTGTCAGACCCCTTGTGGTTCTTTCATGGACCCTCAGGTGCCTTACTGGGGTACTGAACACTTTCATAGGAATAACTGAATAAAGACATGGGTTTCTGTAAGTCAAATAGGGAAATAACATGGAAAGTAATTGTGTCTAGATCACTTCTTTAAAAACTTGATGCTTTCTAATATTTTAGTGGCCTGGCTGTGTGGCAATGAAGTGTTCCTTTAGGGTGCTTCTACCACTGACTACAATAATCTGCAATTTCTTACTAGCTCTAAAGAAAGGACTCCATAGGCACCTGAGAAAATACCAGTGAGTAATACAGAAAACAGATGTTTATTGAGAAATTTTAATCAGCTAAAGACTCCTATATTATAAGTATAGTCTATTTTCCTATTTGGGGGCATATATTGGGATATTAATGAAGGTCTGGCACAAGGTTCAGTATGTACCAGAAATGAGTGGGACTAAACTGAATAGGAGATGGCATCAAAAGTTTTAGATTAACAGGGAACAACTACATATCTTATTACAGATAAAGCTAAGACTAAATGCAAAAAACCTGCCCCACCTGCAAATAAGCTGTCAGTACAGATTTAATAAGGCCATCATGAATTCAGTACTAAACACAGCCCAGCAAATATCTATTCAAATGAGTTAATTTTTTGCTTAATGATTACCCAATAATTTTCAATTTGACATATTGCTGAATATTAACTATGTATTTAAAAAATTAGAACCTGTTTTTCATGGCCAAGAACGGAATGTATACTTTATCGCAGGAGTCACAAACCAATTAAACAAAGGGAAAAGAAAACAAATAAGGGTCCCATGTTACACAGGACAGAAAAAATCTCAATCACAACGAAGTAGTGAGCAGAGTCACAATTTACTTATACTCATCTCTAGCAAGTGAAAGAAAGTTGCCTACTGAGAATATAAATAAGGCAAATCAAATACCTCGAGATGTATCTGAAGAAATTTTTGTCTTATCAGATAATGAACTTCGGTTTTGTGATGAGAATGCTAATGAATTCATTTGCAATGCGGATAGCAATAATAAAGATAAAGTGACTCTGTTGGAAAGATGTAGCTCATTTTTGTTAAAATGTAACCAGAAATTAAAGTGACAGAAAAAAACATAATGAAAAGTCAGATATCTGACTTAATAACAGAAACCTAAGACCTTGAAAGCAAACTGTGATAATATCAAGACTGAGGTGCTAGGAGACAAATATAAGGAGTTAACTATATGAACTCAAACTTATTTCTCCAACTCAAAGATAAAGTAATACATTTAGAATGTGATCCTGCAAATTTTTGCAAGACTAAACTTCTACACAAGCATATATTCAACCTCAGGGGTTTTGTACAAGAAAAAATTATATAACTACTGCTTCTGTCCAAAATCTTTCATTGTTTCTCTGAAATCTGCCATGGATATCTAGTTGTCAGATAAGACTTAGTAAGACTAAAAAGCAGAATTTAGCCTTCTGTGCTGAAACCCTCAGCTGCCTTCTGTATCTGTATCTGTGGACAGCATCATCAAATCTACCACCAGATACATCTTTGACTTTGATCTTTCTAACTTGTCAAGTCCATTCTTTCCTCATTTAATATAGCTAAGATAAACCCTTTTCTAACTGTCTACATAATTATAAATTTTACCAAGTTCATATCATTTTACTTTTGACTATGGCAACACCTTCCATTATGGTCCACATAAGCAGTTTCCTTGTGACAGCCACCCAGAGTACTGCAATAAAATAGTTTTTCTAGGCCGCGGTGACCTTATTTCCTCTCTGGCTGTCTTCCTAATGACTCATCTTCTCCATCACATAAACAACTGTGTTGAGTTAGCCTTGTCTAAGAGCCAAAATGCAACCCAGTTTCTCTCTCACTCCCCCTCCTCAACAGAACAGGGGAAGAAGATGTGGTGAGAATGTTTGTGGGTCAAGATAAAGATGAGAGATGCTTACCTGTTACCATCATGGACAAAGAAGACTCAACTTGGGGAAAATTAATCTATTCATTGTCAATTAAAATAGATTTGGATGGTAAGGTATAGAGACAAATATTAAAACAATACCTTTCCCCATCACTCCTTTCCCAGGCTCACCTTTAGTCCTGCATTCCCAACTCTTCTACCTCCCACCTCCCCTGTACCTTGTACTGCACAAAGGGGATGGGGAATGGGGGTATTACAGTAGACCATAACAGTTCCTCTCCTGCTCATGCTTTTCCCCTGCTCCAGCAAGTGTCCTTCACCATGGGCTGTGGTCCTTTGGGATAAACCAGCTCCAGCGGGGGTTGTCCCATGGGGCTGCAGGGCAATATCTGCTCCAGCATCTGGAGCACCTCCTCTCCCTCCTTCTCTGACATTGGTACTCACACTGCTGTTTCTCTCTGGTTTTTTTTTTTTTCCTTTTTCCCTCCTCCACTGTCTGTACAATGTTTTCTGACCTTTCTTAAATACATTTTCACAAAGTTCCCACTGGCTTGGCTGATGGGCTCGGCTGTGGCCTGTAGAGGGTCTGTTGCACAGATGGTTTTGTCCAGCACAGGGCAGCCCCTAACCTCTTCCCAGAGGCCACCCCTTCAGCACCCCCACTGTCAACACCTTGCCACCTACACCCAACACAACCATGTAACTTCCCCTTCAAAAATCTTTAGTCTGCTTTCTGCCCACCTAGTGTCTCCTACTCAGGGCTAGAATAGTAACTCTCACTAGCATTAGTTTCATTTAATCAGCCTCCATTTATAACTGGATAAATTTTTCAAGCCCTTTCCCTCTTTTGGGGATGAAATTTCTCTCTATATATATCACCAAAGGGATATTGTGATCCTACTTTATGTTGCACTTAAAACTTCTTTTTCTTTGACACCATCCAAAAAATTACTGGAGTCCAGCTACTGGTACCCTGAAACCAGCATCATCTCACGGTTTCCATTCCAATCTGTATCATCCCACCTTTCTTCACCTTCTCAGCCTTGCTCAGAAGCCCTCTGAGTCTGTATCTTGTGCTTGTACAGCATTTAGCTCACAGAGTTCCTTGTCTCTGACTGGGATTCCCTAAGCATTAGGTTAACACAACTATCACACTAACCTAACTTGTGAGCAACCTTTCAGACTTCTTGCTTAAAATTAATCATATACAGAAGTGTTTTGTGGGTTGATTCCTTATACTGTGTGTATCAAACCTCTGTGAAGTTTTGTGTTTTTTCTAACCAGGGATTCAGTGATCTAGTCCATAATCCTTTTATTAACATTTTCTGAGTAGTATGTTTAAAAAAAAGCAGAATGCCATATCTCCCCCATTTACATTAACACATGATTTGACCACCATTATACAGAAAGACCTTGAAATAATTTTTGAAGAATCATCATATAACAAAATCTTGTGAGGTAGATTTTTTCCATATATTAAGAAGGACCATAAATTTTGTGCAGTAAAAGGGCAGCTCCCTGGCAGCAAGGAGTAATATTTCTTTCAGTGTAGGACATAGGACAAAGAAGGNCTACAACTTTTCAAGTGCATGACACTTAACAAATCAAAAAAAAAAAAAAAAAAAAAAACCAACCCTAAAAAAGTCTTGTAATTAGTGCAGTGGATGTAAATAAAAATCTTTTAAATATATTTCATTTAACCTCCATATTGTTCAGTAATATAATAAATTAGACATGTCCTGTTAAATGACAATTAATTGTACAATATATGAAAAAAGCTATAAGAAAATCCAGCTGTGCCAACACACTTGATATTGACTATTCTAAAAAGAATCCCGACATTTAATTAAATATTGGTACGTGCATGAATTGTTCTATTTTGTCACAGTAATGTTGCTTAATACTATTTGAAGGAATATATTTACCCATTTCCTTCTATGTGGCAATTTTTTTAGTTTGCTGTATTAACACACAGTCTTTAGAGTCAACTAATATGAAATGGGTGTCTTCAAAAATGCTTATTAAGCAAGGACAATGAGTTATTCCTGTACTAGGTCGTGAGTGTATTCAGCAAAAAACATTGTAGTGTGACATGCCAAGGGAAAGGGAAAGGGAAAGGGAAAGGGAAAGGGAAAGGGAAAGGGAAAGGGATAAAAACTTTCCAAGTCACTAGCCAACAAAAGAACTGGTGAGGATCTCCCCAGCTCATCATCCTTATCTGTGCATACTCATCTGTGTATACTCTCCATTGCAGGAGGTGTTCCTCTGAATAACTTTTTTACACAGTAACAATATGGTTTCACCAGGACTGTTTCATTACAGTAATAGAGCTTCTGAGAGTATACTTTTATAACGCACAGATGTTGTAGACATCAACTGGCTGTTTAGCTTTCTGCCTGTGCATTATCAGCAAATGCTTGTTGGCTACCTATATGACTATTATCTACTAGAATCATCTATTAAGACTTATTTGTTCCCTAGCATAAGATTATAAACTAAATCCTATGAAGCAAGGGTTGGAAAGGGAAATTTCACATTTCAATGGCAATCACTTCCTACAAAACCCAACTTTACCAATGTGATAATGTTTACTGAATCCGTCGGTGTGAGGCTGTGAGGACAACAGCCCTTTGGAATAAAAAAGGAAAATGTACTGCTGCAGCATCCTGCGGTTGTGTATGTGGCAGGTTGCATAAAAAATGAAAGGCAGATGGTAGTGTTACAACTAAAAGGCTGCAGACTTACAAATGTAAGACTGTTAGCTTAATATAAGTTAAAGCACCGTGCAACACCAACACTGGTGTGTGCTGGATACAAGATTCTGTACTCCCATTCACTTTCCCTCAAAACCCCCTTCTCTAGTCCTGCACATAACAAGACAGAGTCGAGCAGCCATCCCATTCACCAGGTCCCACAAAAGGGATCTCATTTGTCATCTTTTCCTTCCTGAATAGGTGCACCATTTGAACTGCTACATACTTTCGCAACAAACTACAAACCATAGTTGTAGCTTTGACTGGAGCTAAGTCAATAACTCAAATGTGCCAGCTCATTTGCAGCAGAAATAGATAACTTCAAAGGGCTCAGGGATTAACTTACAGATACAGAAGACAAAAGGGGTGCATGTTGCTGGCTGTCTAGACAGGAATTCTTTTTCTTCCTTATAGTATTGCCTTGATAAAACTCTGAATGGGATTTTCTAAGAGCTTACAAATTCATTCAAGTACTAGTCTGAAGTAAATGAGCTCAGAATTAACCCTAAAATGAATGTAACCCTAAAATGAATGTAGCCCTAAAATGAATGTAGCCCTAAAATGAATGCAGCTCTAACATGAATGTATTGGAAATCACTTTTATTGTTTCTGAATATATTTATTATGCAGACAGTGGGCATTTTCTCCATTTATCATGTAGATTTGAAATACAACGAAGGATTCTTCTTTATGATTAATACAAAGATCGTTTTTATGTTGCTTCCTGCTTAACAGGCACAGTTACAAGCATCCTGAATAGTTGATTAGGAAATATTTCTGTCAGCTGAATTTGGTTACAAATGTTTTCAGAAACTAAACATAAAAGCAGTAGCTAAGGATAAAGTTCATACACATGAAAACTTCTAATACTCATGGAAGAATTCCTAAATATACCCACAGTTTTATTAATTATTTGTCTCATATTCTTCGCACATGTAAAAAACCATTTTAAATTCACAGTTGCATGCTTTGTTTTTCAAATAGAAATATCAACAATATTGTTTTTTTCCACATGTCCACAAAGGTTTCTTTGGGCCTTTGAATGTAGTAGCACCTACTTTATTTAAGGAGGATATTTCTAGTTATGCAGAAAATTTAAGACTAATCAATATCGCACAAAGCAAAGGGATAATTTGGAGACAAAGTCTATCACGCTCTAAATAGGTCTGTATCGCCAAAGGAAAATAAATTGACTGTCCTTGTGTTGCTCATCTCCAAGCAGCCTAACTTTGTTAGAGTAGCCACAATGCACCCTGATACTTCAGCTGCTGATCTATCCCCATGCTGCACCTTCTTACTCATGATTTTTTTTAGTGATATTTACTTAGCTATTTGAACTGTATTTGAGTCTCTCTCATTTCATCCCTTGTGAATACTGGGAGGACTGGTCTGTCTTTTACAGGTACCTAGAGGAAACTGGAGTCCTGGAGAGATTAGCTGCATTCAAATAGGCACATAGCAAAAACGTCGCGTCCACAGAAGCTTTTAGACACATAATTTCCTATAAATCACAAAGTTCCTGTGATAAACAGTGGACAATGAGGCATTAAAACAGGAGTCAGAAGGAAAAACGTCTTTGTAGGCTGTACTGTTAGAAGCAGATAAATTATACTATTTTCGGTTCTTGACTAGACACCACGAGAAAGATAAGAATTTCTGCACATGATGGGACTAAAATGAAGTGAAATAGATGAGTTTTACTATAAATTAATTTTAAAATGAAAATATTTTGTTTGTAGTAGGTACTACTTTACCAAATAATATTTAATCTAAAGATAATATTAATAAAGTCTTAAAAATAATAATCATATAGTCTTAAGATTTCATAAGTAAGTGTAAGGCAGCTTAACAACAATGTAATATAACCTTTAAGATTTCATAAGCATGTGTAAGGCTTCTGTAAATCTAGGTCTGCACATGCTTTAGCGTTCTTTTGATTGCTTAGAAATGTGAAATAAAACAAAACAGTGAAAAGGACAAGGTGATTCTGCACAGTTCAACAAATGGGAGACCACATGATAGGGAACCTTGTCCCCTACTTTCTTGCAGTCATGCGCCACGTCACGCATACATGCCTTGTTTTCCTACCACTGCAATGAAATTTGCTGCTTTGTAAAGAGCATCCCTACTTACAGGCAGAAGCAAAACATGAGAAAAGCTGGATAAAATTGCAGCACCTAACTACGGCTGGCATAGGTCCTTCACCTGTCAGATGTGCAGGGAGCTGGTTTCAGCAGAAGTACAGAAATCCTATAGAATTTCTCCTCTGAGAGCTGAAAAAATATAAAATTATTTGCCAGAGCAGTGACAGTTTTACAAGGTTGAAATAAACAATTTTAAACATAATAATGATTATCCAAATGCTATAAGTGAGCCAGAGAATGTGCTTTGATCAATATAATAATTGGTCTATCACCCAAATATCAAAAGTGAGTTCATGCTTTTGACAGAAGGCGACAACAGTGCAAGAGGAAAAGGGTCATCTCATATAAGAATGCCATTCTTCAAGCATCCACCCCTTCTTTCTTTTCAGTGACATGCTACTGGCATATGTTCCTTTCTTAGCACAGCCTGGCCTATTATCAACAAACAGTGTGTAATATACATGTTCATGGATTGGTACAGAATGAGGTTAATTAATGGTTCTTCTTACATAGATGTCTGGAATTAAAACAAAAGGCTCAAAACCTACAATTAACAGTGACAAGTAACCTATAATTTTTTCAACTCCTCTACTAATTTTGATTATTATCTACTGCACATTTGATTTCTTGCCATTTTCTTTGACCTCTTCACAGCAGAGATGAAAGCTTCATTGTCGAGGTAGGTTTCTTTACCACTAGGGACATACCACATTAACTTCTCACAAACGGTTTGTGGGTTACTGACCCACCAAGATGTAGGCTATTAAACATCCTTCTTCACCGATTGTGTTGCAGAAAATGTTCTTGAATTTAGTGGCCCTGATATTCATAGCTGTCAAATGAACTTCTATTAACTGAGACTGCCTGAGTTGGCTGAACACCAGCCTCTGGCCAGCTGTGACTCCAAATTTATTTAATGAAGAAAATGAACGATGTATTTTAATCACAAAGCTAGGACTGAAGAATTCAGCTTAGGAGTGGTGTATGTCTTAGCTTGCAGTTTCTAGATGAACTATCCTGAAAAAAAAGTGAGTAAGCAGGAAATTATTTATGTTGCATTCGCTGCAATTATCATCTCTATGGACAGCATCCTGAGGGCCTGTTCTCCTGTGAGCATAGACAGGTATAAGATCTTCTGAAATCTGAACTAGAGATCACTAAGTGAAATCTTATCTGAAACCAGCTTTGGAAGCCTGGGATTGGCAACCAGACTGGTGTACTGGATTCAGTGCCTTATTTCAGGGCCCCTTTGTGGTGCTTGAACTCCTGATACTATTTAAATTGTTTCTTTAAAGCAAAAGACTTCTCTCTTGGAGTCCCTTGGTATTGTTGTAACTGAAGGATAATGAGGGGGAGGAAGCTGAGAGCTGCTAGAGGGAAGAGAATGAGCAGAAGTGATATTCCCATAGTTGACACTAAATATGACAACGCTAATACACAATGTTTCTTGAAAAAAATATATCACTCTAGGCACGCAAAGAAGGCATTTAACATACGAATATGAGGAGCAGTGCTAGAAGGATCAACAGATCTTTGCCAATCGCTCTGTGAACTATTAGGTTTTTATGTTGCCCTTTTTCTGGATTAACGTGCTAGCAGTGAGGGAAGTACTTTCAGGGCCCTAACCATCCCCTGCAGTGCATTTGGCAAGACAAGTCAAGATACTTCTGTCAATATTCGGAATCTGCAGAATATTCAGATGACATTAGGATAATAAAGTTGCACCTAGTTAAAAGAGAAGTAGAAATGATCAATGGATCCTTTCAAGGTCATGCAGTCAGATGGCAGAGTTCACTCTCACTCTACACAATTCATTACACTGTAAATGAAAGGAGGCAGAATTCCTTCCTGTCAATCACAAAATAAAAGTATTTTGTTGTGCTGTACCAGAAAATGTTCCCAGGATTTTAGTTTTAGAGTTCACAAAAGACACATGAAGTGCCATCTGAACACTACATCCTTATATGTCTCAAAATTCTGCCTGTGGTCCTGAGCTCGCCAGAAACACATACAGACACATGTATAAACTGAATTATACCGGCTTAGTTCCTTCTACCTTAGCTAAAGTCTGTAGTTTGCATCACTAGGTTTTGATCCAGGGAATTATCATATGTATTTCAGACACACAACACAGTAGATCCCACAGGAAAGATCTTCAAACTCTTCTCACAGTGAAGAAGAAATGGCTTAGACCCAATTGCTGTATTCCTTCCTAACCCAAAGTAGCTATGTGAAAGAATGAAACCCTTTGCCTGGTCTGGCAATTCCCTGGGTATCCCTTGAGAGTCTCTGTGCTTCCTTGCCTTCCTGTGTGACTTTGAACCGTTTGGCTTGACCCCATGATGAGCTGGACACCAGAGTCACAAGATACCCCACCTCCTTCGTATGCAGGTTAAATTGCGTACCATATGCAGTTCTCAAGAGTATACTGTGATTCGTTCACAGATTGTCACAAATGTAGACACCCAAGAGCTAGCAGTTTATTTCAGGCTGCCCATATGCATGAGGGAAGTTATTGACAGTATGGTACGCAGGCATTACTGACAGGGGACCTTCGTCTTCAAATAGTAATGAAATATGAGTCATTCTGATTCAGAAATAGCGCATCAGAGTCATTCATTTGTCTATGAAAAATGTCTTTGCATACTCGGGAAAACAGCCATTATAATTAGAACTTAAAAAATTGCAGGTGTAAATTTCAGGTTTTTTAAACATGAATATTTCTACATCCAAATGATTAACTGCTTATCAATGTCCTAAATTAAGCACATAAACACTTTCATCTTATCAGCCATATGGTACATCTTCACACGTAATCCTTCCCAGCTCAAAGACAACTTTGTGTACATTTATTTGGAAGCCCAATAAGCATTCAGTTTTTGCCAATTGATGTAGGAAGAACAACTAAAACTAGAGTGCTTGGTTAATCCTTAGTTCATTGATAACAAATGCATCCCTTATGTTAATTGCAGGCAACTTTGAAACTGCTGACATGCCTATCTTTCCTAGGGATTCTTAAAGAAGATGCTATATGAACTCCTAGAATAATTCCATTGATGTCAACGGAGATATACTGAAAGACATGACCAAAGGGATTTGTGATAGCCATAATCCAAGCAGTTCTGCCTAAAACAATATAACTTCGAAAAACAAAGCCAAAACATTTGTGTGAGTTGTTCAAATTATTCCTTCTCATATACACCTTCTACTGCTTCCCAAGTTCTTCAGTCTTCTTTATTGCAATTAACCCAAACACTTGTACATTTCGTTAAGATGATCAACCTTCTGTTGATATATGCCAACTGAAAGAACGTAATCTATCTTTGCTTTATATTTTGTCTCTTCCCTGTTTTTATGGCTTTACTTTATTTTTCTTCTCCACCTCCTAAATTTATTTAATAAACTCACCAGAGGTATTGCTAGGACTTTGTGAATATTCAAGTAAATTATATCATCCTCTTTCTGACAGCTATCTTTTGACACAATGATAGTATTTTAATAGATTTGTCAAGACTTTCCTTAGAAAAAATGTACTTTAACTTATTGTTTCAAATTACCCGTCATCAATGTAAGTCCTGTAAGTTATAGCAACACCAAAATGACCTTTTTGTAAGTATATATGCCACTCCCAGCTCCTGTTTAGGTATATATTTTAGCTAGATTTTTTTTTGCCTTTCTTTCTTAAATTTGTAAAGTCCTAAGAATCATTCCCTTGTTCTGGGTCTGAATTCATCTCACTTAACCATTCAGGATTGGAGTTCAGAGTGCCGATTATTGCGCTACATTCATCTCACGTAAATACCTTCCTCTATATACATATATATTCTGCCACAGTTGCATAATACCTAAATCTTTTAATATATATTTTAGGACATAAGAGCAATTTAGATATAATAGGTAAACCCAGTCAGTGAAACATAATGCTCTCTTCACTGTATTGCTACCTCCAGAAATCAACTTTCTATTTCCCTTCTGATCCAGCAGATATTTAGACTTTCCATGCAAAGTGAAACAGCTTCAACAGGACACTGGAGCCTGGCTGCTCTGGTAGGCAGTAGGGACTGGAGCTGGAGGATTTGGGTGGGCTATAACTCCTCAGACAAGACATGGATCTGGTGCTGGTGAACGTTCAGATGATCAGTGGACCAGTAAGCATTATCTCTAGGGTGAGTTTTGATCAGGTTTTCAGGAAAGATAGTCCAAGGAACAGTGAGGGTGTAGATCCTGACAGGGACCGGACATAGCACCTGGTGCACTGTGAGGGATGAGACAGACGTTTCTTGGGGTCCTTTTAAACATGAAGGAGTTTTATTGGCAAAAACTGTGCCATATGTAAGATTTTTGGTCATCTGCAGTGTTAGATGCTCTCCAAAAAAAGGGAGTTGAACACAGTTGTAGAAACAACCGAGCTGAAATAGCAGGTAGGTGAGATTTAACTTTTTAAAATACAAATGTGAATCTGGCCTCAAGTTTCTCTTCTGGTACACAACAGATCAGTAAAACTCGCATGCTTTCAGCTTCTGACACACTTGAAGGATTTCTTGGGTACTTACCTTGGCCTAATTTCCATCTTACATTTTACTTGACATTGTGGAAATTATGATTTTTGACACTGTTGTCCTTTAAAATTTTCCACATTTCTGGGAAAACTATATACAAAATTATAAATAAAGTTCTATAAATATGTGTGTAATGTGTATAATCTGAAATGCATATGCATAAATTATATTTATGATATAAAGGTTTTGGAAGCCAGATTCTATGTTTTCAAAATGCAATATATTATGGAAATTTTAATAACCAGCATATACAATATTGTACATACTAATATTGTGCACAAATGTATTGAACTCTATGAAGTGCAGTGAAAAGTATTTGTGTGTTCTTGGATAAAGCCAGATATTCAATGACATACCACTAACAGTTTCTAGCAAAAGTCTTTGGTGATAGTGTGGTGGATTGTAAAATCCGAGGAGCAAAGAGCTATCATTAAAGTAGGCTATAATTTATACTCTATATGCAATCATTAAACAAAGCAGAAGTAAACTTGACAAGATGGGGAAACTAACCTGTCTGGTTTTTTGGGGAGTGCTATCAGTTTATCCATTTCTTGACAGTAAGCATACACATTGGAAAATGAATAGAATAATTTCTATTTCAAATTGTCCTCAAACACCATCTTTCTATCACTTGCTCTTTCAGAGAAAATACAGTAAACTAGAGAAGACTAAAATGTTTTCTTCTGTCCTCCTTTCAGACATTGTCTTGAATCATAAGCATACACTGCAGAATCTGACGTGCTCTGTCCACAACGTTAGTGTTCTAGCCCATCACAATGTATATATGTGTATATATATATACATGAACTCTAGAGGCAATTTACAAGCGCAATTCAAAAGTATTAACTGCAAACATGTTAAATAACAACTGTCACGAATTTAGAGAAGTTTGAATAAACTGAGTAGTCTAGATAATTTATTTTGAATAAATTATCTGTATGATTTGTCAGTAGCTGAACACCAGGAAAGTTCCTTAAGACCTGTGGCGCAGCCTACACGTTCTGCTACTAAACATGCTTTTCCTGTAGTTTAACATAGTACTAACTTAAAGCAACTTCCATATGTGCCACTATGATGATGATTGTTTATTAATAATTTTTTTAACTATTAGAAGGAGAGCAATTACAAATTCTGCAACTGACCAAATTTAGAGAACTGATAGATAAGATCACTGTTACTAAGTGACCTTACAACTTAGAAACTTTTTTTTGCCAATACAAGATATTGGGGAAAAAAAATGTGTTCTAACTAAAACAAAGTGTACAATGGATATTCTACCATAAGAAGCAATGAAATAATTAGCTGGACTTGGGCTAGCATTGTAATAGTAAAGTCAATCATCTTTAGCCACTGGTAGAATATGTAATATGTGAGTAAATGGGACCATAATATCTCCACATCTTGCACTGGCAAACCAAGCAAAGACTACCAAAACTCTCCACAACTGTGTTTACTGGCCATAATTCATTAAATATTATTTTATAAAAGTTTTGCAATGGTGGATTGAAAACATTCCACTGCAGTAAAATTCTCTAAAATGAGTCTTTAATTTATCAAAGATTATTTGATTATGCAGTATCTAAATGAACAAATTAACATAAATATTTATTTAACAGGGAAGATATAAATGACATAGAATCATAGAATTGTCTAGGTGGGAAGGGACCTTTAAGATCATCAAGTCCAACCATCAACCTAACACTGACAAGTCCACCACTAAACCATGTCCCTGAGTACCAGGTCTACCCGTCTTTTAAACACCTGCAGGGATGGCAACTCCACCACTTCCCTGGGCAGCCTGTTCCAATGCTTGACAACCCTTTCAGTGAAGAAATTTGTCCTAATATCCATCCTAAACCTACCCTGGCACAACTTGAGGCCTTTTCCTCTTGTTCTATCGCTTGTTACTAGTGAGAAGAGACAGACCGCCATCTCTCTACAACCTCCTTTCAGATAGTTGCAGAGAGCAATAAGGTCTCCCCTCAGCCTCCTTTTTTTCCAGACTAAACAACCCCAGTTCTCTCAGCTGGTCTTCACAAGACTTGTGCTCTAGACTCATCACCAGCTTTGTTGCCCTTCTCTGGACACCCTCCAGCACCTCAATGCCTTTCTTGTAGTGAGGGGCCCAGAACTGAACACAGTATTTGAGGTGGGGCCTCAACAGTGCCAAGTACAGGGGGACGATCACTTCCCTAGTCCTGCTCACCGCACTATTTCTGATAGACTTTAGGATGCTCTTGGCCTTCTTGGCCACCTGGGCACACTACTGGCTCATATTCAGCCAGCTGTTGACCAACACCCCCAGGTCCTTTTCTGTTGATCAGTTTTCCAGCCATTCTTAACCAAGCCTGTAGCGCTGCACGGGATTGTTATGACCCAGGTGCGGGACCCGGCATTTGGCCTTGTTGAAATTCGTACCTTTGGCCTTTGCGCATTGATCCAGCCTATCCAGATCCCTCTGTAGAGCCTTCCTACCCTC
>RSEF01000001.1:142155243-142167888 GCA_003993805.1 Himantopus leucocephalus
TCACTCAAACCCCACCTTGAAAGTAAAAAATAGTATAAAAATAACCCAAGAAAGGGCGAATATCAGGGAAGACACCATTATGAACAAGGCAAGGAGGACTCCATCAAAGACTGCCTTTGACTTCCAACCAGTCGACGGGCTGAGCCTTTCTTCCCCCCCATAGAGACGTCTTTGGGTAAGACAGACTATACCAAGTGTTTCCTCGTGAAACTTAGAAATCTCTCTAGAGAGTCTCTTTCCTATATTTATAGCCAAGCTGTATTGTTTATAACTTTGTTGCGCGTTTTGTATAATTACCAATACTTTTATTTGCACGTGCTTTGCAGACAATGTATTTATCACCGGCAACGCGTAAGAACCTATATATCTGTTGCTTAAATAAACCACACTGTTAAAGTAGCTAGTCATTTCGGTTTCTCATTGAAAGCGGCCAAAGAGTGGCCATGCTAGTTCATGAGCACGACTAGACTGAAGGTGCAGTCCACTATTAGTGCATCCAGAATCATAACAGTTTAATATATTAAACATGACTGGACTGATAGTGGTGAATTGGGCATCACTCAGAATCTAAACCTAGCCGCACCTAGCCTCCCACCTCAGTGAGGAGTGTTAGAACGCAAGGGGGTTTATTTTCTGCCAAAACTACTTTGCCTCTTAACATCAGGAAATGAAAGATTTCAGACTATGAGAGAAAAAATAATTTCTTTCCTGTAAAACACATAATATATGTCCCACAGAAGTTTACTATGTCAATAACTTATCCTACTGGCTATCCAATCCACATGGTTTAGCCTAACTATTTTTAGTTAAAAGTATGTATGTAATTGAAGAGTGCTATAAAGTATTGACCATTAAACAGAAATCTGCTGTATAATTCACAGTGCAGCTTTAATAAAAAGTGGCTTAGACTCTTTCAAATGGGGAAAGACAGGCTCATGGATTTTGCAGGTGCTAGAGTGCTCAAAGGAAGCACTGAGATTCAGAGCATCAAAGCTTTTCAAAATTAAATGCCTTATGTCAAATGAACAACATGGCACTGATACTGATCCACATAAAGAAGTAGCTTTGGTGCAGCTTTGTGCAGCGTCCCCAGGCTCTGTATGATCCAAAAAGTAGTTCACTTTGTGCTCACAGACAGGCTGAAAAGAAGTACTGGGTTGAACAAGTTCGCAACAAAAAACATAGATGTTTATAGCAGTTTATATACATTACTGATATTGCTGCTCTCATCTTTGCAAGAGCTCAGGAAAACTACTCTGAATGAAGCATAGGTTCACAATGTCCCGTTTGGGGTTCTAATGATTTTTTTAATGACAGTTTGAAATTCTGCTGCACGGTCAAAGGTGATACCCACTACCAAAGACAAATGAGAAAACTAGTGATTCTGCTGCTGGGGTGGCTGCCTTTACTGGTGACAAATGGTAGAAATGACCTGTGCTGTACTGTCATGACAAGGCACTGCATCATCCCTGAATTATTTTGTTAACTTTGGAGGGGGAGCCTGCTGTCTTTCATCAAGAATTGATCTGTGGGATGCTAAAAAATGAGCCTGCTGACAACAAAATGAAATACCTCAAAAAATATCAGGGAGATAATGAAGATTCAGATTTTGCAACACAAAACTGTTTGAAGGTCTGGAAGAGAGAAGCTGTAGGACAGGAATATTTGGTCATTAGAGTGATAGAAAGAGGATGGATTCTGACAGTAGCTAGCAAAGATGTTTTATGTGATGCTTTTTTATCTTGATTCTATTCATAAGGTTAAAGGGTTAAATCCCACCCTGTTTCTGTGCAGTTTGAACAGTGAAAGAAAAAAATACAGTCTTTTAGTGGCTTCCCTAAGAAGGTTTTTGAGGAGTCTTAGCAACCCTATCCTCAAATCAGTTTTCTGATGTATTTAGACTTCACAGTAGACTTTCTACAAAGTCTGTTTCAAATTAAACCTTTCAAATCTCATAAATAGGCAAAGCATGCAGAGGTCTTAAGCAAGGCATGTGCTAATTTGAGGACGAAATAGAAATGTGATTCAAGCAACTTTAAGGAAGAGGAGGGAGAAAATTACTTGAGCATTGTATCACTGTGTGATGTCCCAAAGTTGAAGAACAAGCAACACGAAAATAAGTCTTTTAAACAGAAAACAAATGATGCTTATTTGGCTTTAAGATAAAAAAGATCAGTAGGTAGATTTAATGATAGAGGAACATGTTTCAGAAACATTTTCCTTTCTTATATATTCAACTACTTTTGCCTTATATTTTTGAAGTTATAAACCTAACTCTAAATATTCTGACACATAACTCTCACACCACACCTCTGGGCACTGCAAAGACATTTTTCAATGGCAAATTCCTTAAATATCTGTCACCCTAAAGGTTGTTGTGCTTCCAAGAATCTATAGAATGATCTACCACTAAATTGCAAAGGCTTCATTGTAAATAGAGTCATAAATTGTGGAGTTATGAAATGACTTACTTCTTGTCAAGGGAGCTGCCAAGTTTCTTTGGGAAGGAGGGGGGTTGAATGCAGGAAGTAGCTGAGACTCTGCACTAAAGGTGGGTGTCACTCCGAGCTCCCATAAGTTGAGATAAGGTGGGTTTTTTCTCTCCCTTATGTAGACATAAGATCAGAGCAAAATGTAGAAAGATGTCTTATGCTGCTTCATATAATCTTAGGAAGGAAGAAAACAAAAAACAGATTTTAACAGTTACAGTATGGGATTGACACTCTCTCAGAGCCCCTAAATGTCTGTCTTTTTTTTGCCTCATTTTCGGTGGTTAGGATCTGTTTCTTAATTTTATACAAATAAAGCCCCTAAAGAGAATAAGCAAGTTTATGAACAAAGTGGCATGGCTCAGTAAGGGAGACTGAGAAGTATGAACTTTGTATGATACTGATGATTCTAAGTACTTGCCTGGTATGTGAGATCAAGTCCCTCTCTAAACAGTTGTTAAATAATCATACAAAAATGAAACAGCTTTAATGAAAGGAACTGCAACAACTCCTCTGTTGAACACCTGATCATGTAACAGGACAGTCATTATGGTGGGTGAGGCTTATTTTCAAGTCAGCAATCCAGTTCAGGGAGAACTTAGGTCACTTGCATTTTAGGAGCTGTTGGGTTATTGGTTATTCTGTGCTTTAAGTTGTGGGATGTTCTCTCTCACTTTGACCAGGAAATTCTATTATGGAGGTAAAATCCTAGTCAGCAGAGCTGACATATTCTTGCAAATGTACCAAATAGTGGCTCCAAGCAAACAACATTTATAGTACCCAAAAAATGCCTTACTGAAAATACCTGATCGCTTTTCATGGAGGCTGTTATCCTCCTTTTCTCTCATTGTCTTGGCTATTCTTTGGAAGAAAGTGACTCTGTAAATTTGATTGGAACCCATGTTTTCCACTCTCATTTAAATAAATTCTAGCAATGATAAGTCTATTCTCCTTCCCTCATTTCAAACTGTAGTATGGTTACCAAAGGACAAGCACGCTGTTCCTTCCACTCTCTCGTGCCCCAACAAAATGCTGGGACTCATCTGATATGAAAATTTCCCCGGCTTTCGAAGATGATGAAGTAAGACATAAAGTCAGAGGAAAATGTTGTGAGTGAAAGCGACAATGAAAATATTATTCATTCTGAGGAATATAAGTGATCACTGAAGACAACACAGCCAGGAATGCTGATGCCCAGAGAGAAAGAAAAGCTAACTGCAGCAAAACAGCTAGAGCTAGAAAACAGAAATACCTCATAGAACTGGAGAAGAGCAAGGGGCTTGTGAAAGTCATTCAAAGGTAAGAAGTAACCACATCAGAATGAAACAAAGCATACTTCTCTAGAGCAGTCAGCACTTATATTACAAAAGGTAATAATAAAATATATTAAATAGATCAATACCATAGTTCCGTGAATCAACTTCCCATCTAACTCTCCTACACCAAACCCACTCATCATCACCACAGTGCTTTCTCCCCAGTCATAACACATTACCTAACAGTCACATAATCATAAGAGAGCTGTCTCAGCCCAGGGACCTGGTAAAACCTTGCCGAGGACACCTAAATCATATGTTACCTTCCCCAGACTGTGCCTCTGCATCCCAAAGTCATTGAATGCATTATCAAAGAGGCTCAGGCTGCAATTCCATTTCATTGTTTTTGGTATTGATGGAGTTCCAACTCAGGCAACTATATTTCCTTCAGCCAGACAGCATAATATTAGAAAATTTAATTTCCTATTCTGTGTCACCCATTTCACAGGTAAACCCCTCAACCCTTCCAAGAAAGAAAGAAACAAACTAACAAAGGCAAATCAGATACAGATCCCTGAATAGCCAACAATTTTAGCTGCATAAGGCAGGATCTTATTGAGTTCCACAAATATTACGATGGGGTGTTTAGGTAGTTTAAATCAGCAGAATCTTTTTTTGTCAGTGTAGTTTCATAAATTCATACTAAATTTCCTAAAATGTATGACTGCTGAACGTAATCTTAGCAGCTGTTTAACATTTGTCTGTCCCTAAAGACTGTATTTCTCACAGTCTTCATGCTGAGCTTCAGGGATAATTTTATGTTAGACCTCTTTTTCACTAAATAAACCCAGTGGTTCAGATGGTTAGGTTCAGCATCCATATTTGGTGTCCTTGGAAAGACCTGCTGTCATGGAGAGAAACAGTGTTGCCTCCTCCTTTTACCACGGATCAATAGCAATTCTAAATGAAAAACAATAACTAAGATTCTTCCATAAGTGCTTGCTATTTATTTGGTTTGAGGGGAAAAAAAAAGAAAAGATTTGAATTTTCTTTATGTGCTAATTATATGCTGCTTTTAGGTTGTTCACTTTGACAGACGAATGCAGATTATGCAGCTCTGTCTGTCATACAGAACAGCATGAATTTCTGTAAATTAGTAGATGTTTTCTTTCCTGTTTGGATATATTAAAATGAAATCTGTTATAAATTATTTTGGAGCTGCTTTTATTTAATTTGTCTTATAAATTGAATTTGCTTTTTATTTTCTAGCAAATGCACACTAACTTTCTCCCATCTTTGTCTTGTAGCTGTTGTATACCGCCCTCATAACTTTCCTCTTTGGAGCAACCTTACAATTTTCTGAAAATAAATTCCCTGCAGCTTACAATATTTCATTGAGATTCTTCCTCCAATCTTGAAGCGTGTACATTTTAAAATAAAAAGAATACATGAAATAAATATGCAGTTTACCTCATACTTCTTGTATGATATACCACCCAGTAATTTTTCCACTGCATAGAGATAAACCCATAACTATTAAGTCTGGTTTTCCTCCTAAGGTAAATCAAAATGCTCCATATTTAGGAAGATTGGAACGATTCTATTTTTTCCCTATAAGCCTTCTCTCCAATTCCCGAATCAACATGACACATATATTAGGGCTTTACCAGATGCCAAAAGGGAAGAAATGTGTGTGCGCGTGCGCGTGCGCGTGTGTGTTTGTGTGCAGCTGGTGAGTAATGATTAATGATGATCATGATGATTACAGTCCTTGGTATTTTGGGGATTCTCACCTCCCTCTCAGATCTAGAATAGATAATAAATGCAGTACGCAGCTGCACACTGCAATTTAGATGTCTTCTGCCGGCAGTTCTGTGATCTGATTATCAAAGGCAGTTGTCTCTAAGTCCTGCAGAACTTCTGTGTGAAATCTAGGGGCTCAGAAAATATTTTACATGTCAGGTTTCTTTTTCTATGTTTTTCCCACACTGGACATTTACATTATTATTTTTTTAATAATTATGAATTATTTTAGATTACCACTTGATTAGACAAATTATATAGGGCAGGGTTGAATAGATCTGCTAAAATTGTGCACAACAAGAAGCTGTTACAGACAGGCAAAAGAGCTCTGCATGCAGTGATGGCTGAAAATGTCAGGTGGAAAAAGTGAGTTCAGACTCCTTCCGGTAAATGAGAAAATGAAACCTACCTCCTATGCCATTAAAGCATCATCCACAAGATAAAAAATGGATGCAACTTTCTTCTCTACAGCAATTTTGAGTTATTTCCTAAACAGAAAATTCTCTAAAAACTCTTTATTGAGTTAAATTATTTACCAGGTGTCTTGTGAAAATAGTTCCAGGATAACAGAAGAGAAAGAACTTTTTTTTTCCCCCTCCAAATTTCCTAATACTGAAAATTCATTCAGTAAAACTGAGTTTCAGCAATCTGAGAGCTCAGTGTCTGGCATACCTTGTATTAGGCAAAACAATGGTCATCTGAGGACAGACTGCTCTCCACTAAACTGACTCCTGCAGAAATGGGTTAAAGTAACTGACTTATAGTCAGTGTCTTGTCTCCAGCGGTTCAAAATATTTTAGTCGTCTTCTATATCAACAGACCATGCAAACGCATACAGGAACAAAAGGAAAAGTAAGGTTTTTGAGTCTTTTTTAACATTTCAGTTATAAGGATAATGATTTGTTCTCTTTCTTCTGATACCTGCTTGCTTTCTTTGCCATCAAAGCAGATATAAGGTAATTTGCAAGCTGACTTTCCAACAGATGAGATTTGGAGGTTTGTTGTCTGGGTATTTTCTAATGTATTTTGTATATACTCACTTTGTGGCCGTGGAACAGCGCAGAGGTAATCCTGCCTTCCAGAAAGCTTCCCCAGACTCAGCAAAGCCCAGAAGTCCAGGTCTCAGGAGCCACCAGACCCCAAAGACTGCCACCCACTACTGGTGCGAGCAGAAGGCACGTTCTGCTGTCTGCCTTAGCTCCCCTCTAATGGCAGAGGGAAACGCTCTAGAATTTAAAACTCTACTGATTAAAATTTAACAAATAGTGAACTTCCTTACCAATCCGTAACAGCAGCTCCAGGCAATCAGCACCACCATCTTCTCTAAGAGCTTGGTGTGAGAATGAAACCCCTCAGGAGAGGTCTTCATTAACTATCTGCACATAATTATCTTGATTCAGTAAAATTTGTATTTGGTTACTGCAAGGTATATTGCTTATGCCTGTATGTTACTGCAGTGTGCCAGTTATTACAACTGATAAATCTGCTGTTTCACCACTAATATTGATATGATGAAAGATAAATCCCTTTGAACACCTTTAAATACTCCAGCTTACATTATAAATACATTATAAAATAAAATAATGGAAAGGCTTTAATATCAAAAGCATTATTTTTCTTCCTGCATCAGTCAAATCCCGCTATTTCTTTGGAAAAAACTAAAATTAATTTAAAATATTAGTATACCTCAGTGTGACACAGTTTTGGGGATTCTTATCAAAATTAATGTAACATATCAAAATAAATAAAAATGGGGACCTTTAATTCACATTTCTTCCAATTTTCTATAGGGCATCGTAGACCTGTTGTACAGTATATCATAGAGTCATAGAATCATAGAATTTTTAAGGTTGGAAGGGACCTTTAAGATCATCTAGTCCAACCATTAATCTCACCTGACAAAACCACTTCTAAACCATATCCCCAAGTACCACGTCTACCCTTTTTTTAAACACCTCCAGGGATGGCGAATCCACCACCTCCCTGGGCAGCCTATTCCAATGTTGGATAAAATTTCCTTCACCTTTTATTTTATATGTAAGACCCAATTTGCCACATAGGTTACAAGCTTTCAGGGGATCACAGACCCTTGGATTTAGTACTTGATAGCCCTTTCTTAGACTCCTGTAGTTGCCACATGTTGTAGCTTCAGACTTTGAAAGAAATGTTCTCATTTTGGATCAACAGAAATAGAGTGTCCTGTAATAGCTTAAATGAAATGTAATTTGCTCATTCATTCATAGAGACAAAAGTCCCAGAGAAAGGAAGATCATTAATTTTTGGAAGATAAAAAATTAATTAAATTGATGCTTTTATTGTTATACGTGAACATGTTCTTTGACTAAAATGGAAAATAATGAGAGTACAATATGTAATTTTCAAGAAGGAAGTCATAAGAGTAAAAGCCTGCATGTCTAGCAAGCTAAGTTAAACAGAAGGATTAAGAGCTTATGGGCTATGAAAACGCAGGTGAAGAGGACAGGTAAAATAACAATACACAGAGAGAAAAAACAAGTTTCATGTTTTCTTGTAGCTATTATTTAACCTTACATAGTAAGTGAAAAGATTCTGTTCTTCATAAACATTTGAGTTTTCCTTGAAGTGGTTATAACCTTTAAATACAATTTGCAGCTTTCTTCCTTTCTTTTATCTGTAAAAGCAGTAATGACCTTAAGAATTTATTCTTGCTTTTAGACTTTTATATTATTTCAAATGATATCCGTTCCACCTAGCATATCTCGTGGGAATGTTGACTGTTACAGCTGTACACTACTGTGAAATAAGATGACACATTTACTTATCTACAGGAGGAAAGTATCTCTACTCTGAACAGATGAAACTTAAAATTGCAGAATATACATCCACAATAAAAAGAAAAAAAATATGCTAAGTTATCTGCACATCCATGGAATCAGTAAATCCTTCAGAGATCCTCTAGGTACTCTAGGAATTCTAGGGATAATAGTTCCCTTAGAAACAGTACTGGACAAACGGCAAATGCAGCTAAGAAAGTAATAAATGGAAAAAAAGAAAAGGATGATGACAAAGTTTTAATCTAATATTTACAGATAAAATCCAGCAAAGTTAAAGCCCTTATTCCCTCCACAGTGTCTTCAGTGTGATATTTGTTCTGAGAACAATCAATTATTAAAGGCATAAAGCATGAATAAATTTCCTGTTATGAACATATGGGCCTGACTCACCAGTCTATTGTATCAGTTTTTCTCTGTTATAATTCCACCCCTTTGAGCAGAATCACATTGAGGTATGAGTGGTATATCATAGTAGTATATCATTAAGCTTAGCCATTCTCCTAAATTAGAGCATGGTGAATTATTCCTCCCTCCCAAAACAGACTAAATTTTGAATGTCCGTTTATTATTTTATCTTGTTTGACCAACTACTTGCATAGACAGGAATATAGGGGGTGGGGGGAGGAATCTGGGCAGGGTGGGTACTATTATTTTTTATTGCCATCAGTAGCAATCTACATTTACAGAATCACAGAACAGTTGAGGTTGGAAGGGACCTCTGGACATCATCTGGCCCAACTCCCCCTGCTCAAGCAGATTCACCTAGAGCTGGTTGTCCAGGACAACGTCCAGACAGAGTTTGAATATCACCAGCGATGGAGACTCCACAACCTCTCTGGACAGCCTGTTCTAGGTCACACTGAAAGATATTACAAATATCACACTGCACATGTGGGCAACCTGTACCGTTTGGTACCTTTGATGTTTCTGATTGAGTTTTGGTGGTAAGAAAAGCAATAGGTTGAAAAAATAATATCAAAGTGATGAGTAAGGACTTTAATTCACCTGAAATTAACCATTTGCAACTCATTAGCCACAGACTTCCTCAATTTTAATTTTCCAGTGAGAAAGCACAGATAAAACAGATAAAGAAAGGTCCTATTGAATCAATTTCCATTCCATCAAAGTGATTCAAATCAGATGTTTTATGATTTTGTTTTCCCAAAAGAGAAGGATTCTGGTAGCAGTCAGAATAGTGCATGCGATGATGTGAAACAGAACATAACGCTTTTTTTCCAAACAATCAACTCTTTACTTTTAAAGGTCCAAAAAGGCAACTAATCAGATATCATTGCTGTAAAAGAAAGAGGATTTCTACTGAAAATTTGAAAATTAATTATGATTTCTGTAAGAAATCCTTAAAACTTCAAATTATCTGACATAATTTTAAGAAATGTTCAAAATACATTTTTTTTGTAATTTCGTTCCCATCCATCTCTACTTTTTTCCACTTTCTTCTGTTTCTTCTTATGAGGAGAGTAACATCGGAGCAAAGACAAGGTCCTGAAAATAACAACTCTCTTCAATTTTCTTCAGTGGAGAACAGAGTTTAAAGGTTAAGAAAATGTTACAATTATGCAAAAAAAAATAATTTATATTTTATTTTTCTATTTAAATGATCATCTAATTTCGTCAAAAAGAACCTAGGTAACCCGTCAGGCAGATCTAATCAAACCATGCTAATTCCTGTGGTCAGGGAACTAACTGAAATCATGTAATGGCTGGTTCTAAATCCCCAGATGACTTGGCTGGTCTCCCAGTTACAAACTCAGCTTGCTTATTTACGCGTTAAGGTAGTTGGCACCGAGCAGTTCTGATGTATAATCACTTCTGGTAGTCTGTACTATTTGGGACAAAGGGACTCTCACTTTGTGAGGCTCCTGAATGTGCGGGAAGGGGCAAGACACCTTCCCTTCTGTACATGACCTGCTAGATGTATTTTATAGGATAATTGTCAGGTTTCAGATTCCCAGACAGCAATGATCCTTGTTATCGCTCTGTCTATGGTAGCATGTATTAAGAATATCTTTCTTTAGAGAAACTCACACAGCTGGGAAAAGTCTTTGAAGCGTACACTCCCTTCTTTATTTCTACATCAGTTTTCTCACTTTTTTTTTTTCTGGCTGCTTGAATGAGTCTTTTATCTTTATGTTCTTATTTCCTGAATAACATGTTATTATTATGAAGAACAGTAATAAGTATTTTTAGTGCCTGGAATAGGAAAGGACAGGCTGGAGACTCTTCACAGCTTTGGAGCTAGACTATTGCTGAATTTAGCAAGAGGTGTGAACCAGCAGCAGATGCTTTTTGGCAGAATAAGGATCCCACCACCGGGAGGGATGGGAGCTCAGTTCACCCTTCCTTCTCACATCTGAGCTTTATGGAGGCAGAGGAATCCCCCTGTTCATGGGACATGGGTGTCCCAGCTCTGACACTGCCCAGGTTTTGCCTCCAAGTAGCTTACCAGGATATCCCTGAGGTCAGGACATACTGGTGGCTCTAGCTATCAATTAGCTTCTGCCTTTCACAAAGGTAAAAAACTTCATTTTCTGGGACAGAGAATTATCCTGCTTATTCTGGTCTGAATGGGTGCCAGTGAGACTCCTGTCTGGGTGCAAAAGGCAGGGATTGTCTGATGAGGCTGGGCAGGGGAGCGGTGAGGCCATGGGACAGGATGGTGCAAGCACCTCACCCCATGGGCCCTGAGGTGACCAGAAAAGCCAGGCCAGTGCCAAGAGGCTGTGGTCAACCTGCAAGTCTGTCATGATGAGGCAGGTCCAAGATCAGGCTAAAAAGGTAAAGTCAACAGGTCAGACTTAAGGACGTGTGAGACCAGGCACAGCAGAGCTGCAACACAGCTCAGGCAGAGACCAAGAGCAAGAGCTGAGACTTCACAGAAGCTCCCAAGCGGAGAGAGGGAGCCTCTGCTGATGCTTCTTCCCAGTTTTCCTCAAAGGAGTCCACTGCCTGGCAAGCCTTCTCAAAAAAACCTTTCCTATCAGACGGCTGCCTTGAGCACAGAGAGACAACAGTTCCCAGAGGAGAAGGGTAACGTGCTCTGGGACCTGATGCCTCAAGCAAAGATGTTAGAGGTGGTATCTTATATCTCCAACACCTTTGAATAACAACACCTTACAATTTCTCCTGAACTCAGAAATTCAGGGAGATCTGACTTCAGTTGTCACTGCAAAATATTTCCAGCAAGCTCACCAGAAACTCTGAGAGGCAAGGTCTTCTAAGCGGGTCTGATTCTCAGAATGTCTGCAGAAATGAGGCCTTCTCNTTCTCAGAAAGTCTGCAGAAATGAGGCCTTCTTTTCAAAATGGTAATGTCCAGAAGAAAAATCTAATAATTTTTGCTGTTTTGAACGCTGAATTAATAGCTCTACATAAATTTTTATGTGTGCATTCTCTCTCACACAAGTGGGAAGAGCACTTTTATGAAGCGCTGAAACATTTTGGATTTGTCCCTCTATAAGAAAAAAGGTTCATGTTTTAAGGGTTACTTTTAAAATTATAGCGGAAAATAAAGTAACTAATTTCTGAAATTCATGGTTATTCTTAAAATACAGGAAAGTTTTATAAAGTTTTAGATTTAAGGCATTTCTGTTGAGAGAAAAAGCCTTGGACTCTAAGAAATAAAGTAAAAAGATTTTTTTTTCCTTCTCTGTCGAATTGAAGTTTTGAAGTTTTTTTGATGAAGTAAGACTTGAATGCACTGAAATTCTGAACATACTATATTAACAAAACTACCCTTAGAAAATCTTTAGTTTCTACAGCCCGAGGCTGGGGTTGAGGGTAATTTGTAGAATGGCCTTCTTTATTTTATGTTTCCTCTTCCAATCCAGAAAGTTTTTGATTATTTTTTTTGCTTCAAGAGTATAAATTCATTACTCCTCTCCAGCAGGATTTTCTTTTCAATTCTTGTCTAGTTTTGGATTCTTTGAATTGTTGTTTGTCATCAAGACCTTAGCTGGATATTTATAACAAACTATACATACTGAAAATTTTCTTCTCTGTGTTTTAGCCTTTTAAACATTTGTAACAGTACAGTTAAATAATATAGTCTTTTACACACACACACATGATTTTTTTCTTGTTTATTTAGGGACTTATTGGTGTCTGGAAAAAGAAAAAAAAACCAGCCATACAATCTTCTGAAATAAACAGAATGTTAGTGAATTAATGTTTTAAATTTTCTAGCAAGAAGCTATAAAATGAACCTCTGATGCTACATAGAATCAATTTAACATAATTTGAACAGCTGAAAACAGAAAATCTTATA
>RSEF01000001.1:142176202-142235512 GCA_003993805.1 Himantopus leucocephalus
GCTCCAGCGCCTCAATGTCTGTCTTGTAGTGAGGGGCCCAAAAATGAACACACTACTCGAGGTGGAGCCTCACCAGTGCCGAGTACAGGGGGACAATTACTTCCCTGGTCCTGATGGACACACTGTTTGTGATACAAGCCAGGATGCTGTTGGTCTCCTTGGCTACCTGGGCACACTGCTGGCTCATATTCAGCCGGCTGCCGACTGACGCCTCAAGGTCCTTTCCCACCAGGCAGCTTTCCAGCCACTCTACCCCAAGCCTGTAGCGTTGCATGGGGTTGTTGTGACCCAAGTGCAGGACCTGGCACTTGGCCTTGTTGAACCTCATTCCATTGTCCTTGGCCCATTGGAAAATACATTGTATGTGTATATTCCTGCTCTCTACCCTTTCAATCTCTGTATGACTAGCCTGCTCCTTTGGTCTACGTGTGATTTGTGTCAACTGGTGCTGACCAAGGCAATCCAGACAGAAAAGTGGAGCTCTTGCATCCACTGCTTGGGGCAGGGTGGTTTGTGCCCAAATGTGTGTCTTCAAAGGCGGACCAATATCTTCACTGCCTTCTCATGCTGAAGTGGGAATCCACCTAAGAAGTGTGTCTTCAAGCAACGATGGATGCAGTATATCAAAACACAGTGTACTGCCTAGGATTTAGGTATCATAGTGATGACTCTGGTGAAGATGTAACATATTGGGACAGAAAAATGACAGAATACTATTTTCAACCATAACTTTGGGGGAAAATCAGCATGAGAACATGTGAGCACAAAAAATTCATGCCTTCAAAAACACCAGAATGTTTCATGTATGAAAAATTAATCACCTCTGCTGGGGAATAACTCCCAGTACACACAAGGAAATTTCCAGTAGCTGTGAGAACAGAAGAGCACAAACACAAACCAGCAAAGATCTCTCAGGTACAAGCACAGCAGAAGGTCTGCAGGGAAGGTGATCCCACGAGAAACTGTCGGTGCAGGTTTCTGTAAGCAAATGAAAGCAAGCCTCCTCTCAGGAGATGGACTGCTTTGAGGGGAAAGGAAAGCAAAATCATTTCTGTTCCCTTCAGCTCGTTGCCTTCCTGAACTAGCACTGTCATTCCCTGGGCCCCTCCATCGCCTTTCTAGTAACTTTATCCACACATTGTTTAATTTTGCTCCTTCTCTGATCCACAGAGGCAGGTGATCTATGACTACTTTCAGTTGCCCTGTCAACTCAAGTGGCAAAAGACTTTGCAATTAGTCAAAAGGTTGAATTTATAAAGAAGTCCTGTCAAAATCTCTGGGATTGCTGAGGAAGCAATGGCTTACAGTTCCTGAGGGGCTGGAAAACTATATGGAAACAAGCAACATTTAGAAAAACATTTAGGACTATATACTAAAACATAAAAAGATTTCAAAGTCAGATGCTCAAAACCAAGAAAATGTTTGGCAACGCTCTGTCCCCTCTGTATAGTTCAGGCTTCAGTTAAATGTGCATCTTATTTTCTGCCTGATCTCCATCTCATTTAGAAAGATTGTCCCTGTGAGGCCTTCATATTCTTCTGCCTTACAGCCCTATATCGTATTTATCCTACTCTGTCAGTACCTTGAGAAAAGTACACCTAAGAAGAAAACTCGGCACAAAAAGAAAGAAAGACTGCCTGCCATCCGGAGCACTGGACTGCAGGTATCTCCTCTGCCGTGATTCACCCACTCCCCTCTCTCCGACACTGTTGGTGAAGTGGGGGTAACAGACAGAATACAGACCCAAAGGCTTCCTAGCCCAGATATCAGACGCTATGTGCTGTGAAAATGAATTAAGCTTTCTTTCACCCGGGTGAAACAACATTTTCTTCTGAGGGAGTCCTTGAAAACATAATGGCAAGACAATTGCTCTTGCACGCAGCTTTCTGTTTCAGTTTTCCAAGGGTGCAATCCCACTGTGAGTTTTGTGCTGTCCTGCACAAAATCGTATTTCCTTTTAACCTTATTCTGCCATCTTTTTCTCAAGTGTAACTGAGGTCTGAAAGCACTTGGCTGCTACGGTGTAGTTTGTGTTAAATGCACATTGTGGTTTAACCCCAGCGGGCAACTAAGCACCACGCAGCCACTCGCTCGCTCTCCTGCAGCCCCCAGCGGGCTGGGGGAGAGGATCAGAAGAGTAAAAGTGAGAAAACTCGTGGGTTGAGGTAAAAACAGTTTAATAAGTAAAGCAGAAGCTGTGCGCATAAGCAAAACAAAACAAGGAATGCAGTCATTGCTTCCCACTGGCAGGCAGGTCTTCATCCATCTCCAGGAAAGCAGAGCTCCAGCATGTGTAATGGTTACTTGGGAAGACAAAATGTGGTAATTCCAAACATCTCCCCCCTCCTTCCTTCTTTTTCCCCGCAGCTTTACATACTAAGCATGACCTCAAATGTTATGGAATATCCCTTTGGCCAGTTTGGGTCAGCTGTCCGGCTGCCTTCCTGTTAAGCAGGCCAATATAACAAGCTGAAAAGTCCTTGACTGCTTAGCAACAACTAAAATATTAGTGTGTTATCAACATTATTCGCATCCTAAATCCAAAACATAGCACTGTACCAGCTGCTAGCAAGAAAGTTAACTCTATCCCTGCTGAAACCAGGATGATACAAAAAAAAAAAAAATATCACTGGGATTTAAAGAGATTCTCAGACTGCCTGACAAATAAGGTAGTGTCTCAAAACAAGTCCCTCAAGATTTTCTCCTGAGAATAATAGATATGGTCATTTCAGTTAGCCTGGATTCTTTAAAAAAAAAAAAAAAAAAAAAGGGGGGGGGGGGGGCAAAAAGGTCTCCAGGATTAACACTGCTTTGATGTGAAATATTTCAGCGTTTGCTCCAGAATCCATTCAAGTCAGGGGTAAGATGGATTCCCCTTGGCTTCGGCTGGCTTTGGGTCAGCCAGCATCTCAGCAAGCTGGAGTCAGCCACAGAGCCTTGAAAGACCCATGGCTGGGTGGAAGCTGCCACCTTCCCTTAGGTATAACAGTAATGCATAGGCAGATTCAGGCACGGTGCTACGTGCTCTTATTTGAAGGCACCAGATGGTAGTGTGACAATGAAAGGAAGTCCATAGATCATCTTGCTCTTCCAGATGCATCCCTGCCTTGGCTGGTATATAAATTTTCAATGAAGGACAACACTTTTTTCATCTTTTGGTCCTTAAATTGTTTATCTTGGTGTAGTATATTAAAATGTTTGTTTTCAAACCAGAAATGGAAGGGATGTGTTTTGTCTCAAGCCAGCAAGCTTGTGTTTTTAAAATACTTTTGTTTAATAACTGTATTTACTTGTTGTTTGCTTCATTTTTCTTCTTTGCATCCTTCTCGTAGTTATGCTATTGGAAAGGTTATTCGTCGAGGTAAAGATCAGTGCAAATACTAATGTACCTGTATTTCCTGCTTTCCATTTTTGAAGAAACCCTTTTTATTTTTGTAATTAATTTTAGGCTCATTTCCTTTATGCCGTTTTCAGTTATTGGCTGCTGTTCAGGAGGGCGTATGCGTGTGGCTTGAGGACAGCTATGCCTCGCAGGGCTGTATGTGTGGAGGAACTCCTCCCACCCACGCAGGTGCTCAACAGGGAAGATTGGAACCGGCTGTGGGAAAATCTAAAGAGCGCATCTAATTCAGGGGCCCTTCAGCATTAACTGGGCTGCCTGCCCGTGCTGCATCATGAGAGCCCTTGTTTGAAGGTTTTCTGTCCTGTGCTTCACTACTCTGGGCTGATGTTTTCTGCTGGATTACCTGCTTTCAAATGCAGCGTGGGCTCACCTCTCCTGAGCCCCCGGGGAGATGGGAAAGCAGTTGCGCTGTGTGATGTGTCCTGTAAAGCAGTCAGCTAAACCTCAGCTGCAATTGTAAATGCGACAGTAGGGGTTGGGAAGGATCTCAAGCTTCTGGCCTTCAGCCAGTCTCTAATTGACTGGGATCAGGATGGGGTGACAAAGGAGATTTTTTGCGGTCTGATCCTGGCCTCGCTGTGCTGAGATGGAGAGGCAATCTCCACATGTCTGAGCGGCACAGAGCAATTTCCGTAGCAGAACTTGATAACCTTGTGTTTTAGTTCTTAGTCCTGATAACGCCACTGTAGGGTGGCTGTGCCTATGGGTTTCAGCCTGATCAGGATTCAAAATTCTGTTGTGCTAGGTGCTGTACAGTCATAAATGCACAATTCATGCCTGAAATGCTTTCTAATAGCTCCTTTGGGCTATTGTGCTGATACGTGATACCTATATTTATTTATTGCTTTTGTTTATTTCAGAAAGGTTTCTTGAGACCCAGGTGCTACCCTATTACCAGGAATTGGGTAATGGCAGATGCTTACTGTTCACTGTAAGCATCACTTGAAGGCAAACCTGCATTAGCAAATGCTGTTGTATCCTAACACTGCGAAAAGGAAGGAATACGTTGTACCAGTCTGTGTGCACAGTAAAGGAAAATGTTTAATAAGTCCATGATCACCTGGTTTCATTTATCGAAGCTCAATGGATTTTATGTAATATATTAAATGTCATGTGTAAACATAGCTGTGGAGCTTTTCTTCAGGGTTCTGTCTCTCGGTAGTGAATCTGGATGCTCAGCATGTCTCTGAGGAAAGGGAGGTGTGATAGAGCTTGGTGATGCCTCCCTTGGAAGAGCATGTCACCTACCTGCTGATAAGCATTGATGCTCTCTGCCCACAGCAGACACTGGCGCTCTGGGTAATTGTTTCCTGGTTCAGGTTTCTCATACTTCAGACTGTGAAAAATGTGTTGATGCAACATTTATGGAAAGGTCTCGGATCCACTTAACATTTCAGTTCTGGCATGGGCCTGGATTTGACTTTGGAGTGGCGTTGGTGAACCTGGTTAATTCCAATGGAGGGGAAAAATCAGACATCAGTACTAATATCCTTAGATTTGTCATCTGTTTAGAAGTAAAGGGACTGTGAGCTATAAATGACTGGTATCTGTATCACTGATCACTGTTCTCAGCTTGTCACATTTGGGGCTCTCGCTGACTCTCATAGAATCATATGTATGGAGCAGGGACGTTCTCATGCAGAGGTCTGAAAGCAGGGAGCTCAGGGTTCAGCTATCCCCCAGAGCACTCGGCGTCCTTGCACAACCCGTGTCTTGGCCCAGGAATGAGTGCGGACAGCATTGTGCTTGCCCTGAGTGGCTGTCACAGATGGGGAGAGATGGCATAAGGCATTTTCAAATGTTGTTCCAGGCAAACTTAACACAGCGCTGCCCCTGCTAACTTCACTGACATGGATAAAGGCTAGAGCTCGGTGTTTGGGAGGTGTTGCATGGCATCCTTTTTACATTACAGCAGCTTTCTTCTGCTGTCAGCAGAATTTCTTCTATGCCTTTGTGCCTCAAGTAGATAACATCTTCGGCCTTTGTGAAACAAAAGAATAGAGATATTAAACATCAATTTACAAATATCCTTACTTTCCCGGATAAAGAGTTTGCTAGCCTCTTATCTTTTGGTGGCTTTTTCAGTAGAATAAGGTGGCACGGGTATATTTTTTCCTGTTCTCCAGCTCATAAATAGAGGCTACAAACTCCGACTAGTATGCATGGCACGACAGCAAGAATTGCTGCTTTAGTAAAGAGCTGCTCACCAAAAATTGAATTTGTGTAAGCAAAACTCTGCTAGGTGTTTCAGAGATGGCAGCTTTCCCAATCTCTTCCTGTGCTGCAGGCAAATCTTCACAGTGCAGTCTTGCTGTGGAAGAGGAAAGAGGCTGTTGCTGCCTTCCACTCCTCAGGCCGAATCCTGAAAAAGCAAAAGGCATTCATGCCTCATCCCTCTGTTTGTCCTTAATCTTCAGCGAGGTGGGCTGTTGGAGGGCCCTCAGCATACCCCTGTTAGTGCAGGACTCCAAGGAGGAGGCATGTTGTTGGAAGGATGAATGAATGGGATGGGGAAGGGTTTCGTACCGATGCCAAATCTCTGCTGGTCAGTGGTCCCTTAGTGGTCCTAATTGGCTGTCACTGGTTAGAACAAGCCTAGATTGCTCAGGCTTACTGCCAGGGCCAGGACTGGAGCCACTGTGGCTGAAAGCTGACCTTTGAGACTCTCACTATGCTTTTGCTAAGACACCGTTTCAGGATCAGCTCTGGCCCCTGCACCTCCCCCTGGAGAACAAGGCCGGGAAACCTTGTCAAAAAGGTATTAGCCAAGGGGGTGGAGGGGCAGAAATCCGAAACAGAGCAGCACAGGTTAATATAAACACATTTAATCCTCGAGCCTCCTCTCGGCATTAATCATTTCCATCTGTAGCACGTGCTGCAGTTGCTGTCAGAGTTGATGCTTGTCCAGCTGGCTGTTGCGACTCTCGCGCAAGAAGCCAGATCTTCCCAGAAGCCCGGATCATTAACGCCACGGATCACACAGCTGGCTCGAACTGCAGGGCTTTGTTACAGAGACCTCTGTGTCCACACAGTTTCTCTTTTCTTGCTCACCTTGAGAAATGCAGTAGGGTTTACACTGCCGTGCCTACCCCTTTTTCTGTGCAATGTTTATCCTTATGCTTCTGACACATTTAATTTGTTAGCTGTTGTGCTGTTTTAATTGGCATCTAAAGCAGATCCATGTGAATACTGCAGAAATATGGGAATGCTTTTTTCCACTTGCCAATAAATTTGCATCTATTACATCTGTGCTATTTCGTTTCCAGGGGTAAGGGACGCTGCCTTTTGTTCTGTGTCTGTGAAGCACTGGAGCCATAATAAGGCGTTCCGGCCCCTGAAGTCGAATGTCAGCTCTGAGGTCCTCTTGGACCTGAGCCACCAGGGTAGGACGGATGCCCCCGGGAGGAGCTGTGCCCAGCTGAACTTGTAATGTGAAGAGCCATCCATTTTTTCCTCCTTTTAGGTGCCAGGGAGAGGAAGACCTGACAGGCAAGGAGAACATGCACAGCCCTACTCTGTGTGGGGCCGTGACTCTTCTCTCCGAAGCTCTTTGTGAGTGAGTGCTGCTGGCAGGAAACTGGGCAGTGTCCAGGTCATAGGGGAAAATCAAAGCTATGTCCTAGACTATCACCAGCAGGTGTTAGCATGGTCCCTACTCCTGGAACTTGGGACTCTTCTCAGAGTTTGGACAGTGGCAAGAGCCCTTCTGGTACTACCCTGGCTATGGCTCAGTCTATGCCACCAAGTTAGCCGCTGTTTGAGCTTAATGCTGTGCTGCACTCGTGTGCTCCTGAAGGGCACCTGGTCTTGATGAAGACATACAGGGATGGAGACTCAGTTGCTTTCATTCACAATCTGCTTCAGTGATTAATCACTCTCATGATGAAAAGCTGTATTTTACTCGCAGTTTTAATTTCCCCAGCTTCGGCTTCTATCAAGTGATCCAAGTTACTTTTTTCCTTGCTAGATTAAATAGCACTTCAGGACTTTCTTGTTCCCCCCGCCCCAGGGAAGTATTTGTACATTGTAATCACATCACCTTTCAGTCTTCGTTTTGATACTCACTAAACAGATTGTTCCCTTCAAGCCTTTCAAGTGCTAGGTGTGTTCTTTGTCTCGGGTCATTGTGGAAATGCTTTTCTGCATCCTTTTCAAATCTTTGCAAAGGAATTAGTAACACCTAGCTCAATGTCACTGTCACACGCTCCTCTTTCTGCTGCAGGACATGTCTTTTTGTTCTCGTATAACACTGGGACCTCAGGGTGGGATTTCTGGGCATTGTGGCAGAGCCTTCCCTGAGTTGCTGCTCTCCGATGGGGACTCTCGTGCTCTAAGCTTGTTCTGTAGTCTGTGTGTTTGGATACGGTGCTTTGCATTGAAACCTATTAATATGAAAATTTCATGGCCAAGCCCAGCTTCTCAGGTTGTCTCTGTTGTTCTGTATGACTGCTCGTCTGTCTCAGTATTTTCATTCTACCCATCTTTGTCATCTGAAAATTTGATCATCAACATTTTTTAAAGTACTTCTGGATCACTGGTGAAAACAATTGAGTTGTATCGGATCTAATGTACTTCCATGCAAAAAAGCACTAGAAACAATGTGATTTCAATTATGGTTCTTTAATAAAATTGCGTTCTTGAAATCTGTCAGCCTGTCAAGTCAAATCCGTTTACATGAGCCAGTTTTTGTCAGAATGTGCTGCAAAGCTAAACTGAGCACTTGAGCAAGGTCTGTGTACGCTACACTACACTACACACCTGCAGTTTTCTCCATTAAACAAACCATAGATCCTCACGGATGTTTGCCATAAAACTTTGTTGGTGGCATTAATTACATCCTTCACTACCTATGAGTTAAATCTTGTATTAATTTCCCCATGATTTTACTTGGGACTGATGTTGACTTAATTTCTCTGGGTCATCTTGCTTTTTCTTTTTGAATTTTGGGATGAGAAAATTCAGTAGCTGTGCATGCCAAAACTAATATATATCATGTCTTTTGAATTTCTGTCCTGTGCTGTGGTATTCACAGATATAACTTGTTACACTACTCATGTGAGCGTTACAGACTGCAGATGATTTCTCCCTTCTCCTGGAAGCAGGTACAAATGCCCACTGTTGCTTGATAATTAAAGGATAAATATTTATTTGTTTGGGCTTTTTAACACTACCTCTGCTTGAGAAAGTTCACTCTGTTCTGTTTAGGAGCAGAAAGAAAATCAAACTCATCATCAGCTAAACACCTGATTCTGGCACTTTTTTGTATTGTTTTCTTCAGCAATTCTTCGACAGAAGTTGTCAGGAAGAAAATAATGGCAGGACAAAAACGAGGGACACAGCAGGCTTAGCAATAGCTCACCTTAATTTGCAGAAAAATAAACATATTCTGTTCACTTTAAAGGATATTTTTGCAAAATTGCAGATGAATATATATCTATTTTAGCAGTTTTCTCTGTCTTTTGGTCACCAAAAAGATTACTTTTTTAACCTCATATTTAAGAACCTGTAACATGAATGTATGCATCACTTTGCACTGCCTATTGATTCTGTTGCCACTGGAAGTCTCTGGTCTCCACTGTCATGGGACTGTTACTGACTTAGAGTCGTGTAATATACCAAAAAATACAGGCTAATCAGTCTATGGTTCATGGTAGACTGAACAGGGGTTTCAAAACTTCTTTCCCTCAACACTTCGTTTTGTGTGTAAGTGGTGAAAAAGTATTGGTACTTAAATCATTTAATTTGTTTTGCTCCAGCTCTTCAGCTTTGAGTTGTAATTGCATTTGAGAATGAGGTCATTCATGTCTGTATTATTATAGGTTTTTTTAATTTTAGTTTTTATTCCTAACAAGCTGGTACATGCAGAAAAGAAACTAGATCGTGGTGCTAAAAGCATAATCTGAAGTTTAGAGTAAAAGGATGCTGTAATTCACAATCTAAATCTTTCTCTTTCTAACAATTACTGTAATTTGGAAACTACAAACATACCTGCTGCAGCATCACTGGCTTGCAAATGTATCAATTAGAGAAAATAGGAAAGTACTAAATGAGGGAATAGAGCTTGACTGATTTTTATGCTCTTCAGGTTTCTTGGACAATTCTCAGATGATAGGAAAATATGTCAAAATACACTGAGGGTGTGTATTTGGGTTCTGGAATTTAATCCCCTTTTTTTCCCCTGTCTGACTGATTCAGTGTTCGGATATACTCTTACTCTGAGCCAGAGCCCATCAGAGTTGAGTCCAACATTTGACAAAGACCTTCAGGTAAGGCCCTGTTTCCCTCAGAGGAGCTTTAAAGGTTTGTAGGAGTCTCAGATGTACGATGTAGAAACTTACTTCCCCTGCAGATCAGGAAAAAATTCAGTATACCTACTGTGTGTGAGAGCCTTACTGAGTCTTCATGCCCTCCATCCCATTTCCATTCTGCAAAGACTCAATTTGCAATAAACTGGAAAAAGTCCATGGGTTTTTGGACCAATAGCACTCCAAAACTTCTTGGGTCCAACATATCTCAGTATTCAAGAGGAATGTCTTTAGTTAAACTCCCTCTGTCGTCTAGATTCAGCTTTTGTTGTTTTACAGTTCCTAAATGAAAGATCCAACTCACTACAAATCTGAGAAAGAGTGTGAGGCTGCTTAATGCCTGGGAATAAAAAAACCCATGAGGTAGAGAGGCAATTAAAAAAAAAAAAGGGGGGGAAAAAAAACCCGATTGCCTTGGCTTCTACTTTATCTCACTGCTACCAGCTCTTTTTATACTCCGATTAGGCAGGCAGCATGTTGACACAGCCCAGACTGCATGTTCTTACATGAAAAAGCAGCAGTTTTAATTAAACACAGTCGCCTACTTTTTTCATAGTGACAAGCCTGCTGCAATTTACAGTGTTATCCATTCTCCTGAAAACTGAATTTCTTATCTTTCTTCCCACCCACGAGCTTTGTTTCTCAAATTCATAATTTTCTCTACCTACAGTATTTGCACAAGAACAGTGTCATATTAAGGTTCCTTAATTTTCCTTACGAATTACGTCTTCAGTTAGACCTCACATCAATACCCTGCTCATTTTTCACTTCAGCCATTGCAACAAGGAGCAGGTCCAAGGGGATGCTCTGCTGCAGTCCAACAGCACCATTATACTGCAGAATGTTCCTGGTAGCGGTGGGGTTTCTCAGAAAAAGGCATAATACAATACACTCGCTGGAAGACAAAGGGCAGTTTCAGTTTGAACTGGTCAGAAGGATTCTACTGAAACTGCTTTTACTTTTCTTTTTTCTTCTTTTTGTTTCTTTTCTTTGGAGAACTAGACTTCAATCCCATATCTCATTTCGCCTTACAGTCCTTTCTGTTTGGGTTCACTGGTCAGCAGTGTTTTTTAAGTGGAAAGACAAGCTCATTTTGGTAATCATAAAAGGCAGCAAGTTTATTAACTGCAAAGCAGAATGTGTTCGTGGGCTGCTAAATAATAAACTCCCTTTGATGGCGTAGTGTACATTTCATTTTGATAGCTGAGGCCGCAGAACATATTCTTCAGCAGGGCAGTTTAGTAGGTACTGTTCAACTTTATTCTCACCTTTGTTTATATTCCAAAATGGACTGGATTAAAAACTGGTCACATTTCACATGTGTTCTTTAGGAATGACTTCCAGCCCAGAAGAGAGGATCTCTACAGAGCATTGATGCTGCTCGCAAGCTTAGAGAGTGTCCATGCAGGCATGACTCAAAGCCCTCTCGTGATGTTAAGTCAGTCTGAACACTTTTTAGTGAATTCGTTTCCCAACGACACACTTCATGGAATCATAGAATCATGGAAGGGACCTTGAAGATCATTGAGTTCCAACCCCCCTGCTATGGGCAGGGACACCTCCCACTAGACCAGGTTGCTCAAAGCCCCATCCAGCCTGGCCTTGTGAGTTTTTGCTGAATATCAATGTAATGAAAATCAGTTGTGAAAGAGCATGTGCACCAAAATTAATATGGACAGTAGAAATGGGATTATGAAGAGTAACAAGAGCATGAAAATATACCAGGTGATCTCCTTGTTTGATCAAAACACAAACAATGGGAACACTTGGACTGAACTGCTTACAAAGAATTACTGCAGATAGTACTTAGTGCATAGTTCCTGATTAAAGCCTATACGGGAAATATACAATATGCTTTTGCCCTGGACACAAACCTAGACAGAAACAGAATTTGTCAGATTCACCCTGAATTATTCCTTGAGCTGAGGGCTCGACTTTCACACCTGTTAAGTCCACAACAAAACTCCTCCTAGTTTCAGTGCTGAAACATCAAGTCTGTCCTCTGGATGGTGTGCGGACTATTTTATTAAACATGCTAAGACTTACTGCCAAGGTAGATTGTTCCATTCAGCTGTTGAGCAGCTTCAGGAAGGCAAAAGTGTACTTTTTCTGGGCCTGAGACAATATGATCATTTGACTGCTAAGTATGAAAGGAAGAGGTCCACTAAGCTCAAAAGTTAGATTAGATTTTAGATTTGCTGAAGACAATATGAGCTAAAGTGCATCTGGTCTGGTATTGTAGATATAAATATGATCCAAAACATGAATTTGACAGAGGTGGTGTTGATTGGCAAGTAAAGATTTAACAAGCAAGTTGAAACATAGGCAGAATGCTTATGTTCTGTAAATTCCAGCCGGTTAGCTTAGGGATTAACATAGGAAAGCAACGTCTCTTTTGATTAATTTTATTTAAATTATATTAACTGTTTCTAGGAAACATTTTAATATGAGACTGATATTACCAGTTTCTCTCTCTCTGTCTTTCGTAATGAAGTAAACAAGCCCAAAGACCACTCTAAGCTGTGCAAAGGCTTTTGAGAAAAGCATTTTGCCGGTTATCTGACAACCAGGGTAACTTGAACTGCCAGTATTCATTTTTCTCAGAAAATCTGGAGTAAATGCATCACAAAGTTGTTCATTTAATGTAAGTGTACTTCTGTGCTTAAAAGTGAATCTGACCTGAAAACGGTATTCGTGAATCATAGTCCACGGACATCTGTGCCAACAGTGAGGCAAAGCTGAGCAAAAATACATTTGCAAATTCTCTCCTTACCTCTAATTCATATAATCTAACAAATGTTTACTATAGTTTTAATGGATCTAGTAAATCATGCCAAAAGATGCCTACGGAAGTAATTTTCTAAAGCAATTAGAGATTACTATTTCATTTAGTATTTTGTTGTACCAGTACTCAAAATAGGGTCTCCAAATTGCCAAGGAGATATGGAGCAGATCATCACCAAAGGCAATGGGATGATGTTCACACTGGAATCAACCTGTTGCTCAGGGGTCCGGGCACCTGCTGGTCACAAGGGTGCCACATCCCAGCAGTGTTTACTCGCTCCAGTATCTCCAAACAAGGCTGATGGTGTTCACACATGGCCGTTCCAACATACGGGACCTCAAGGTACCTGGAACTGCATTTGTTTGGGGGCACTGTACTGTCAGAAAACTTCTCTAGAGAGCAGACTGTCATCTAGCACTTAAGTTAGGTGGTCAGGGTGCCCATCAGGAAGGCTGTTGTCTGAGTATAAGCAGTGGAAACCTCTTATCTTGTTGACTAGAGGAAGAGTGTGCTATCCTTTTTTAGGTTAGAAGTGTTCCCAGCTGGTAAGGAGAGGCTGAGCACCGTGGTGTGTGTTGGGGCAGTCTCAGCCATGTCATGGGTGGGTCCTGTTCCTAGTCCTAGTTTCACCACCTGTTGAGTCAGCCTAAACTTTGAGAGCCCGAAGTCTGGGTTTTAGGGTTTCTTTCTTACTGTTTCAGTTTTTTAATTGAAGAGGAGGTGGGGCAGTAGTATCCAGCTGGATGCAGGAGAGCTTTTATTCTGCATATGTCACTGGTTATGTTTTTAATTTGGGTTTGTGATTTCAGAGGCAGCCAAGTCTTGGCCTCTGCTTAGGCTCAGTACGTAATTGCATTGCCTCTGCTGACTGCACTGACTGACACCATCCTAGGAAATTGTTTAAGTGACTGGAAGCCAACTTCCAGAGAACCTGGAGACTTTCCGGATCCGTTGTTGTTCTACATACTGAACTGACCAAAGCTTGCATTCGGTTAAGAGCCCTACTGATATCTTGTAACTTAAATAGCTCTAGAAAAGGCTGGACATAACCCTGGGAGTGGGCTTGTACCTTCCCCCCAGCACATCGGCTTTTTTGAGGCAGTGGTGCCATGGTCTTGCAACCAGCTGGATTCTGCCGGCTGGTGAGAGGTGTTTGGCAGAGCTGCTGGAGAGGACGGCAAGTGAAAGTCACACTGCCTCTCTGTTTCCTCTCTGAAACAGAGACTACTTTGCCAGTCTTTGGTAGAGTATTTCCACTCCACAGCTGGTGTTCAGAGGATGAAGCCTAGCCCACTAAGCTGCCTAGAGAGCAAAAGGAGATTGGTAGGTGCCAGGCATGGTGGAAGAGGGAAGGACTCTGCTCCAGACGCCTGCTTGACCTCATTCTCAGAAGCTGCACTTTAAACAACAAAATTATCATTAGCTCTCTTAGACACCGTTTGGATAGAGAGGATGCCCACCAGTTAGGTTGCCGCAGCAGCGGCTTTGCAGCGCGCCGCTCGGGGAAGGTGGGAAGGAACAAAATTCCCCAGTCACCTGTGCTCCTGTGGTGCACAGTTTCATTGAGGTACGACTCAGCAGGAAGCTGAAGTTTTTTTAGGGATAGGGCAGGATTCAGAAAAAGGCAAGGAAAGCAACAGGGCTGTTGGTGATCCCTGCAGAGGTTTACTGAATTGGCTTCTTCATAAGGCAAAACTAGCAGCCATTGATGTAAATTCATTGCTTTCCCTCCTTCGTTGCTCTGCTAGAGATTGCTGCAGGTGATGTTTTTTTAAATGAATACATTATTTGAGTGAAAGCAGTGATGGACCAGAGCTGGAGTGATTTCTACTCCCACTTCACACATTATTTTAAAGAGTTTTGCATTGATTGATGTTGGCAAAATTGTGCACGGTTGTTTCTTGCACAGGTGTTAAGGCTGCGGTTACCGCGTGTTATTTTCTGGAACTAACACAATCTGTGATACAGCTATACCCGGCATCCATGCTATTGTTTTTATCCACCAGCAGAAAAGCTGTGGGAAATGTCCTCAAATCAGCTTTTATTCTAGAGAACAGTACCACACAGAGTTGGCTGCGCAGCTAGGGTCCACTGTTTATGAGACATTATTTGATTCTTTTAATTTGATTTCTTCTATTTCAAGCAGAAATCTGTGAACCAGAAATCAAAGAAAATTTTATTTCAGAAGCACCTGAATGCAATATATTTGAACCAAGATATTTCCCTCACTCGGCAGCTGCTCCAGGGGACCATAATATAGTTGTTGCCAGCAAGGACATCTGTGGAGCAGCGAGGGAGCCCCCAGGGTGTCTGTCTCCTGGGCATCCCTGCTGTACACGTCTCTTCAGAGCAGCCCAAAACTTCAAGCTCCTCCATTCCAGCTCTTTCATGGGAACACTGGCATTTCTAAGAGCTCTGGTTTAAGGATTTCAGGGTGTTACTCTACAGGCTGGAGCAGAGCATGGTCAGGTTCTGCACCTTCAATTCATTAATTCAGTACCCAGGAACCCAGAAGAGTATTCAAGAAATCAAAATCTCAAAGTAACTGGACAAAAGAGAATTGTCAGACTCTTTTACATTTCCACATTATTTGTAGACTTTCTGTACGCAGCATTTTAAATTATTTAGATTGGAACAAAATATGCATTCCACAAACTGGGAGCGTTTAGACAGTCTCAGATATATCAGGCATAGCTTTTTATTTCCAATGAGATTCATAAAACAAACCAGTTACCTCCAAACGCTGCACAGTAGCGTTCACTGCTCTTCTCTGAATAATTCCAACTCATGCCTAGCAGGGTTGACTGATTTTAGAGGTTATTATGAAGAATAATTTAATTTTGGTTTTCCTTTGCAGTGCTCAGACTGCAAGTGTCTGATGAAAATATTCCCAAGGTAAATGTTACTACTCATGGTCCCTGTGTTCCCACTGCAAATTATTCACCTTTGTGTATTGTAAAGGGTGATAAAAAAACATTGGGAGTGATCCAAACATTTGTTTATAATAGTGTTGTAGATCTAATTCCTCTCTTCCTGGTGACATTCTCAGATGTGTAAAGTGACTGGATCTTTTCCAGGCCCTTCCGTACAGCTTAGAGAAGTCCTTCCAGCAACTCATTACTGACTTACAATAAGCACGATAGACTGATTAGACTAATAGTTGGCTTGGATTATGACTTACAGGCTTTCCTACTTTAATTTAGATGCATGCAATACAGAGTGTAACAACCACGCAATTACACAGATTCTTTCTTAGAAATTGCCCAGAAGGGATGGATGATCCCCATTCAAATTTTCTGCTGAAAATTATAAATATATGAGCAGAACTGCACTTTCAGCTTCCCTCTATATTTTTTTTTTTTTTCACAGCTGAGGAATTTATCTGTAAGCCTCAGGATACATCCACGTATCTCTGGACTTACCTTTTTTTTGTGTTAAGAATTTGCCTACAGGGCCAAGTTGAATTTACACTACACAATAAGGCTCAGAGATATAACAGTACTGACCTCTGTAGATGTCAAGAAAAGCCCTGCAAATGCCACGGGACTGAGTTCTGAATAATTTTGGGGGCATTCATATAGTTTCAGAAATTTCAAGGCAAAATCATAGTCTCAAGGATAAGAATTTTACTGACTCCACACTGTAAAACTGCTGGATATTCTCTTCTTTAGATGATGCTTGAATATATATGTTTGGGGTTTTTTTCTCAGGCTAGAGTGTTAGTAAGCCAGCTAGCAAGCCTGCTTCAGATTGATTTAACCTGGAACAACATCTTTCATATAATCAAGTTATTTCACAGCTGAGGTTCAGGACGTATTTGTTATTTTCATCTTCTGGTAGTTTTAATTTTGGTTCCAGGTACAGATGAAGCAGCACTCTTCCAGTTGAAAGTCTGATGAGCCTGATAGAGTCTAAGCAGGGACTTGAACATCGAGTCCTGACTTACATGCATGCGCTCACCTGGGTACGCTTTCCCGGATGAGTTTGGCTTATGCTTCTGACCACTGTACTGGTGCGGGCGCGGGGTGCCAGCATATAGAAGAACCAAATCTAAGCTATCAACACAGCATAGAAACTAATCAATGATTTGGAGAGAGGGATGGGGGTTCTCCCCTTTTCTGTTACTTGTATACAGTCTGTCACTTCAGTGATGTGTCCTTGCCTGCTCTTCATCACATAGTATCTAGTTTTATCTTTATCTCAGTTTTCAGTTGCTCTGAAAAGACTTCCTTCTCTCTCCTGGGACACTTTTACCTATGCTTTATCTTTTCAAGCTGCTTTTTTTGAGCTTAAANTTTATGCTGTTTATGTAAGCTTGTTGGATATGGGTTTGGTTTTTTTTTTTTTTTTTTTTTTTTTTTTTTTTCATTCAGGTCTGTTCTGGCCATTTATTTTACATTTCAGACAAGGCAATGCTCAAAATCTGGGGTTGATTCTCAGGTTGCACTGAGAGCAGGTTGTGACATGTGTGTTCATCAGATGCAGATGGGGCTCACAGAACGAGCTCCCTTCACCTCTTCTGGGATTTCCAGGCCCTGGAAACATCTTACTAGTGGTCTACACAGATGATCCAGGGACAAATTGCCTTCAGCTGCTCATGCACCAGCCCAGCTGCTTTGATATCACTGTATCACCAGGCCAATATATAGCTGAGTCTTGGTTTTAAGGTCAGTTGCTTTTAAAAGAATGACAGCTTATTCAATTGCAGGTAAGAAAAAATAATAAAAATTAACAGACAGGTTTGAACTTTTTGGGGTGACTCCTGCTTTTATTTAGGCATATGAAAATAATTTCTTTAAAGTAAAATAAACTTGGGAAATTTCATCCTCCTCTGCATAGCATATAACAGCATAGTGCATTAGGCAAACAGAATTCCACTTCCACTAATTAATTTAAAGACCCATGCAGAGGGTCACAACTTGAGGAGGTAAAAGGTTGCCGTGGTGTGTGTTTTTGTAATAGTGCCCAGGAAGTGGATTTCCCTGCTGGTTTCCCAGGTGCCAGCATGGACAGACTTCAGGAGGAGTTCAGGAATACATCTGGATTCTTACTACTTACTTTGGTGTTGACCTAGAGAACAGCTTGTGCTTACTTGTAAGTAGGGCTGTAATGGGGAATGCAGCCCTGTTTGTAGATTTGGCAGATAATGGTCTTTTTTCCCCTCTTCCTCCTCCTCCTCTTCAGTCGAGTCTAAACTCTCAGCATCTAATGTAATGGTCTCTGCTCATTCTTCTTTTGAGTCTGTAAAATTTCAAGGTAGGTAAAACTTTGCCTGAAATCCCATTGTGGCAGCTTCTGGGTTTGATGAGTTCTACTGACACAGATTGAGGCATCGTGAAGGAAATCCCAACCACACACTGAAAATATAAATTCTCTGTCATGCTAATGTTAATGTTCTTTCTCCTGGTGACGTCCTCTTACTTCTTCCCACACCCGCACCTCAAACTCCCACTCTACAGAGGCTTCCTTTGTGCATGATTAGTCACTGCTTCTTCCTGCCAAAATAAACCTACCTACATTTTTCTTGCTATCATGTCTGTGACAGCCCTGAAATTCTGTCTGACTTGCTTTGTTTGGGCAGTTCGTCTCTTTCCATTTCTTCCCTTCTCCTTTGCCATTAGAAAGTATTCATTGCAGAGCTTGAGAGGCCAGCAGAGGTCAGGAAAAGTTGTGTATGCCTTTTCAATCAACTGTTAACTAATGGCAGGCAAAATTTTTGCAAAGAGCTGTGCTCAGTATTAAGCCACTTTAGTGTAGCTTTAGAAATTGTGCAGCTTTTGTGAATTTTGCTTTGCAGTTTGGTGGTAAAGCAGAGCTATATCCAGGAAAACTGAGATGACTGTAATGGAAACATTTCATTCTGAGACTCTGAAATTTTGCCACTCATGTGGTTTTGCAGGCAACTTATGATGATGAAAGTACTGCAGAGCCATGCTGCCTTACAGAATGCCAAAAAAAGGTCCACAATTAACTTACAGAATATTTCCTTTTAAAGATTAGGAAAATTTGTTCTTACCTCCCTCCCGAGGAACAGCTTTGAGTGTTCAAGCTGAATTGCAAACAGTTGTTGAGCTATATATTAGCCTGGTGATATGCTGATATCAAAGCAGCTAGAGAAAGGATGGACACGAGTAATAACACAACTACAGTAGTCTCAGTGCCAGGCTCCAGAAAATTAATTGCATCCTCAGAAGATACAGGTGGAGTCTGTATTAACGTTTTTTAGTTCAAACATCTTTTTCTCAAAGGGGCTGACAGGTCTTGCAGAGCTAGACCTTCCAAACTTAGGGAATATGATCTAAGGTGACTGATCCTTTTGTAAACTCACGCTGAAAGTTTCCTTATGGTAGAGGAAAGGTGGTCCAAGACACAATCTCAGCAGCTTATCTGAGAGCACTGGAGATTTCTGACTGTTGCAAGTCACTTCAAGGTGCCTGGATGTAACAGCAGCTTTGTTTCAAAGGAACTCTTGTGCGTAGATTCCCTTGCTGTCAGACTATATAGTCAATGCAAATATTCAGGCAGGCTGTGTGCAGGAAAAATTGCTGTATTTAGTAATAATTTTGTCTAGTTTTGTTTTGGAAAATAGATGGGAAAATAAAGCAAGGGGCACGTGTCAGGAATAAATCTTGCACCTTTTGGAACAGGATCTGCAAGTCCTGACAGCAGTAAGTATAGATTTACCCACTGAATACAGCTTGTGGGCAGAGGGGGACCTAATTGAGGAACCATCCGACATTATCGAGTATTCAACCATCAAACGTGCTGGGAGGAGGGTGGTGCCCGCGACGCCGGACCCAGCCAGGGAACAGCTCCAGCGGTGGGAAGCTGCCAGGAGCCCCTGGTTTTGCTGACATTACATCGCCATCTGGTGACTTGCCGGGGAGAGCAGCCCTTAAACCCGACATTTGTCACTGGGGTCACTACAAGGACGAGTCATCCCCTCCACTGTCGCCACTCTGCTAACAGCAAGCCCTTCGCAAACTCCAGTGTGCCTCCACCCACCCANCCCCCCCCCCCCCCCCCCCCCCCCCCCGACCCCCCTTTTGCTATGGCTTCGGCCCGTGGGGGGGTGGGAAATGTTGCTAAAATCCTGATGGGAACTTTCCAAGGAGGATTAGCTTCGGCCTAGAGGGTGATGGTCCTGGGCTCAAAACTGGTGCTGTGTTTGCTGGCCTGTCCTCCTAATTTTAGGATCTTTTTCCTCCTTTGTTCAGCTTTGAAGATGGTCTTCTCCACATTCCTTCTGTGTCACCAAATCTAGTTTTTCCCCTAAAATGTAGGGAAAAGTGGAGCTGGTGAGCTGACATGCATAAACAAATCGTCATTTGAGCACTTGGTGAAGCAGTGCTTAATGTTGGGATGAATGATTCCTGTACTCTCAGCTATGTGATGTTTTCATCTGTATAAAAAGGCATAAATAACATAAGAAATTAAGTCAACAGCTACAAAAATTATATAGTTTTGCTCATGCATCTCAGATGATAGCAAACTACATCAACAGAGAGAGACAGAGCCCAAGTGAATTGTGAAAATCTGGCTGCAAGGTGCTCAATCTTTAACAAGGATACATGACTCATTCTGGCTACCAAGAAGACTCAGCATATTTTTTATTTCTTCTGAAATAAGAAAAGAAAAAAAAAAAAACACAACAGCCCAGTTCTTTAGCATGGCAAAATAAAGAAATGAGTCAAGCTTTGGGATGCCTGTATGAACCACTAGAACCAGCAAACACAACTGAAATTGTGGATATATGAAAAAGAGACTCAGACCTCAAATAGAGTAACTAAGTGTACTGGTTACTTTTGCTAAAGGCATCGTTTTATCTTTGAGATTAAGGGAAAACTCATTGAGGGTTGAAAAGTTACTTACCTGTTAGAAGAAGTACAACTATAGGTGTAAAATGTATTTATACATTCACTAATGGTTTTCTCTAGATAAAAAGTATTATGAAAGTTTCACATTTTAATTGCGCTTCAGTTTAAGCACTTTAATTATACTAATTAGAAAGTCAGCATGATGAGTCTTATTAACAAATAGCGTCATGTTTTAAATATATAGCTTAGTAAATCATCATTAAAAAAAATATTGATCTGAGCCCCAGAAAACTTCACATATGGTAAAGTTAAATATGATTAGTAATGTTTAGCTGGAAGGATTTCCTGAAAGTATAACATTAGCAAATCATCTGGTTTTTAACCTGTCTAAAGTTCCTGTAAACACCCATCAGTATGATGCTCAATGTAGCCACTGCTGACCAAGTTTAAAATAATGGTCAGTGTTTCATATGCCCTTTGGGAAATCAGAACAAAAGATACCCCACATTTGAACTAGGTGCATAAGCACGAGGCTACAACAGAAGAGGGCTGCGTTGCGAGGAAACAATGCAGAAGAAAACCCACTCTTGGAAAAGATTTGTTCTAGACTCGAATGAACTAAGAAAAAATCATCATCTATGAACAATATTATTTATTTTGGCTTGAAAGAGAAAGACATCTGCTCACTGCCTAGAGGTACAAACAAGTCATATTGGAGAATGAAAATCCGGTTACGTAAATAAAAATAATCATAGATGGAGCAGTGAGGGCAGAGCCATGGCTGTTCAGAAAATCCACATAGTACTATAATTCCTACATGTACTGCTTAATTTTGCAAGTCCTGCTTTATTTTAATAGCAGTTAGTGAACTCAATAGTCTATATAAAAGTAAGAGAAACCGAAATTATATTTAATTTCATAACTTGCAAGTCTTAAAGGCTCTGCTGGAAAGCGTTCAAAATATACCGGATACAAATGCACATGCTTTGACTGATCAGTAGAGTATTACATTTCAAAGAAGTATAACTGCAAAACAGCCTCCCCTGAAAAATACAGCTTTAAGTATTTGCAGATACACAGTCCTGTATTGCTGTTTACAATCCTTGTTTTTATAGCTAATTGGAGACTATATTTTTTACTCCCTACTGAAGAATCCGAGAAAAATGGCTTCTGTGAGCCACCTTGATGATTAAAGGTGAGTGAGATGAACCCTGTCCGTGATGAAGAGCGAATGTGCTAAGTGAATGGGTGATCACAGGCTCAGGGAGGCTCTAGGGAGCCAGGTGAAGGTCACCAGCACATCATACCTTGGTCTTGAGCTGTGGAGTTTTTCTCAAGATCTGTCACCAAACATTACAGAGGTTTAGTAGTTGAGGCCAATCATAAAGGAAAAAAAAAAACCAAACAGAAATTCCTGCATGTAGTTTGTTCAGCAAGTTAATTCATTTAAATTGTTGATCGTTAGACTCAGTGAAACAATATCGCCTTCCCTTAATTCAGCTTAAGCTTGTAAGGTTACAACTAGCTGCAGTTAATATTCATTAGACATTTTGTGCTATCCAGTACCATCTTGTGTTTGTATTAGGACAGCATACAGGTCAGGTCCCTAAAACATGTAGGAGTTCCTCATCCAGTCTGAAACCATCTGCTGGGGTCACCCTCTAATCAATGTCCTTCCCATTTCTTGGTTTTACCGACGCTCAAGCTGTGACTGAAGCATCCGTGCACATATGCATCCCACCTCCTCTAGGAGAAGATACAATGATTTCACACAGAAAGGCACGTTCTGCTCCTCACAGTACCTGCAGCCTGCCATTTTCAGGTGGTTTGGCTGCTCAGTTGCCTAGTCTTGAGGCTGTTCATCATGAGCCTAACACTCGAATGACAGGACACGCGTGTTCCTCGGGCAGAGCCCAAAGCGCTCTCCTGGACGGTTTGCTGTGCTCTGCGTTACCTTCTTGGCTTTTTTTTCATTTCACAGCTTTACTTTAAGAGTAATTGGGTTTTGCTCTCTTACTGCTGAAACACCAAGGGATGGAAAAGACATATCAAAGCTGGAACAAAATAGCTATTCAGTAGTGAGACTAGAAAGTCCCTTTTCTCTTTCTTTTTTCAATTGTCTCCTAACAACGGCTCCTACTAGGCAAAGTTTCAAGAGCAAAACCACCAGGCCTGCGCAAAAAGCAATTAGGGCTATTCTGCGGAAATACACGCATTTTAAAAAATCTAGTCTTAATGAGAGGAGAAACTGTCATTCAAACTATTTATAGACCCATGACTCTCGCTATTTTGCTGTTGTCAGATGATTTACTCGTGGTAGCTTTCTTTTACAAAGACCGAATGTATGTTATTGGATGACCGTGCCACGGTGTGGCACAGGGCTTGGAGATGGCGCTGCAACCCTCCCTTGGAGAAACAGCGTTGCTGACAGAGGGCAACTGGAGGGTTACCTGGCCTTCAAAAGCCTGCGCAGATTGCCACAGAGAGGAAGGCTGCAGTTTCTCTGGCCTCAAACCCACCTCGCCTTCGGGCTAGCACAACTGTTTGTGCGGTCGGGTGACAGGCAAGACTTGAGGAGCTGAAAAATAGCCTGGCCAAAACTATTAAAGAGGTTTATTTTTCAGCCTGCTCAGTACCCCGGTATCTTCACAGAAAAGCTTGTGTTAGCACAAGGGAGGAGCGTGGAAATAAATGATCAGGGAGAAGGGCAGGACTGCCTCTTTCGATGGCTGTGCTTGCTTAGGTAGGCTGGAAGCGTCCTTTGAAGCACAGCCAAAGGCGAGTCATCTGAAAATGTTTTGAGTCCCTGCACGGCCCAGCTTGATCCCCTCTGCTTTGGAAAATGCAACTCAGACTGTTAACGCTGTTAGGGAATATAAAATTTGGATACTTAGTTTTGGGAGGTAACCTGGAGTAAAGTGCAGGGGAAAACAATCAGACGGGGTGACACACCGTCACTGAGCACTGTTAGTTGTATTAAAGTCTTTGTCAGCTTAACAATGCACAGAGAACCAGGATCCTTGCGAGGCTCAGCTTTGCCAGCCAGTGCAACAGAAATGGGAGCAGGCTGATACACACCATGACTTGCTTTTGGCAACTGGCTCTTAAGGCTGTGATATCTTTACTCATCTCTCTTAGTGGAACGTGTTAGGGCAGGATTACAAGGATGTTTCCTCATTGCACGAGAAGGAACTGAGACATAGCCATTGGGATGCTCTGACGTCAAAGGTTTTGTAATATTTGCAAGACAGCTGTGACAGTAACTGTGTTGTTAATGCAGAGGTAATGTAAATATGAATGTGGTATTGTCTATCAGCTAGAAACATTTTTATCTCAAATGTACTGGTGGGATAAAAGCTTATAGCTTCCTTCAAATTACCAGGCGATTTATCTTGCTTAGACCTTAGAAATGCATGTTTGCAGACAGCTCTTAAGAGAGTGTTGGCTTTAAAGAGTGTCAGTCACCTCACCTGTCTGACCTGGGAGAGTATCAATATGAAAGGGAAAACGTGCTGCTAACAAGGTTTTTACTTTATGAGTTTGTGACCGGAACCAAAGACTTCTGCTGAAGTTCATCTGTGCTATTTTGTAATAATTCCAGTATCAGCAATGAACCAAGCAAAAAAATGACCAACGTTGACTGGGGCTTGCCTAATCTGGTGGTCAGCAAGATGCAGCAGGTCCCCGAAGAAAGACTGCCAGGGGTGTGGAAGATGTGAAACAGCTGCCTGAAATACAGCAAGCTGCAACAGCAGCAGCAGCAGCTGAGCAAGCCACTGTAGCACCAGCCCTGGCGAGGCCAGACACAGCTTGTAAACATTTCTAATGAATTTGCCGGGGATGAAGAGATAAAGATGACCTTGTAAAATCACTTAAGAAGTCAGAACAAACTGTTCAAAGGAAAGCATTACCTGCGAGGAGTGTAATTGTAGCAGGAAAAATCAAGGTCGTTCTAACTTTGCAGCAAAAGTGTACTTGCTTTAAGAAAGGCAGCAAAATCCTTTGTGTGTGAAGCATGTCGGAAAGGTTTTGACAAACAGTGTGAAAGCAAGACTGCTTATTTCGAGCCAGTGAATAGGGACAAGACTTATGAGATCAATACTCATCAGCTACCATTATCAAGGGCAAAATACGATCAGAAATGATGGAGTTACACAACTTATCATCACCCACCAATTGAACTGTGGTAACTTATGTAGAAGTTGATGGTCATCATGACCAACGGATAATAGAACACATATGAAGAAGATAAGACAATAGGCAGAAGTACGCGTACACTGATAAGACTAACCTTGAGCTGTATCCTTAGGTACTGACTAACCGAGATTGATGTTTAATATTCTAATCCAACAGTGATGACTTTTCCCTTACCTAGAGAATTTACAGTTTGTTTGTCTGAGTATATAAAAGCATGTAAATCTAAAGATAAGGCGGGATTTAGCCTTGGGGCTTCTCCCCAAATATATGTTTTCAGTAAAAAGCAAATGCTCAAACTAAATTTAAGTTTCAGAGCCTGCTTTGACACTTAGCGTATGGACTCTTCCAGCATGTTGCAGTCATCAAACAAAATATGTGACCTTCAGTCATCTTCAAAACGACCTGTTTAGGAGCTCTTCACAATTCCAAAGGTAACATAACTTCAACGAAAAAGTGATTAGGTGTTCAACTGCTGCTGCATGAAATGGTTGATAGTGAAGAGAGAAAAGGGCTCCTTCTTCCTTCTGATCGTCTTGGGGGGAGGGTGTATTTTCATATGTGGGGGGTTTTCAAGGGCTTCCTACTTCACATATATGTGGGACATGTAAGAAGGCAGAGAAGTGTTGGGCTGGTGGATGCAGAACAAAAAAGAAACCTCCCTCAGGTGTGATATGTGCATAGGTCTAAATTCATACTTCATCTTTTTTTCTGCTGGGTTATTCACCATTAAGTGCAACACCAGTTGCCTCACATATGTTCAGTCAAGCCCCTGCTGCATCCTCAGAGCTCTTTACAGTTCTGGGTTGTTCTTGCCTTAATCTGAAATTCATTAAAAATATATTAGAAAAGTGTTTTTTGTCTTGCCTGTGTACCTGGAGAAATATAGCCCTAGCAAGGGTCATCCTGGTATCCAGAACAGTGCAACAGGATGTGTCTGAGACACAGGCTGCAGAAGAGCATCAGCAGACAGCATCTCACCTCACAGACCCTTCCCTGGGTAGCAGCAAATAGTTAGACAAAGTTGTTCATTCATTCAAGAAGAGATCAGAGCAGGTTAAGCTGGGAAACATATAAAATGTAAAATTATAAAAAATTTAATGTGATAGGTGTAAGTGCTAATTAGGAGATAATTATCTTCTGTTAGCAACTGACTCACAGGTGTTCTGAGCCTCACAGAGACAGGAGTTCGTACGGTAACGACGACAGCATTTTGACTTTGTTGCAAAACCTACGTGTTACTGTCTGCTGCAGTTTATTCTGGTAGTTTAATTATGCCGTTTTTTATTTTTTGGAAAGGAGACCTAGGGAAAACAAAGTGTTGCTACATTGAAGGGATACCACCAGTTCCACTTTGCATGCGGCGAGTTCTGTTGCTGGTGGATGTGGTCAGTCTGAGGTTACACAAAGATATGGAAGTGCGGAGGCTTTTTTTTTGTCTTTCCTATTTGAGTGATGTATTTTCATGTCTAGTCAGAGGATAATTCCAGCACAGAAAAAGGGGTTGGGCAACTGGTAATGCGAGCCTATGGATCTGGAGAGGACCTCCAGTCACTTGATGTTACTACTGTCCATGCCAAACCGTTTTTTTCTATAGTGTTATTCAGCCCTTTTTGAATACAGCTCTGGTGGGTTATCTTCACGTTCCTCCTGTCGGAAGACTCTTCTGGAAGCTCACTCCCAGCACTGAACCCTCAAAATATCCAAGCAAAATGCATTTTGCACCGGTTGGTACCTATTTCTTCTGCTGCCAGTACAGTCCGGTAGTCTAAACAGTGTTCTCCGTTTGCGGTAGTTACCATTCTGCAATGTTCCCGAGGAAAAATCCTGCCCTCTTCTAGTTTTCTTTCTGTTTGGTAAATAAACTATGCTCTTTCAGGTTTTTTCCTCATAGATTTTCTGCAGGCATGTAAAGCATTAAGCAAAAATACAGGGAAAATACTGAGAAAGAAAATCTCAGTGCAGAGATAGAGGAGTAGAAAGGGTTATTTCAAGTAAAAGCGGAGGAGAAAAGGAAACAAAAATGTCTGTCCCCTAAGACAGAGAAGTATGAGGCAATGTGAAGCTGACAAATTCAGGTAAACCTTCTAACCTTGATTTCTTGGTAATCTTTAAAAAAAATGAAGGCATTTGTTGATGTATAAACCATTCTTCATATCATTGGTGGGCGCAGGACTGTTTTCTTTTCACCTTTGAAGGAGTGATCTGCTATTTCTGGGCCATTTCTGAGAAAAAAATTTCCAAATACTTGTTCAGAAGATTGCACAGAAACAAAAAAACATGGGTATAACAAGAAATAGTTGCTGTCTGTTTCTGCACATAAAATCGTTGTCCTCTGCCTCTCCAACACTACCGTACTCTGGTATGGTCTTGTACTCAGGCTCTGCCCTCTCCTCACCATGTTGTAGTTGGGTCAACAGGAGGGATTTACCTGGGGTGTTCACCGTTGCTTGAAATATGGGAGAGAATGCGGGAAATCCTAGGTGTTTTCCTTTTTTAACGTATTTTGATTAAGCAGTCAAGGTTACAACGGCTCTTCTAACCTTAAAATAAATGGCTGGAAAAAAAGCTTATATAAAAAAATAAGAGGAATCTTTAAATAATCCTTAGACTAAGACAAAAACTACCTAAAATGCCCAAGCAAGTGAAAAGGAAGTAAATTAGCCCAACTTTGGATGTAAATATATTGTGTAAATAGATCAGTTCAACTAAGGGACTTAAATTTCTCTTTTTAACATGGAAGTTAACTACCTCTTAACGAAATTATATTCCCAGGCAAAAGGTATGTCACAAACATAAAAAAAAGCGCGATTTACATTTTGAACTGATAAAACGAAAGGAAAATTGCATTTCAATGGCTTAGCCACCCTTTGTCAGATCTTTTGTAGCTCTTCAGACAGCGTCAATTTAACACCATTATTTTCTGTAAATGTGCTATTTTCCTCTGCGGTCATTACACAGAGTTCACTAGAGAACAACCAAATGATCTGAATATGCCTCTCGCAGCCAGTGTTTTCTTCCACCATGAAGCTGCTTGCTGGGTATAGGTGGAAAAGTGTGTATTTTGCTCACAGTATATATTGAGTTTCTGTAATTTTCCAGGAAACCCAGGAACTCGCTTTGTTTAACATACATTTAAACGTATGTCAAGCAGAGCAAAGAAAGCCATGCCAATCATTCCACTTTGAGGAACAGTTACAAAAGCTTTGAGCAACAGGGAGAAGATTCCTAACTTGAACTCATGGTTGGAAAGAGAATGGCAATACGGAGAAAACCAGGCTGATGCCAGCAAGCATTTCACACTGATCTGCTTGAAAATAGCATTTACATTTTATTTCAATTGTATTTGTCTGCTTATTCTCTTTATATATTAAAATTTAGTAATAATATTCTAATTGCTGTTTAGTAAAAACGATAATAAAGCTTGCAGTAGGGGGATATTAAAAAGGATATTACGAGATTATAGAAGAACGATAAAGTAAAAATTGCTGCTGCTTAGGCAGATATTGACCATGCAAAGGAAATTAGAACAAAGTCTTGCGGAGAAAAAAAAGAAAAGAAGAAATAGGACAGTCACGTAGAGAGAATGGGATTAAGTTCAGCACAGTTTGCCTCAGCTTTCAATGAGGATTGCAGCAGAGGCTACTCTGGCCTATAGAAATAAACAGTTAAGCATTGAAACTAGATAAAGAAGATGGTCCTAAAGGTTAAAAAAGACACAGGGAAACAGGTCCTAAAGTAAAAAAAAAGACCAGGGAAACAGGATATTCTCAACCTGGAGCTCTGGCTCAAGGTGTCAAAGATTTTATTTTTTATTTTAAATTAACACCGAATTGAGGTGCCATAAATACCATGACTATCAAATAAAAATGAATAACTTCTTTTGAGGGGAAAGATTAAAAAATAAGTTGTGCAAACATTGCATCCTGTCATCTGACCTCAGAATGCACAAAATTCTGGAACCTGACAGAAAAAAATAGAAACATGGTGCAGCGGTAGATGGCAGACTGAAACAATTGATCTCTTGATCCATGAGACATATGATTATTTTTTTAAGACAAGAAAATAGAATAGTTTTCATCCACTTACACTTAAGCACAGTATTTGATTTCGTACCCCCAGAAAAAATTATTATTTAAACTGAGGGAGCCAAGATTTACTAGAAAAAATATAAAGCGGGTAAAAAGCTGCTCAAAGGGCACATAGCGGTGGGCAGTCAGGAGACAGCTGGCTGGGGGACGTAGCAAGGAGCAGGGTTGGGGATGATCTCTGTGCATTTTTACCGTTGTGCAGATGAGCTTTTATCACATAACTTAAAAATTATTACTAAGTGTTTGATACTGGATGATATGGACTGTATTTGCCTATTCCAGGTGCTCGGCATCCGTAGGTGATCCTGTAGTAGGTGATGCGTATGACTGGAAAAGTTCTGCATCTATGGTAGCAATGCTGTGATTGGCCACATGCATGTTCTTCAGGGAAACCACACAGCTCAGTAGGACTTGCCGACTGAGTGCAGAGCAAATGCTGCGCTAAACTGCAAACGACTTCAGAAGCTCAGATCTATTTTTTGAGCTGCGTGGAGAAGCTGAGGAACCTTGAGCAGCCTCTGTCTCAAGGCAGGTGAGGCAGAGGCGATGCTGAAACAGAGCAGGCCAGCACTGTCACCAGAACATCACCTTGGACGTGTTCCAGGGTCCAAAACTCAGCATTTAAAGAGGGCTCTGACTGAGCTGCTCAGTTATTAGCATCTTTCTATGGCTGCTGCCCCTTAGCAAAATGAGACATGCGTCTCTCCAGATGTTGTCGCTTTTTCACACATTACGGGAAAGCATGAGATTTATACTAATCCCTCTGCTTGGCTGAACAGAGCTATCCTAGTGAATGGCAAATAAACAGATAGAACATAACAAAGAAAAGATTTTGTAAACCTATTACCACTAAGCTTGAATTTTAAGAAATATAAAAATGCGAAAAGTCAGCCTATTAATTCCATCTAATTCTGTCTAAATGACTGACCTTATTTCTATTCTAATAATCTATTTTAACTCCATGTAATCAGAATACTGCTTTGATTAGCTCACTGAAATGTAATCTTATTAGTAGTTCACAAGGTTGCATTTAATCTAGCTGATTATGCTCGTGCATCCCTGAGTAGTTGGTTCTGTATTGTTGCGGCTCCTAATGAACTGTCTGTGCATTAAAATTCACCAAATAAAAGTTGTTACTTAGCCTATTCTGATTAATTCTAGTGTTCTGCGCACACTAGTCACTTTTCCTTTATTTGAAGCGTTACATAAACTTTCTACTGCTAACAAGCTACCACAACCCTTACAGCACGTTTTCTGTATGGCAGCATCTATTTGCGGTCTTCATAATTTGAAAAAATCCAAACAAACAAACAAAAAAACCAAAACAAAACAAAAGACCCAAAAAACCAGCCACACAAACAAACAGGTTTTCTTCCCGTGAATACTAGTATAGCTTGTTTCTGCATTCTCACTCTGTTGATAACCTCCCTGGTGAAGAGTGCCTGACTTGGTTAGTAGCTCCACAGCTCTCTTTGCAGAAGAAAATTACAGCTCCAAGACAAGCTTTGCAGTAGTTTCACGTTCTTTCAGTACTGGATTAGTTCTTATATTAATCCCTATTAAGACAAGTAATTGTTTATAGAGAGCAGCTTTAATAGCAATGCGAAGGTTTTCACTCTGCTTTTGCCCGTGTATTGAAAGTCACTCAGCTGTGGAAGATTACACTTCCATCTGGGGACTTGTGCCAAGGGAAAAGGAAGGTCACCCCTTGCAAATGGACAGCAAAAGCACTTTATGCAGCAATTGCTGGTTTGGCACAAGAGTTAAAAGCCAGGAAACTGGAGCTACAGCTGGTCAGGAAAAAGGAAACATGGAACAAAGGAACAATTTTAACCTGGTTGCAACCTCCCCAAAGCCACTGTAATTACACCAGGGCTGAATTGAGCCACGCTGTCTTCCAAGAAACAAGCTGTATCTACGAAGGTGTTGTGGTTTAACCCCAGGTGGCAACTAAGCACCACGCAGCTGCTCGCTCACACACACACCCCACACACACCCAGTGGGATGGGGAGGAGAATGGGAAAAAAAGTAAAACTCTTGGCTTGAGATAAAGACAATTTAATAGGACAGCAAAGGTAGAGGTGATGATGATGATAGTAATAGTAGTAATAATAATAATAACAATAATAATATAGACTATCTAACACAAGTGATGCACAATACAATTGCTCACCACCCAGTGACCGATGTCCAGCCCATCCCTGAGCAGCGATCCCCCCGCCAAGCCCAGTTTATGTACTGAGCATGACGTCATATAGTACGGAATATCCCTTTGGCCAGTTTGGGTCAGCTGTCCCAGCTGTGTCCCCTCCCAGCTTCTTGTGCGCTTCCTCGCTGGCAGAGCATGGGAAGCTGAAAAGTCCTTGACTGAGTGTAAGCATTATTTAGCAACAACTAAAACATCAGTGTGTTATCAACATTATTCTCATGTGAAATCCAAAATACGGCACTGTACCAGCTACTAGGAAGAAAATTAACTCTATCCCAGTTGGGACTAGGACAGAAGAATAAAACGTGTAACTATTTGATTTGTCTTTTGAAAGTGCATTAGCTGAACAGTGGCACTCTCCAGCACCCAATACCACAGAAAGCTGTGAGAGTGCAACGTGTTCACCTTTCCGCTGTTCTCCTCTACTTGTCTATTTTACTTTCCTAGATCAGGAAAAGAAACACTTGCCTCTACCCTGTCCAGAAGAGGCTCAGCTTTGCAGGTCTTTGTGAGGGGCAAATGGTGTTGTAAATCTAGAGCTCTGCAGTAGAAGTCAGCGGTGCTGGTATACAGTTTCCAGATGTTTATTGCCTGGGTGTTTAAGGCTGCGTTTGCTGTGGCGGTTCTTGGAGCTGTTCTAAATACATCTGATGGGTTGAAGAGTTTAAAGTTAAATGGCAGTTTGCAGTCAATGGAAAGGGGGAGAGGGAGAGGACCTGGGGGAATGGACTTCAACCTCAAGGTCCATCTCCAGTTACCAGTGTGAGATGGCCTAAAATGCTCAATGTTTTCTCACAGCTCAGGGGAATCTTGGTCATGAAACACTGCCAGAGTGACACTTGGTGCACGCTCTGGTCTCTTGCTAAGATGAGGCATTTCTCAGCAGCACTTAAACTGCTCAACTGGTGTGTGTCAACGTATACTTACAAGTGGCACCACCAGGATGACTTGTGTTCCTGTGCATGGTGGTTGTGTGGCATTAAAGTGCATTTCAAGTGCTCAGACTTTTTTCCATCTATCAAGTCAAGCTTTCGCATGAAGCCAATGAACGTTACAGCTGTTGCTAAACTACTATAAACCTAGAAGCAGAACTAAAGGACATAAAACTGCCTGAGCGCTTGTAATTATCTTGTAGTTAAAACAGATGCCTTATACTAAAGGGTGAATTTCATAGGATCTGTGTGAGCCACCTCAGGCTATTTTTACTTCTAGCTTAAAGTCCTGACAGTGATGAGCAGCCAAACTCGGCTGCTATCTGTGGGCCACCCTGTTTGTCTCTCCTGGAGCTGCAGGACAGTCACACCATGCCCTGAAAGCCTTTTTAAAATGGTAAGCATACAAAAATGCTTTTCAGTGTAACCAGGGTGTGTGCTGCAGTGTTGATACAGGTGTTTATCATATACATGGGAGAGAGATGCAGTTATGGCTATTCGGTCTGCAACAGCAGAAAAGAAAGCATGGTAAGAAAATAATATCTATTTTTCCTCAGCTGCTTTATATGAAATGTATTTGAGATACTGTAATCAGGCTTCTTTAACGGTTCTACCTAGTATAAATTTTTGCTTTTGGCTTTCTACAGGTACACAGTGAAAATATTATCTCCTTTCCCCATGAGTGAGGAGACTGTTAGATCAAATGCAGTGGTACGTTATTAGCTCTAAGCTGCCTCTGAGGTCACGGCTTCATGATAACCTTACTGACCCAGAGGTTCTCCCTGCCTTAGGGGCAGCTTCAGATGTAAGTGGACAGCAGAGAAGTTGGAAGAAGGAGCTTCTGCTGTGCTGTTTACAGAGAAACAGCAAGTGGGCACAGTAATAACAGTGATTATCTGGCTGAACGACAAATCACAGAGTGGCTGAGGCTGGAAGGGACACCTGGAGGTCATCTGGTCCAACGCCCCCTGCTCAAGCAGGGTCAGCTACAGCAGGCTGCCTAGGACCACGTCCAGACGGCTTTTGAGTATCTCCAATGATGGAGACTCCACAACCTCCCTGGGCAATCTGTGCCAGTGCTTGGTCACAGTCACACTAAAAAAGGTATCAAATTTAGCTTCTACATACTGGGTCAGATACTTAACTGGGACCATCCTTGCAGTCAATATAGTCTGCAGTCCACTCTTCTGTCCTGTGCTGAAAACTAACCTTACTCTCCCATGTAATTCAGAGTCCTTTCAAGACCCTGAATCTGCCATTCCCCTTTGTCTTATGGGCTGCCCCTGGCTGACAAGATAGATGGATGTTTTCAGAGTGGAAGAAAGCTTTAATTTTTTTCCCCCCTTCCTACGTGTTTTTGAAAAAAGCCCTGAAAACCATGACCCAAACTCTGTGTGGCAGACTGTGTTGCCACCTGGGGAAATCAGCTTACCCAACATTCAGCTTCATGCTAACTCCCAAGGGTGCCACCAGTGAGTCAAAAGGACAATAGTTCATGACCATACTGCAGTTCCCGTATTCTCTTTCCAAGCACGCTCCTTGGGAGAGAGGAGCGTAGGCAGGAATATACTTCTGTTTTGATTTATTGCCGTATGACAGCCCCACCACTGCAGTGCTGAGCGTTTGCACAGCACCTGGGGAGCGGAGGCGTGCTCCATACGTGCCTCCTTTCACCATGGCTTTCCACTGCACCGCACAGTGCATCCCCAGACTAACAGCTTCATAAAGGAACTCGAGAAAGTCTGCTTGCAACAAGCGTACAGCTACAAGCACATCTCTCCACTCTGATTAAATGCCTGATTTTTATTCATGCCTCCTTCCACTCTGATAAACATCAGAAACAGCCTAATTATGTTTTTCTCACTACTCAACTTGTGTTCATTAATCTTATCTACACGTATCTCCACATTACACCATAGAGAGTTGGAGTCAGATTTTTCAAAGGCTTTTAAGCACCTTATGCACAACGGTTTCTATCAACTATGACAAGGACGATTTCTATAAATTCTTGTTTTCACCAATCAACGTAAGGAAAGCTGATAGCTTAAAAACAGTACACAAAGCATCTGAGTAGAAGCGAGGCAGAGAACGGAAAGTCTGATTGGCTGTGGGTTTTCAGATTTCCAAATTAATATTCATACTAAACAGAAAAATAAATCTGAAACAGAGTCTATTTAAATAGTCTGTATTCCACTATACAATTGGAAATTGCTAAATAAACCACCTAGAACTAAATTCTTATGAAATGTGGGCTATTATGAAAAATTGCATGTTACAGTATTGTGAGAATTCTTTTCCTTGTATTGTCCTCTGAGACAATGTTTTGCCAAATCAGTAAAATTTCAGTAAGAAGTTCAGTTTTAAGGAAGACACATTTTTTAAGGGAAATTAAGTTCCCTGATCATTGCCCAGCCAACCCTTCCCCAACCGATGTTTTGCATGAGCTGAGCATGTCCATGGACTTTTTCTGGGGTTATAATGAAAAGATGACCTAAGTCCTCCCTCTGTGATTGTTTGAAAGTTTCAGCTCCAGCCCTGTAAATACTTGTATTTTGGTGTACTCACTGTGTAATATGGACACATGTGCCCTTCCTTTCTTTCTGCAAAAACCTCATCTCTAGAAATACCCTGAATAAAGCAGGGAGAGATGACGTGAGAGTTTTTTTAGTGGAGCAGCCGTCGGGTTAAAGGTGCTCATCAATTCTGTATGGCTGTAATATCCTAGAGGATTCGTGGTGCTTAAGGGCTGGCCTAGATGTTGCTGTGTAGAGTAGCATGGATGTTAGCAAGACACATCTTACGTCTTCAGCTCCCAGAGCCCATCTGGGGCTTTGGGGACGGCTGTAAGTTTTGGAACTGATGTGCTCAGGAGGGTCTGGATATGTTCAGTAGTGGAACCCCCCCAATTTTCCACTGAAGGCATGAAAGCCCGGCTCAGTTGGGTGTTTTCTCAGCCTTTAGTAAACATGGCAATTCTGACAAGCCTCAGTAGCAGAAATATTTCTGTTTGGCTAAAAGTTGCCTGGGCAGTTCAAGTATAGCGCAACAGTTGTTTCCAGCACGGGCAGAGAACAGCATGAATGTGACTCATGATAACAGGGTGACCAACAGAAACTGCACTTTAAATGACAGGAAAAAAACCCAATCCAGGCAGGACCTGGCCTTTCCTGGGATGTAAAAAACACACATATACAAGGAGGAGGGGAGGTGAAGATTCTACTAGATGCATGTTTTAAATATGGAACAAATTCTATAGTTTGCCATGTGAAATCAATTTCTGAAACCATTTTCAGTAAAACCTGAGTTATTTAATGAATCCACTGTTCACCCATAAACAACATGTATGCTTAGAGTGCACCACCACTCTGAATGACACAGAAGACCTGCACCCATTGTACGACAGGATAACCCAGATACCTTCGCTAAATGTGCAAAGGTACAAGAGCACAGCTGGAGCCAGTGCTTGCAGAGAGGTGTCATGCAGGTTTCTGCATGGATTTCGTGTGCTGAACAGGTGCCTATTAGAAAAGCCACAAGACAATCTGCTCTGAAAAAATACTGAAGCCAAAGGAATTACCCTCCTAGGTCAGACCATCCATACTGTCTGGAGGTCCTTGGGATTTCTAAAAAAACCCCAACAACAGCAGAAATCATCGCAGCAAAAAAATATGGTGTAATTTTTCTCATCCTGTTCTCTAATAGTCAGAGACATGTTGCTGGCAGAAACCAAAAGCTCTTATCCCTTGCCCAGTATGGAGATGGATGTAGTCGAAATTTGTGAATTTGTGTGTGTTCCCAGCATTTTCTGGAAGGTCTCGGTGTGGGGTGGAGATCTGCTCCGCAGCCATGCATAGCGCAGAAAAGTGTATTGTGTTACCAGTTTTCACTCACCCCCTCTTATCACCTTTATTGGCTGTCCTCTTGTTTTGGGTTTGTGGAATAGGGTGACGGAACTTTTGTGGCAATTGTACTTTTATATGTAATCATTTGGTCTCCTCTTCCTTGTCCCCTGCCTTCCACAAGAGATTCCCAAGCTGTTTCTTAATCTCTTTTCACACAAGAGCTTTTCTATATCCGTGATGACTTGCAGCGCCCCTTTCGAGCTCGGTTCAATACCAGTGTCAGGTGGTGCCACTACAACCGGAACCACTTTGCCTTGAGTTACATCAACATCACCACAGCGCTCTCTGTACTGCGCTGTCGCCTCACCTGCCGGGCTGCTTGTCTGGGTTGTTTTGTTTGTAGCTGTACATTGAAGGACGGCCTTCCTCGAGCAGATTACAGCCCGCCTTGTGCTTTCCAAGCACCTGTAAGTGAGTCTGCTTGACAAGCACGTTCAGCAGGTAATCAAAGGTTATCATAATTTTGGCTACAAAACACTCTGTCAAAACACAATATTGAATTATTTCAGCTCCTAAAGAATTCATGTATTTTAACTTCAGGAAATGTAGGGCTTCTAGTGTAAAGAAAAAAGCAGGCTTGTGGGTGACTGAGTATCTTTAGAGAAGGCAGAATAATTAATTGGTAGGTCATTTCTGAGGAGCATAAAGACATTATTCAGATTAATAAAATATTGAATCATTTCTAGAACCAGAGAAAAGCAGCCGTGCAAAGCGTTTCGCTTTGTCATGTATCAGTGAAGGAGACACATTAGGTGCTGGTGAAAACATTTCGCTTTAGAAAAACCAATTCAGAGTGTTCACCCAGAGCAGAAAGCCGAAGAAAGAAAATCATCTGTATGCTGTCAGATCCACAGTCTGTTCTGCTGCCTGTGCTTTCAATGTCAGATAATAACCATAAATTTGTGGGGAATGAAGCTGGGTGAGCTTTGTGTCTAATACATGTCAGTTGCCTAGGCGAGCTGCTCAGTTCGATCAGTGGTCACCACTCTCCCAGAAGGAGCTTAGCTGTGGTAACCACGCAGCAGAAAGGCATGTCCTCTGCACTCACTAGAATGGATGTGGCAACCCAGACAGAGATCCCATGAAAACACGCAGCCATCCAGGTCTCAGGCTGCAGGGTGTGCCAGAGCTTTTCACCAGTAACTCATGGCAGTGAAGTCTTACAGAGATGAGCCAAGGGCTCCTGAGGTAGTGGGAGTCAAGAGGGAAACACCAGTGAAATACCTCAAAGGAATTAAGGTGTGTTCTTCTAACAAGGTGACACAGCTTACAGCCCAGCTGAAGTCTCTCTACACCAATGCACACAGCATGGGCAGCAAACAGGAGTAGCTGGAAGCCACCATGCTGCTAGAAAGCTATGACCTACTTGCCATTACTGAAACTTGGTGGGACAAATCCCGTTACTGAAGTGTGGCTATCAATGGCTACAGGCTGTCCAGAAGGGACAGGCAAGGAAGTAAGGGTGGAGGGGTTGCCCTCTATGTCAAGAAATGAATAGATTGTGAAGAGCTGTCTATGAAGAACATCCATGAGCAGGTTGAAAGCTTATGGGTAAGAATTAGCAACCAAGGTGACAAAGGGATAATTGTGGTTGGTGTCTGCTACAGGCTGCCCAAGCAAGGGGAGCTTATTGACAAAGCCTTCTTACTCCAACTACAGGACGCATCATGCTCTCAGGCTCTTGTCCTGCTGGGGAACTTCAACCACCCAGATGTCTGCTGGAAGTGCTGGAGTGCATTGAGGATAACTTCTTAAGACAGGTAATAGCCCTACCAGAGGGGATGTGTTACTGGACCTGTTAGTCACCAACGCAAGTGAGCTAATTGGCGACGTTAAGCTTGGAGGCAGACTGAGCTGAAGTGATCACGCGCTGGTGGAGATCACAGTCCTGAGGGATATGGGTCAGGCAAAGAATTCAGGACCCTGAATTTTAGGAAAGCAAACTTCCAGTTGTTCAAGGAATTAGTCAATGGGACCCCCCTGGGAAACTGCCCTCAGGGACAAGGGAGCAGGACAGAGCTGGCAGATATTTAAGGATGCTTTCCATACAGCGCAAGAGCTCTAGATCCCCATATGTAAGAAATCAGGAAAGGAAGGCAATAGACCAGCACGGCTGAGTCTAGACCCGCTGGTCAAACTAAAGGGCAAGAAGGAAATGCACAGGCAGTGGAAGCAGGGACAGGTATGGTGGGAAAAGTATAGGGATGCTGCCTGGTTGTGTAGGGGTGGTGTCAGAAAGGCCAAGGCACAGAGCTGGAGACGAACTTGGCAAGGGACACAAAGAATAATAATAGGCACGCCAGCCAGAAAAGGAAGGTCAAAGGAAGAGTTCCCTCCTGATGAACACAACTGGTAACAACAGACAAGGAGAAGGCTGTGGTACTCAACAACTTTTTTGCGTCAGTCTTCACTGGCAACCTCTCTTCCCACACCTGTTGAGTGGATTGACCACAAGGCAGGGACTGGGGTAACAAACTCCCTCCCACTGTAAGGGAATACCAGGTTCGAGACCACCTGAGGAACCTGAACATAGAGAAATCTATGGGACCTGACAAGGTGCATCCCAGATTCCTGAGGGAATTGGCTGATGTAGTTGCCAAGCCACTCTTCATAATATTTGAAAAGTCATGGCAGCCAGGTGAAGTCCCCAGTGACTGGAAAAAGGGGAATATTGCACCCATTTTTAAAAAGGGTAGAAAGGAGGAGGACCCTGGGAACTACTGACCTGTCAGCCTCACCTCTCTGCCTGGGAAGATCATGGAACAGATCCTCCTAGAAGCTATGCTAAGGCACATGGAGCACAGGGAGGTGATTTGAGACAGCCAGCATGGCATCACTAACACCAAGTCCTGCCTGACCAACCTAGTGGCCTTCTATGATGGAGTGATTACATCAGTGGACAAAGGAAGAGCTACAGATGTCATCTGGATTTCTGTAAGGGCTTTGACGGGGTCCCCTACAACACCCTTCTCTCTAAATTGGATATACAGGGATTTGATGGGTGGACTATTCAGTTGATGAGGATTTGGATGGATGGTCACATCCAGAGGGTAGTGGTCAATGACTCAATGTCCAGATGGAGATCAGTGATGAGTGATGTCCCTTTGGGGTGTGTATTGGGAACAGTACTGTTTACTATCTTCATCAACGACATAGACAGTGGTGTTTAATGCACCCTCAGCAAATTTACAGATGTCACCAAGCTAAGTGGTGCAGCTGACAGGCCTGAGGCACAGAATGGCCTCCAGAGGGACCTGGACAAGCTTGAGAAGTGGGCCCATGTGAACCTCATGAGGTTCATCAAGGCCAAGTACAAGGTCCTGCACCTGGGTTGCAGCAATCCCCAGTATCAATACTGGCTGGGGGATGAAGGGATTGAGAGCAGCCCTGCCGAGAAGGACTTGGGGGTACTGGGGGATGAAAAGCTGGACATGAACAGACAACGTGTGCTCACAGCCCAGAAAGCCAACTGTATCCTGGGCTGCATCAAAAGAAGCATGGCCAGCAGGTTGAGGGAAGTGATTCTGCCCCTCTACTCTGCTCTGGTGAGACCCCAGCTGAAGTACTGTTCTGGAGTCCTCAGCATGTGGAACTGTTGGAGCAGGTCCACAGGAGGGCCACAAAAATGATCAGAGGATGGAACACCTCTCATCTGAGGACAGGCTGAGAGAGTTGGGGTTGTTCAGCCTGGAGATGAGAAGGCTCCAGGGGGACCTTGTTGCAGCCTTTCAGTACTTAAAGGGGGCTTATAAGAAAGATGGGGACAAACATTTCAGCAGGGCCTGTTGTGATAGGACAAGGGGTAATGGTTTTAAACTAAAAGAGGGTAGATTTAGCCCAGATGTAAGGAAGAAATTTTTTATGCTGAGGGTGGTGAAACACTGGCACAGGTTGCCCAGAGAGGTGGTAGATGCTCCATCCCTGGAAACATTCCAGGTCAGGTTGGATGGGGCTCTGAGCAACCTGATCTAGTTGAAGATGTCCCTGCTCTTTGCAGGTTGGTTGTACTACATGACCTTTAAAGGTCCCTTCCAATCCAAAACATTCTATGATTCTACATGCTCCACAGATATGTGACTGGAAGAGAAACTATAAATCTTCTCTCGAGTGCCCCTGTCAAGATGATGAATTTCCTCACTTACATGTGGACAAGCTGCTGCAGTGGTTTTTTTGCCATCCAGGAGAGGTTTTCCGGCACTATGATTAGGTGGGTTTATATTTGATACTATGCTGGAAATCTGCTTCGTGAAGGGAAATTAGTGTCACCAAAAGATAATATTTAGTAATGCAGGGTACTGAAAATCTGTCTACCAGGTAAGAAAATAAATAAATATGTATTATTTGTGAAGTAAAGTGAGACCTTTATAAACAGGGGAAAGCCAAGAGCATCTAATACCTCTAAAACACTGAATATGGCAAGGATTATCAGAGTTACCATTAACATATCCCATGACCTGATACTAAATCTGATAGTTTTCACCAACTTGTGACAATTTTAGATTATTTTCTGACTTTTGAGACAGACTTCATGACTGACAACAGAGCTCTGTATTCAAAGTGACTTTTCATTTCTTTAGGACAACCATTGCAAACGCTTAGGATGGGAACCCATACTGAAATTTAATTGCTGTGTGAAGACCACCATTTGATCTGTCTACAATTATATCCACGTGGTGGAGCTGTTTAAAAATAGGACTGAGGAGAGTCTCATGCCATGGCTGGGAGACCTGACTTGCTCTTGCCAGGTCAGTATTTCTGAAGTTTGTGGTACAGCATGAGGTTGCAAACTGGCAGAAATGCTTTGCATGGTGTTCGTAGACTCGTTCAACCTAATAGGAATTTTCTGACTTAAGGAAAAGCAAGGATGGGTCTGCACCACTGTAGAAGCTTCTCCCATCAGCATGGATAAAGCATGGCCCAGGAGTAGCTGCTATGAGAAATCATGCCATGGCCTCATTCTCTCAAGTAATTCTGAAATGCTATGGTCTGTCAGAGGTGGACAGGAAAGAGGGAGATTGTTTCTTCTGAGACACCTTTAATAACGAGAAATGTATCCTGAAAGGAGTCATCCTGACAGACAGTTTGATGGCTCCTATGTCACTTCTACTGCAGAGATTTCAGTAGAGAAATCTCTGCCGTTTATATGATCTTGGCCGCTAATGGCAGCGTTCATTCAAATGGCAACAGCATCTCAGAGCTTTGAAATGGCTCAGTGATGCTCAGCAGCTGAGGCAGAGAAGCAAACTGCATGCACTTACCTGGATTCCCTTTATTACCTCTTATAACTGCTGCAAGAAAGAAAAGAGGAAGATTTTAATGACAGTTTTTCACCCTTTAGCAATGCTGTTTATAAACAGCTTCTGATTTCAATGATGTTCAGTTTTCCTGACCTGATTCACAGGGTCACGAGCTTGCTAGAATACCAGTGGTACCCAACCAGAGTGAACCAGATGTAATGGATGTCTGTATTAAAATGGCACGAGCTGGACTGAGGCTCCTGAGAAACTCAAAGCCAAAATGGCTGAAATGCTACAAATGATCGGTTACTACAGCTAAGGCTGTTTTCACATTTATTTATTTATTTTATCAGGGCAGTGGATGTTTTTCTTTGGGAATTTATTTATTTTTTTTTACGTTGTTTGGTAGAAAACCACCAAACAGGCTCACAGTTTATAGCTGCGCCCATGCTTCAGTGGTGAGGTAAAATCTATACCTGATACTAAGTCACATTTTTATAATAATTATGTAAAATTACATAGACTGGGAACTGTAACAGCAATTTCCTGAAAATGTGACACAGTGATGGGCGTAAGTCAGACTAAGACCTTCTCCTGTCCCTCCCCAGAAAACTTACATTTGAAAAATATGCATGTATAATGCTGCGCATGCTGCTATTATGAACTATATGCAATGTTAATCGATTGCCATTAATTGACAGTGTGGCATGTCACATCCACCCCAGAGTACTGCCAGTGCAGAAGCATTGGGTTGGTAACAGCCTGAATAAGCAGATACTTTACACAGAAAGAGCTTTCTACCACCCTTTAAGATGACTGTCTTGAGACAGTGTCTTGAAGACATGCTCTTGAGGCAGCGATGTCTCCTAATGAAGTCATAGCTTATTGGTTTTCACTCTCCCAGGTCCCTACATTGTATATTCCTTTGCGTTTGAGGAATCCAGAGAGCAAACTGGCATTTGTCAGGAAGCCAATAGACAATTTAATTTAAAGGCAGCCCAAGCAATCTTGCGCCCCTGACTTCTGCTTCATCTTAGAGCCATCTGCCAAAGCCTCTGTGTTCAGCAAGCCATCACGAGCGTCCAGGCTCTCCAGGTAATTCCAGGCTGTGGTTGATATGGTGCCACTGGGGAGAGGAAGTTGTGTGACCCACTAGTGATTTTTTTCACTGACAGAAGCTGTAAGCTCATACCTCACGCCTCTGTGCTGGCGGCTTTAAAAGCTAAATTATACGTTCAAGTAATATCAGTGTTGTTTATAATGAAACTGCCTTGTACTGTGACTCAGTCAGAAGGCAAGAAAGAAATTACGCACACAAAACTCAGAAGATCCTTACCATGCACAAAATATTGGTATGACACAATGCTGGCAAGTTGCCAGGAGTGCACACGCTATTTAGCTTTAGCATTAAATCCAGATTCTGTACTAGACATGGCAAAGCTGATGGACTTTGGAAAGTTTTTTATCTCCAGGTTTAACACCCGAGTCCCAGATCAGGAGAAGACAGTGTGAGGGCACCAGCTGAAGTCCCATGGAAGTTTTCTACTGCAGCAGAGAATGGCCTGACGGGAAAACAAAGCACTGCAAGTCCTAGTTCTTACCTTACACAGTGACCTCAGTGAGTGGCCTGCGGTAAGTTGACAACTGTGTCTCCCATTTTAGTCCTTTACAGAGGTTCCCTATAATGAAACTGTGGCAGAGATGTAAGTTCAGCAGTGGAAAAGCTGCTCTAATATTTGAGCAAGGCCCAATGTAACCTTGAAAGCTGCTGGCATAGTCAGGCAAGTAATGATTAAAATGTCATGTGTTTGGGCCAGTAAAGTGTCTTGTGTCAGTGAAAAAGCTTACACGTTAAAATTCTCTTCAGCTGAGCCTCCTATCTTCAAAGTAGCCTCCTGGTGTATCCACAACACTCACAGCACCAGATCAGCACTGGAAAAAAGAAAAAAGAAAAGGCAATGGAGTCATGTGGGATTTTGACCTGCAGGGAAAGAAGTCCATGAAAACCTCCAGAGTCTAATAAGGACTTGGTGCTTGTTACTCGTTCATTTAGGCGTTTGCAGTGTTGTTCATAACCAACCTTGGACAAGCAGTGGGGGGCAGATTGCCACAACTGCATATGAACTTTAAATTGTCTCTCCAGTGGGCAACTGTAGAGTTACAAAACTAGGACTGGGAACAGGATTCAGCTTACATACCTTACCAGGGAGCGAAGAGAAAGGAGGGGAAAAGCAGAAAAATGGCAGTAAATAAAGCCTCTGGAGGAGGGTTATGAATGTAGATTGCCACCGCCACTGGCTCAGGACTCAGGCTATGAAATGGAATGACAGAAAATAAAATTCAGAGACAGCAACCAGCCGTGCATAATTTTGCTTTATAAAAAGAAATACCATTTGGTCTATAGATGTATCTCAGTGAGAAGCAGGAATGAAAATCTGTCTTAAATTGGCTTGTGAGAATGGACAGAATAGTTTGCTATTTCATACCAATCTGTCTTTCTTGCTGATGACTGTAAATACTGGTGCTTAGTTCTTTGAATTCCCATTTGTTCTGTTCTGGCATTATTATCTCTCCATCATTACCAACAAACGTGGAGTTAGCCATCTGGAAAAAAAAAGTATATTCTAAATTATGTTTCTTTCTCTACTGTCATGTGATTATTAACTCAGATAAATGAATTTAAGCTATTCTTGGGTCCATTAGCAATCTGCTAGAGAGTGACAGTAAAGTACTCTCTACCTTTTTCAAAAATGTTTTGAGATGTATGGAGTGAGAGCATCAAATAGTGATTCACCCTTTCTGAGTGATAATATTGGTCATTACAGCACCTGTTCTCACACTTTTATCCGTGAGTCAGAACTGCAGCTTGCCACGGCTTTTCCCAATGATCTACAGGGAGACGTGTTTTGGGGAAAATGCTTTTTAGTGATTATGAAATGGGTCATAATTTCTCTGTCAGCTCTTTAGAACTGGTATGAATTTCTTTCACTGGCTGCCAAATTTATTTTACTGCTGACCACACATAGATATTAACTACAGCTGGCCCGCCTGTCGTTGCTCAGATGAAGCATAGCCTTCAATGAGATTCCACAGATACAACTTTGAAAAGTGATGTTCCATGATTTAGCTGGTAATTCTGGTAGACGAAAGGGAAAGGGTGGCATCTCATTCAGTTTTAGAAACAGGAACTTCACATAGCTTGTAAAAGTAAGAGAGTAATACTGTAGTCATCAGATATCAACATGTAACAAAAATGCTGATTGAGAAAAACATGTTTTGAGACACCTGGGTCTTAGCTTAGACGAGTATTTGGGATGCCTCTTATTGGAGTTGTAGTGCAGAATTTTTGTTCATTTTCCTGGTACTTCAGAAAGTGTATTGTTTAGTGACATCGGTGTGTGTCTAGATTTCCTTATCAGCAACCAGCCAACCTTTAAAAATTTAAAGTGAACATGTTTGCCTACGGTGAATAGATTTCTTCCCCTATTTATTTTCCTTCTTTTGGAATATATCTTTTCCATACATATTTTCATTTTAGATGGACATATATAGACAGCATATATAGAGAGACTTTTTTTTTTATAATATATATGCATATATCTTGTGTATATGCACCTCCCAGAGTAATACTACAGTGACTTGGGAATTGCACAAAATGGCCTATGGTTATGTTTTTAGCAAAACTGGAAGATCTGAAAAGAAAGCGCAAATTGTAAACCTAAGACATCACATTCCCATTCCCATACCATCTCCTGACTTTTCCTGTATCTTAAAGGGTCTCCAGGGCTCTGCACAATAAATTTTACACAGGTTCTGACATGAACTTTTCTGAATTGTTCGCTAGAGATCAAAGGAAGGGAAGATGCTGTGAGAGCTTTTCTATGAGTCCTACCTGCCTTGTCTCCATAGATCTTGCTGAAAGTGTATTCATCATTTAAGGTAAAGAAAGTTAAAGAAATAGATAAATAACTTGGTATAAACTGCTGATTTTCAACATTACAAAAGTCACCATCATCTTTTCAAAATTTGATCCATATGCCCTGACTTTTTTTCTTTGTGAGGAAGACGGAAGAGTGATTTTTTCCTTTGAATCTTGTGTCTAACTTAGAGCTTAAATGCTAATCAGCTGCTGGCCGAAGTAGGGTAACAAACTCCCTCCCACTGACCTCAGTTTTGCAGCACTATCAAGACAGCAACATTTATTCCCCTCCTGCTGTCAAGGAAAACAAAGGCAAGTAAAGAAATCAAAACCCCTCCATAAGTCAAAGTGAAATTCCTAGTAAACTAGTAGGGAATGCTTAGTGAATATAAAACCATACGTGTACTTCAGTCATGAGCATGTCTAGCATAGAAATGCAGAGGAAAAAAAACAAACCAGGAATAAAATTGTTCCCTGTAAGTAAGCTGTCAGGTCCTGGGTCCTCTGATGTCTAAATCAAGGACTAATCTAACACGGTCACAAGCCGCCTTCTGCACCCCAAGTCTCTCCTTCAGGCTGTTCTTTCTATTGAAAGAGGTGCAGGAGTACCCCTGCTTGCATGGGTGCCATTCCTACCTGCAGTTTGCATCTGTGTCTGGCGTGTGTCTCCGGCTCCCACAGTTCAGATTTCCCCCAGGTGCCCTGGAGGGGTTGGACTTTCCAAGTGACAGCTCACATCCTAATTCTTTCACCTACTCACAGGAACGGGCCCCAAAGTTGAGACTCCACATCCCAGAAGCTGGATATTATTGTACCGGTGTAACCATTAGAGCCGGCTCCATACATTACGAAAGTTAGTGAAAGAGTCCAATCGCTGTGGGGGCGTTGGGTAAGCTTAGCATTTAAAGGCAGAAGTCAGCAACAATCTTCAAATGGATGGTCTTGCTGGTGAGCATGTTTTATAGGGAACTTCTGTTCTCTCCTACATATAAACAGTGGCCTGAACGTGCCAATTTATTTTAGCTGCTGGCAAAAGGTCAATAGCTATTCTCCTTCATTTAATGGAAAGCAAGCATGAAGCAGCACTACAATTTAGCCCTTCTATCTCTGCACTAGATTAATTATAGCCAAAATGATCAAATCCTCGAGTTCACAGGCAGCATTCACTTCAAGGAGAAATAATTTCTCTTTCTTGTTGCTTTCTGTATGCAGTTGTGCTAACCAATATTTTTAACAAAGCCTTTTTGATAACAGCAACATTTAATAGTGAGAAAACCAAACGAAGCTGCGTCAACTCAATACAAGATGAAAAATCAAGACTTTCAAAGGGGAATTACTGAAAATGCAAATAGTTGTATCTAATATAGTCCTTCAGGTTCTGAGCCTTCAAGATTTTCGCTAACTTCTGAAGATGCTGAATAGCACTGATTTATTTTTTTTTAATTGTCTGGGGAGAGCAAGAATGACTTTGTAGCCAACTGGCTGCTGCATTCCCATTGGGGTGGGACAAGAAGGACGTATTCTGCAATTGGATTCCTTGTTGATGCAGAGTTACTAAGAAACATGACTCATTCCTGGCACTGTAACTTGCTGTCACCGTGTAATTCCTATGTCCTGCCTAATGGCTCAATAAGGAATGAACATGGTAAGTCTTTCTGTCCAATGACTGTGTAATTACCACATACAAAATGCACCACCAAGAGAAGTTAAGGCAGTTCTGCTACAGGGTGTGATAGGGAGATATGCAGAGTGAAACTGCCTCAAGAAGGGGAAGGAGATGAATTTGAGCTCCTGGCAGCCCGGGCTATTAAGTCAGTAGCTGAAAGAGCAAGGTGTTGCAGGAAGATCATCATACTGCCTTAATATAAAACTTACCTTGCCAGAATACACACCAGTTTGTACACTGAAGACTAGGGAGATGGAAATGAAACACCTAGTTGTGGATTCAGGGCACCCCACTGCTCTGCGCTTCAGAGTCTTTATTGCACTGGGATTTCGCTGGTGAAAACCCTCATCTGCAGAAACTTTACATACCTCCAAAAGGCTTGTGGCAAACAAGCAGGAGAATGAAGAGTTAACTTTTCAACTAAATGCTTTTGTAGATATAGTCCTTCATTAAATATTATTAGTGTATTATAAATCATTTCTTATTCATATTTGAATAATAGAGACATTATTACAATTGATTTAGGGAAGCTACAGCCCTTAATACTAAATGCTGTCTGTCACCCTGTGTGTAAAGTCTTCAAATCGGTTCCTCACCTCTACCTGCCTTAGGAGGGTGTCAAAAAAATTTCTTTAATTAGATGGTTTTAAAACAAGGTTACCAAACAAGGAAAGCAAATACATGTACTTTCCGTATGAAAGGACTAAGGCAACCTCTACTTCATTTTAAAAAAAGATCAAAGGAAAAGCTCACAATCAATAATTCTACCCTGGGAAAAAAAAAAAAGAGGCAGAGATTAATATGACATTTTGTTGGTACATGCCTGTGTATATGAATCGGAGAGAATTACCTCCCATAACGAAACTGGACAAAATTATGTATCTTTACACACGGTAGACAGAAAAATATACAGCCTTCTAATTCCACTAAATTTTCTATGTCAATAGACCAATACATTCCTAAATAATGCCCTAGTAATATCTCTCTATAATCTATTTCATCTTTTTCTTCTGTAATATTTATCCTTGCCGATTTCCCTGTATAGCAGGTAAATCTGTATATCAGGTTTGTCTGTATATTTTCTTACAAAGATTCTGAGGAAAGATTCACATTTCTGAGCACTTCTGAAATAACTATCCAATCCTGCTGTAAAGAGTACCACTTTCTTGGCCGCTATAAGATGGAAAAAATAAATATTGTGTGTGAATTCTCCTTTTCTGCTATTTTTACAGTTTCTTGCTTTCCAAATAGCTATGGGCTGCATCTGAATATGGAGAGAAAGAGAAGATAATAGTGCAGGATACTTCATTACCCGAATGTGGATCCTAAGTTTGCTGTGCCAGTAAGGAATAGGAATATTGGTTCTGCATCAGGTCTTGCGGGACTCCTCTGTCCCCTAGAGATGCAGAGGATCTAGCCAGGTTGGTACAAATTAATTAAGTTTTTTTTTTAAACTGTGTTGTGGTTTCAGAGGAAAAAATCAACTAGAATACATCTTTATTTCCATGGAACATGTCTACAGAGCTCAAGACCAGGCAGTCACCTTCCTCTTCCAGTGTCAGTTGGCTACCAGGAATGGTGATGATTCATTACCTGCTGAGGACAAGGACAGGGTGTACAGAAACCGAGACAGGGATCTGATGTGTGTCACACAGAGTAATTACCATCCGTGTCAGGGCGCCATACTTCCTCTTCAGTTCATACGTGACCCTTGTTGTCATTCTTGTTGATCTTTCCCAGTCCAGTGTGATTTCAGTATTGTGTTAATGAAACGTGAGGAAAACGGCTGGGTTAAATCTGCTCCAACTCTTTGTATCAGCGGCTCTTCTTTCAGCAGGCTATTCGTAATCACTGCTAACACAGAAAATAGGCTGACAGCCGTGATGTACCTTTTGAATCAAGCATGCTTAGATTTTACTATCTTTCCACTCCGTTTCCTTCCTGCCCAAGAAAACAAGAGAAAATATCTTCTTCTGTGTTGGCCTGCTTGAAAGAATTTTGTTTTCTGCCGTTCTCATGGAATATTTCAAAACCCTTTTCCTCCAGATAATGGACCTGAAAACTGCCGAGCACTGGCTGCTCTGCAGCAAAGCACATGTGCGGTTAAGTTTAAGCACGCATTTAAGAGTTTTGCAGGATCGGGAATGGAGTTAACAGCATTTTGCTGTACAAAGGATAACAAAGTCCCCAGTCCAGTGAAAGAAAATTGAAAATTCAGGTTTAGAACATTCACTCAAGAGCAGTCAGAGGAATCGGGTTGTATTCAGATGACTGCATAACAAACTAAAATGCAGAGTGTTGATCTGTGTTTAAGAAGCAGCCCTAGGTGTTTTCCCAGACAACAGGAGGTTTTTTTCTGAGAGCTAATGGCACAGAAAACCTTTCTTGAGATTTGCACCTCTTTCTTCAGCGTTGCAGGTGTTCATGGCAGAGTGCAGTACTGAAGTCTCGGCTGTCTCTGATGAAATAAGAGCGGCTACTTACTGGCATTTTTAATAGGTACAGCTTTTCCAAATGTGTAAGGACCCATTGAGACTGCCAGGAAAAGAAGCATGAGCTTTCCAGTCTCCTTCATAAAAGATTTAAGTCACCTCAGAGCTCTTAAAAAGCCCACCCTATTCTCTTTCTCCTTTTCTCTTTCTCTTGCTTTCAAACCCACCTTATGCTATCAATAAATAATTCTAATATGGGCACATAAGAATGGCTGTCATCCACAGTTTCTGGATTTTACATATTCCTTTCATGGATTTTTCACTAACTCTTGTTAGGACAAGTGCTGAGACAGAAATAGATAAGAAACTTTCTCTGACTACTGAAATTTCCTGGCACCCCATCGGAGAGTCTATAAATTCTTGTTGAAATATAGGGATCAAAAGTAATTCAGGAATACAAAAGAGCTACTTATCTTATACCCCTGGAATTGATTTGCTTGCTCCAAAACCCTGGTTAGGAATCAAGGCTGTCATTTCAGGACACCGGAAGCGCCAAATATATGGTGAAAATAACTAATTTTGAAGTTTGTGACCTGAAGGGAATTGCATAGTGTATATACTCATATTTGACATTCAGTTTTACATTCATTTCTTCAACATGCTAACGCATACAAATTATGATTGACTTCTAATGCTATAAGTAAAAAAAAGGACAATTTAATAAATCATTTTAACATATAACCATCTGGGCTTCTAGGTGCCAACCTAAGTGACAATAATAATAATATAGTAATAATAGCGCTGAACTAAAAGGTAATCTCTAAAAACTGTTGCCATTTCACAGGCTTATAAGAATATGCTACTTAAGATGAGATAAATGTAAATTGAAGTCATCAAAAATTTTCTACTGCAGTATCTAGGAATTATCAAAAAGAAAACAAATTAAAATAATCTATCTATTTGTCCAGCAGTGCAGGAGTAAAGGGAACAGAAGATTATATTAGATGTCTACAGTATTTGGAGTGGCATGCTTTATCCGCACTAGTAATGGAAGGGATCTCTGCACAGGAATTCTACTAAAATCAGTATGAAACTTTTTCATTCTCTCAGAACCTGTCTGTTAACCTAAAATACTAGCCAGGACAAGTCAAAGGCAAAAATCTACCTAGAGCAACCATTTTCATTGAAGTGTGGAAAAACACCAATAGTTTTCCCTGTTCCTGGTCATAGCAACAGTATCACATGAAATACCAGGAGAGGTGAGAACTTTTGTCCCACATAGATATATTATTTAAATACTGGCACAATACACTTTGGCGGTGCGTTGTGTCTTTTCCTGCAGGTTCACAGGCGTGTTCTTTCCAGATCCTGCACAACCCCTGTTATTACCCTCACACACAGCTGACGAGTGAAATTCCTCCCCTACGCTAGGATCTTGGTATCCCTGTTATATTGAGTGCTGAGCAGTCCAGTGGCTGAACTCCAGTGGTCCAGATTTTACTGGAGCACAATCAAAGCTCAGGTCGCAGAAGCTATTATTGGGCTAAATACCTGTGAATAATCACTGCCCAAGCTGAGAAATGGAAAGCATGGAGATGTTGATATTCTGACAAATATCGTTCTGAGTTTTCCTAAATAAAGGCATTTAAATGGGTGCTGACACCACTTTCCCAGACAGCTAGGATCTTACTCACCCCAGGATATCTTATCCAATATGGCCTAATACACATGAATACTAACATATAAATACTAATATACTAATTGTGCTTCTACTATACTTGCATCATTAAAATCGTGTTTTATGTCATTTGAAAAGGTCACATTTTCTAGAGACTCTTCATCATTCTTAAAAGAGCTCCAAAAACTTTTTAAAATGTCTTCCATCAAACATATATTTACTCAGCTCTACATTTATCTGGCGTGGTCCAGCTATCATATGACTAAGAAAACTTCAAAATGCCTCATAGGAACAGTTTTGCAATCCTAAACTTCAAGCTTAAGTACACCTATTTGAAAAACGTGTTACAAGAATGCCTTTGAGCCACCTCAGAGGCATTCTTTATGATTAATTTTTGCAAAAGTGCTAGCAGCAGCTTTTTAGGCTGAGCACTCAGAGGCACTATCAACAAAATGTGGGAGCACCAGCAAGCAAAGCCTGGTCTTTCCCATCTAGTTTTTTCCACTGCTATTCTAGTTTTTTAATTCATCATCACAAGTTCATCATTACATCTTCTCTTTCCTCTGAGAGTGGTTACCAAGAGGGTGCTCCTTACTAGGAACTGCAAACGAAATCTCTCTCACCTAAGAGTTATTACCTTAGAGATAAAATAAGGATGAACTGTAAAAAAAATGCAGTTTGCAATGCTGTGAGCAGGAAAGCAGCGGATATTAATAATGCTCTTTTTACGGCGCCATTTCTCAGAGGCTCCAATCCCTAATCGACTCCAGGAAAGTGTGCATTTACCCATATCAAGGAGAAGAGTGCTGTGGTACAGCATTATCTTTTCTTCCTGCATTGATCACCCAGCTTGCCCTGACTTACACCTCAAGCTGATTGAGAGTTCCAAAAAAAAAAAAAGGTGATGAAATTTTATTTAAAAAATTATTTTCTTGTTTTTCAAATGCCCATGCAATTCTGTAAATAGACAACCCCCTCACCAAACACACACACACCCCCAAACTCTAAAATCTTGACTTAAATGTTTAAACATTGGTGTTCTGACCGCTCAGCATTCCTGGTCTGTGGTGTGCAACTACCACACAATATGCAAAAACTCTGTTGTCTGAGAGGAAAAGAAATGCATTAGGAAGAGGAAGAGCAAATTCTCTTAGACCTTAATTGCTCAGTCAGCAGTGTTAGCTCATCTTGGTCTGGTAATGGCTAAGTTAGGTAAGAAGACTTTACTGTAGTTACAGTAAAAGAAATGTGGAAAAATAAAAGAAATCTGTCCTATCATATGTCCATTACATCTCATGCCTTCCCGTATCAAAAGACCTATCGTTCCAGGTCAGCATTTTGGAAGTGCTAAATAGACTTCTCCATTTTCACCTAGGTCTGATCAACCAACTTTATGTGACGGTCAGCCACAAAATTAATAAAATCATTATTGGCCAGATGTCTTAATAAAGCCTTCTCTGAGGGACAGAACAAAGCTGCTGTTCCACTCAGTCTCAACCACACATTGGTGGGAAGAGGCGCGTCGGAGCTGTGAAGAGATGGCTGGGCCACAGCTGGTAAAGTCCCAGGCAAGGCAGTGAAAATACCATGGGGACACCTGACAGGCTGCAACTTATTTAAACTCTTCTTGGGCAAGTATCCTGAAACCCTCCATTCTCACTACACCTATCGTTTCAATAGAAATGGCAGGACTGGCACGTAATCCTGGTGGCTCAGCGCTGCAGACCAGCTGCAGAGTTCCCTGCTGGGAAGGCTGACCAGCTTCTCCCTTGCTGAGAGGGAGAGGAAGGGAATGCTACTCCTTGGAGACCTTAACACTACACCTGAAAAGTGTGTAAGCATTGTTATCTCTGCTCCACAGGTTGGGAAACTGTGGCAGCAAGAGATGAAAAGCCAAAATGATCAACTGGGTTTCAGTCAAGGCTGCAGCAACTGCTGGTGCTGTCAAGCAGGTAGAGTTTCCAGGTGCATAGTGCCAAGGAGTGAGTCTTTGTGTTGGTAGAGACACCCCCTGCCTCTACCCTGCGTGCCAGGATTGTGAGAGGCTGAGCTGACAACCGTGCACAGTGAACTGGGTTCACCTTGTTACCAGACCACCAGGCAAAGAAGATGCCTTTGGAGATATCTGTGTGAGTGCTGACAGTTAATGATAAGATCACCATCTACTGCTATGTGAAAACAGTTGCCACAGCTTAGGTACCTTAAACCCTGTACCATGCCTTCCACATTATGTCTGTCTTTAGACCTGTTTAGATCCATCTGACCTGGCAACCAGCAAAAGCTGGGCTCCCGTGCTATCTCTCAGGACCCAGCAGAGATCCCCAGTGTCATCTTCTGCTTGCTAGATGGTCAGACTTGGCTCAGCAGCTCACAATCCAAAGTGTGCATGGAGGAGAAATAAATAATGTTTTGGGGTTTTCCCTCCTGTTTAAAGACTTGGCTGCCAGACACGAATCGCTGTACACAGAAGTGACAGACAAACACTCAGAACAAAAGGGACAGCTTGGAAATGATCCGATAAAATTTTAAATGTCTGAGAGAGAAGCAGTGATCTTGAGGAGCTCACAGGTGCCTGAAACCTGACTGCAGCCCATCCTTTTTTTAGGAGATTACTCTCAGCTGAGGTAGCCTTGACTGTAGCATTTAGATTTCTTTCCAGAGATCTGGATGCAGTGAAGCGGTGTGATTTAATCAAAGGGAAAAGCTCTCTGCACAGCAGTCTGTGCTAGCTGTTTTCCCTACCGCAAGCACAGAACTCCACTCGTGGGCCAACACTTCTACATTTCATTTCATGTAGTTAGACGCCTATAACCTGTTCGCGTTCTCTACAGGAAGCCTGGGATGCTCAGCACCTTTAAAATTTAGGCCACCCTATTTTGCCTGTCTTCGAGTGCTTAATCAGAATTGCTTAAATGGGTTCCTAGGACTTCCCTGAGATGAGAGAAAGATGGAAAATTAAAAAGAGGGAGGAAATTCTCAGTATTTAAAGATGCTGCAAGTGTCAGCATCTAACAGTTTGCAATTTTAGTGGGTTATCCCACTAGAGAATTGCTGGACATGGAGGAGATATGAAATTTTTACATGGAACGCACAGAAGTTGAACCAAAGTCTATGGCTCATGCACAGCTTTTATTTTATCTGCTGCTCTAGTTGAATTTCCATGGAGACATGTCACAGGCGATAAGGCTTTCAACTCAGCCTCATGTGACATTATCAGTAGCTGGCTAGGGAAAGTACCACAAAACATAAAAACTCTTTGGGAAACTCTGCATGGGGGAACACTTACCAGTGAGTGCATCACTGAGGTGAAAGGCTGCACTAAGCAGGATTCTGCCAGGGGCTGTCTTAGATCTGGTTCTTGTCTGCCTTTGCCATAACAGAGACAATACTTACCATATTTTGAAACAAAACCAGTTTGGAAAGATTTATAAATAGAGTTTAGTGGACCTCATTAGCTGGTCAAAATCATCTTGACAACTTGGAGTAATGGATTGGAAAAACAGGATGCTATTCAACAAAAAGAAGTGATTTTTCCTACCTAGGCAGGAGTTATCACTAGCATATAGCAGAATAGCATTGGGTGTAACTGGAGCACGGGGCCAGTTTTACATTGCAAGGCAAATGCAAGACACAGTGACACAGGTACAGCTGTTCCTGACTTGAGGCTGCAGGTGGACCGGCTCTTTCAGCCCAGATTTTCTTTGCTTCCATGCCAACTATTAGCAGCAAGAGAAAGGGTGAGGTAGTACACAGCTAGGAGAGGTCTAGTCTGCGTTCTCCCCCGAGGCAGCTAAGTGGGGCTATAGCTGACACAGATACATGACTTCAGCTCTGGGCGGAATTCCAGCTCATTAGCTCTCCTGAAGACTAAATTTCTGCCCAGGACACAGGCACAGGATCCCCACAGACATTAGTGAGAGCAGCACAAGCAGCCCCAGGGGCAAAAAAAAAAAGACCCACTGCTTAAATACTTCCTATGGTTTTTGTTACACAGAAGATTACAAAGAACATGTTCGCTTGAGAAGAAAAAGAACAAATGGAATAAAGGCAATTTAATGGCTAAAACATAAGTGCTCCAAATCCTACCTCTCCGTGGCACCTGCTGACGCTAGGATTTAAAGTTATATGAGTCATTTAAGCCATTTATGTACCAAGATTCATATTACTAAAATATAACCCTAGGGATGTTTCAACGGAATAAATAGTTGTCATCAATGCAAAAAAAAAAAAAAAAAGAAAAATCAGGGATTTGCTTTTTGTTTCCTTTATAAACACCCCTGTTGACTGTAAGAAGCTGGGCTTTGGAGGGCAGACTAGACTACAAGATCCTGGACTGGATTTTTGGAGGGTATTTATCCTCCAGAATGTGCATATCAGTAAGACAAGAATATTTTCAAAGATGTGTAAGCAAGCTAGGAACCAGCCTGCTATTGGTTTTCACTAGCAACCGTGCCTGTGCACCGCTTTGTGAGCAGAGACAAAAAGTAAGAGCCATCTAGAAATAGAGATGGCAAATGTAAGCGAGGTGGTTATACAAAGTGAGAAGGGAAATGCTTGAGATCAGATCTGTGGCTGGTATCAACCCACACTTGCAGTAGTCAGTTTCTGTGGGCTATTGCTCATAATTCAATCCTGCCTGGCCGATCTGAGGCTCTGGGCAGCAGTAATACCAGGGGACACACAAGGTTGATTGTGGATAAATTAGTTTTGCTTGAAATGAGGGAATGCAGCAGGCTGATTTTTTTTTTTTTTGGCCTTCTCATCAGACAGTGGGAACAGTGAGATAACAAGCAAAAACTGGTAATCCTGAGTGAGAGGTGAATCTCACTTGGCATCTGATCTGACCCTCACATCTAAAATATCTAAAGTGATTCAGATTCTTTAATACATTTATGCTCACAATGAACCTTTGAGACAGGAGATAATCTCCCTGTCTTGTGGAACTCTGCTGCAGCAAAGTTAAAAATACCTCTCACATTTACTAGACAGGAGTCTGTTGTGGATTTACTCTATTATATTGTCCTAATAACTTGGTGGACTGGGTATACCCACCCTAATTAAAGCATTTGAACCTCATTGTGCACAGAATTACTCAGGCATCCCTGAAAGATACAACTCCATGGGCAATCATATCCCCATGGAGACAGAAACAAATTGCTTTTTTACATCACTGAACTGTCACCGCTCCACTACGCTTGTACAAAGCGACGCCTTGGCTTTGCAGACCAGGAATGCTATGCCTTTCTCTCACAAAAGGCAACATCACAGGAGAGGGAAAAATCTGCCTTTATAACATCAACATTTTGTTCTTCCTATGAGAACCGTGACCACCAAATGCAGGTCAAGCAGCAGTATTGAAGGATAACTTCTAATCTGTCATCACAGGACAAATATTTTCACATAAACCCTAGTTGTGTACATCCCCCTGCAAAGTCACCAGAACAGAATCTGTTACGTGCGGATTTTCTATTTTACAGTGACACCTGCAGTGTTAGGAGGAAAGTGCCACTAGCAAGAGCAGTGCTGTTCAGCTCTTTCGCGGTAGGACACATGCTGGTTAGCTTTGAGGGCAGGCTGTGAAGCAGCACAACAGATTGTCAGCCTTGGAAGACACTTTCCAAAGAGCGCAGGTCTCCCACAAGCTCATCTACAGACTTGATTAAGAGCAAGGGTTGATTGCTCGGTGTTACTGAGCAAGCCAGGATTTCTCCTCTCCACTCCCCGCAGTCGGGTAAAATCACATCTGCTTTTGAAGCAGTGGCAGCTTCCAAGCCTTCCTTGGATTTCACCCTTCAGATCTTTAATTATAATGACTACAGATGATTCTTGTGTCTTTAAACAAGATGGTGTTTGAAAGGTAGTTGGGGAAAATAAGCAGCTGTTGAAAACCTACAGTACAGTCCATCCTGTGTGCTGGGGGATTTAAATTCAGGGACTGACTTTGCTGTCTACATCCTAGGCATGGATTACGAGGAATTCCACACACACTATTATTTTTATATCTCTGGTGATTTTTCTGCAAGTTTTCAAATTTAAAAAAATGGCAATTCTGTCTTCTTTCTGTTTTGGTTTGGTTTTTTCCTAACCGAATTCAGCCCTTATCTCTGATGTGCATGTGCTGGCACCTCTTGTCATAAATCAAAACCAGGACTGAGTTTGTTTGTGAGGTTTATTGCTAAGTTTGTGACAAAATGTCTCTCTCCACAGACAGGTATGGTTCAGAATATGTCCATCTATTGTCCCCCAGATGTAATTGTGCCATTCACGTTGAAACAGCTGAGCTGCTGTGGGTAATCTCATAAAATAAATGCAAACGCTGCCAAAAAACATGGTGCATGCTACTTTCTCACTAATACTCTATTTGGTTATACTCACCAATTCTTTCCACAGGTTTAACCATCAGTGTGACCACTAACAAACATACAACTCTTAAAAAGATTCAGATGTACCCAATAGTAGCCAGGCTTCAGTAAACCGTAGATGTTTGAAGGTACAGACCACCAATAGTAAGTTGCCAGTAGACCAGTTCCTCTGAGGAAAGGGAATGTTTCTTAGAAGAAGATATATGAACAAAATTTCTTGCACGTTCAAAGGAGTGCAGCATTGAATCTAGCTTCCCAGAAGGAGCTGATGGCTATATAGCATGCTTGTTAAAATGCATGCCTGAAGACTTCTAATTTCACTGCTTATGTATGTCATAGTGATTTTTTTTGTGCACAGAAGCAGAAATATGTGGAAGTATATATTGGAACAAGAATGAGGATTTGGGGTTTTTACCTCTAGTGCTGGTATTCCTTTTGGAAGCGGAAGAATGAGACAAAGGTTAAAAGAAAAGGACTGGAAGTGAAGAAACCTAACATCAAACCTTACACAGATACATTACGCTAAAGAAATAAGCATATATTTGCAGACCTTCACCTGTCACTACTTTCATGTTCTCGTTTCTGATGGGAGGGAAATTCATGGCACATGGAAGTGTCTCAGGTGAAGCACTCTACAATTTAATGTGAAAGCAAAAGTTTTACCCTTATCTCTGTGACTGCACCGAGGCCTCAGGAAAGTCATGAGTTTATGTGTGGGCATAAATATTTCCAGGCACGCCAGTAATTTCTTAAACCAATTATTTTATTTAAATTGCTTTAAGACTTCTTGCTTTCCACCTTTTTTTCCTCTAACTGAAGGGATGTTTTCTTTTTACACTGCCTCTGCTGCTACTTTAAGCTTTTAATCCACCTTTTTAGAAAGTCCTGTCTGGTGTAGTGATCCAGCCCTCTGTGTTCAGAGGTGCTTATGGCAGGGGAGCCTCACTGTTCCCAGCCATCTGCAAAGGATCCACGTGTCATGCTAATTTTTCATCTGCCAGACGGACTGATTATAAGAATACAAAGGGAGCACATGGTAAGAGAACCGCTACAAGGTGACCGTGTTAAGAGAGATGTACTCTTCATGGTGAAAGTTGGATTGCTTCAACTGAGAACTTGTGATAGGGAAGCTAAGCCTGTTCTTGTTAGTGGGAGTAAGTCCTGGGCCCTTTCTCTTTTGTCATTCCCCTACACATTGTTAGCGTTCAGCTACACTCTATAGAGGGAATGGGGGTTTGGAGCAGCGATTGAGCAATGCTTGGGAGCGCGTGTGTATGAATTATATTCTGCCGATGTTATTTGATTTAAATGCCAGACCCGCATAAGAGGAAACACGGGTATGTCTCCATTACAGGGCCACAATCCAGTGTGTGAAGACAACAGAAATAGAGCTATAACAATGCTAAAGTCCTCAGGAGGGATCAGGACATGAAAACAGATGTTCCAGGACAGAACATGCAATTTACATTATGCAGTTGCCCAAATTTCTCCCAAGGGACAGTCGTGTTTTGTAATATTCATGTTGTTGCTGTGACGATTCCTTCCTATGATTTTCTTCCATAAGGCAAGTCACAAAGCAGGAAGACTCTTTCATATCAGCCAAAGGAAGTTTGACCAAGGGAACAGGGTAATTGACAGGGATTTGGGAAGGTTGTTCACCCTTCCTGGCTTTACTGGTAACCCTTTTCATTGCATTGAATAATGCCTTTTCACTGCTGCTTGCCTCACCTTTCATCTCCACTGCCTGATCAGCCTGAAACCCCCAAGGCAATGATGTCTTGCCTGTTTGTACAGTATTCAGCATGTTGGAGCCCTTATCTCCATCTGGGCTTCTAGGTGCCAGTCTAAGTAGTAATAATAATAATATAAAGAGAGTAAAAATAATAATGATAATCTAAAAAAGAATAGGCAAAGACAACAGATGTGAAAATGGTCCTTGTAGGGCATAGCATATGGAAGTTGTTGCAGTGGGAACACAAGGCGGGAAGGATTTCCGGGCTTCATTGGTCAATGTAAAAAGGTTAAGGAATGTAAAAGAGTTCATTCTTTGAGTCACACAGCAAACACATGGTGTGATTCATCAGTCAGACCTAACTACAGGACTTGGAGATGCCACCCTACTTAGAGTACAGCTTCAAAAGCCCTAACCAACACTGAACAAAGTGTGGACAAGAGTTGCTAAATTTTACTGGAGTAAAATGTAGTACTGACTGTTTGCAGTAATAGTTTGTATCTGTTTGTAGTAATAGTCTCTTTGCAGATGACACCAAGCTGAGTAGTGTGGTTGACACGCCTGAGGGAATGGATGCCACCCAGAGCGACCTGGACAAGCTTTAGAAATGGGCCCATGTGAACCTCATGAGGTTCAACAAGGCCAA
>RSEF01000001.1:142236512-142250949 GCA_003993805.1 Himantopus leucocephalus
TGATTCTATGATTCTATAGCTTGATCAATGCTTGGTAATTGCTAGTATAATCTTACCACATGTTGTCTGTCCTACTACACTCCAAAATAAATGTTTATAGCAAGTTGTATTTAAAAAAAAATATGAAAATATAATCATTAACACATGAAAGATATTTTTACTGTTATTGCTTTACACTTGGAATCAGAAGATGAATGTATGTAGATGTACAGTAGATGTTACACTTTAAGCTTTGTAGTATCTTCATTAATAACTACATCATTTTAAGGCATCTGCATATTAAAATGTTTTATAAAAAACTGTCTACTGTATCATGTTCCTACTGGAATATTTCCATAGCACTAATGTAATGATTTTTTTATGTCTCATTGCAGAAATACTTATTACAGGAAAAGTACAAAATTAAAATTGAAAGGAAAATGTCCGATGAATAAAGTTGCAGAGGGAAAATATCTGCAAAATTCTGATGTTCATTTGAAATTGTGAATTCGAATTTTAAGTTAAAACTGGGGGAGTTACAGCAATAAGTAACTTACTAGAGTAGGATATCCTATTCTTTGGATCAAGAGGATCCATTGTATAAAAACTATTTTAATCTTTTGAGTGAACACTTAATTGTTTTTCATTGGAACTGCTGTCCTTCATGATCATACTCTGCTTCAATTTGCTGGGCATGTGAAATGTTATATTTAGCCTGTCTAGACATCCTTAGGGATGCCACTCTAAACATTAAAGAATAATGTCTGTGTGTCATATCCGGGTGGCTAATTCATTGATGCAAACAGTTTTTCTGGAATATCCATACTGGGTGAATCTCATCTTTTTCTGGTGAGAGCATCATTATGAGGATTCTTCTCAGTACACCTTTGTTTCTATCCGAGAGGATGGCTACTTTCTTTTCTGGTTTTGAATGACATGGTTTTGTGGATGTAGGTCTGTTGGTTTGTGTTTGTATGTCTATATGTATTTGCATAGGATAATTTGTAGGCTGATGGGTTGGCTGAAAGATGAAAGAGCTACTGTTTGGAGAAGGACAGGAGCTATTGAATTTGTGGTGGATAGGTGTCATGGTTTAACCCCAGCTGGCAGCCAGGACCATGCAGCCACTCACACAGTTCTCCCCCTTCCCCCCAGAAGAGCAGGGCAAAGAAGGAGACAAGGAGAGGAAAGAGAAAGGAAAAAAACTTGTGAGTTGAGATAAAGACAGTTTAATAGAACAATAACAGAAAAAGTAAATAAATGGTGAATTGGCACAATCTGAAGCAGCCATCTCTGCCCATAAAACTGAAGCTATAGCTTTGCGTAGAGCCAGCAAGTGAGCATTGGAGTTTGTTAGTTCTGGCTCTTTACTGGACTGAAGAGCCGGTGAGGTGTTTGAGTCATGCCTCTGAGTGACTGGGGTCCAGAAGGACTATCAACTTGCTTCACTAACTTGTGAATTCTTCACAAACATGTAAAGAAGTCAATATTCCTTCAGAACCAGTGTGTTGAGAAGCATGGTGCAGAGACGAGTATTGTTCCAAAAGTCAGCTCATGCTTACCCAGATTTATTAGCTTTGGCTCAGCCTTAGCCATCCTGATGTTATATGGGCTCATATGGAGACAACTGACAGTCATAGCATCCTGCTCCTAAGCACCCATATTTCTTGTAAGTATTTCCCCATCACTTTGTCTACCTTAATGTTACACTTTTCTGGATGACTGTAGCTATTAAGATACTTTCCCTCTTCTGTGGAAGCAAATGTATTTTCATGAGAAATAGGAGATGTATCATTCTCTTCAAATAGGGGAAATGTATTTTCTACAACTAAGGTGTGTAAGCATGGATCTGATGTCAAAGGAGAACATGGCTGCCATAAGTTTACATACAGCATTCTTAGTCTACCAGAAATTTTGCAGCATATTTGAATGGAGTTAACAAATAGTTCCAGGGTAACTGGAAATATTGTTTTAGAATACACAACACTTGCTAAAATTCTCAATTAAAATTGACTGATTAGCAGTTACTTTCCTACTTTTGATAAAAACAAACATTGAGAGCCTTGGATCTGAACTGTTAATGAACAGAATTTTCTTTAATGATGGTGATCACGTTTCCATGTTCAATTGGCTTATAAAATTGAACATAGAAGTACATTACTTGCCTTTCTCATAAGGTACTGTTAGGATCTGCCTGTCTTGTGGCCTCTTCAGAGAATATGTGTATGAATATGCATTGTAGCTAATGATGTAAACATACAACAAGATTATATAATGTGTATGTGTAGCAGTAAGTAATTTTTTTCCTTACTGCATTGTTACGATTTGCAGTTGGTTTACTTAGGTGGGTAGGTTCCCTAGCATACACCAAGATTTTATTTCATCTTCTTTGCCTGCCCTCCAGTTCTCATGATAACAGTGACTAAAGAGAAAAAGAAGTATGTTCATTCTAGGAGCAACAGAATTGAGTTCTTTGACAATTTTGTTTGAATGTCTACACCTACAAAATTGATAGCTGATGCAGCATGGTGTTCCTGTAAGACGCCTCATTTGTTTGAAGAAATGTACACTTGCAGTAATGATTAGAGGGCAGCTGAATGGCAAACCTGTTCATAAAATATCAAACACCATACACTATAGTGAGATACCAGATGAGGCTTATGTCTACTTTGTGAAACAGGTGGTTAGAAACTAATTTGGAGGGGGAAGGTACACTGTATTCCCCTCTTCTATGCAATCCTCAGCAGAGATTTCTCTTTTTTTATGCAAAGGAAAATTTTTTTTCTTTCTCACTGAAACATATCGAAAAAGTCAGACAACACAACGGCCATTGGATTCCTAAGCCAGTGATGGGGACAGATAAGTAAACAATAATTATGTAGGTGTGAAACTTAGATGCATATATATTTCAATGCAGGTTTCAGATACTACTTGGAATGGCTGTATTATTTATTTTTCATCACAGGCCATCTCCAGAGTCTTGTCACTCTTTGCAACAGATAGAATTCCTTACATTAGACGTAAAGATAACCAGTGGTTACATACAGCCTATATATAGGTAAAGGAGTCTCACGTGGCTCTATAATCCAAGACAGACCTAGCAATGAACTGGAATGTGGTAGATTTTACCATTAAAACAGAGAAATTAAATGAAAATATTAGTAGGAAATCAGTTTCCTCTCTAGGTTTATAAGAGGACAACTGAGTGACTTAAAACTTGACAGTGGATGAAGCTATGAATAAAAGAATGAACACCAGGATTTTGGAACATAAGCTGGTGGGAATATTGATTTAGCAGACAATATAGTTATATATTTATATAATTATATATTTAAACACAGTGAAAGCCCTCTGCATCTTCCGGCTAGGGAATGGAGTACGGTAATGATGTGGAAAACTGCTTCACAAACTTGGGCAGCAGAAGATAGTGCTGACCAGGAGAGTGAATGACTGTTGCAAGGCAGGACTTTAAAGCTAACGGGCATATGGAGGAGCAACATGCAGATAGTAAAGGGTTTGTGCTATTCAGAGAGAAAATAAAAGAGAAACATAAAAAACTAAAATAAAATTGAATTTTTGAGTTAAAGTCACTTAGAGATTAGGCACTGGATTAGCTGTAGATTTTATTGCAACCTCTCTCATTTGCAGCTGGATTTTTATTAGAATATGATGTTATTAAGAAAAAGAAACACAAATATTTCCTGGATATCACATTGAGGAACAAGTAGGTTTGCCCATATTAGTAGGAGTTCATTGAATCATGTAATAAAAAATTATATTTAGTCAGAACCTAAAAAGTAATGTTCAAACAATAGAGAAGTTGGTGGCTGGGAATGTGTGGACTATGTAACTATGTTTGAATTAACCATGTCTAACTGTGTAACTGTGTGGACTAACCGTGCATCATAGAATTATAAAATCATAGAATTGTCTCATTTGGAAGGGACCTTTAAGATCGTAAAGTCCAACCATCAACCTAACACTGCCAAAATCACCACTAAACCATGTCCCTCAGCACCACATCAACACATCTTTTAAATACCTCCAGGGATGGTGACTCAACCACTTCCTTGGGCAGCCTGTTCCAATGTTTGATAACCCTTTTGGTTTTCCTAAAAGCCAATCTAAACCTCCCTGGTGCAACTTGAGGCCATTTTCTCTTGTCCCATCGCTTGTTACTTTGGAGAAGAGACGACCCCCACCTCGCAACAACCTCTTTTCAGGTAGTTGTAGAGAGAGATAAGTTCTCCTCTCAGCCTCCTTTTCTCCAGACTAAACAACCCTGGTGAACTTATTGTTCATACAATAATTCAGTTTAAATGAAAGACCAAATGAATGTGGATTTGTAATTGAGCTTTTTAATTTCCAAGGCAGGGGCAGGAGGAAAAAGAAAAGACAAAGGTGTAGAGTGGAACTGGGAAAGGAGGTTGCATGTGATTCCTTACCCTCAGTATCCTTTCAGAATTATTTAACAGAGAGCCTACCAGCAGTGGGGGGAAAGTTTGTTTGATAATTTTCTATGTTTAAGGATCAGGAAGCAAAAGTCATCTTAAGTTAAAAACTGGGAAGGACAGTAAAATAAAAAATATCAAAGGTGTCCCTAGCCAAAAAGATAAGAGAACAGGAAAAGAAGACTCACAACAGCAGGGGTAGGGTTAAGTTTAAAGCAGAGCTAGAGGATCACTAAAAATGAAATTAGAATGTACCTCAGATTCAATAGCTTCTCCATTATTATTGAAGAAAATCACAGGAAAGAAAAATTATTATTGCATCTAGGATAAGAAAGAAAGAATGAGAATGTGGAAATGGGAATTATCACAAAAGAGGTAGAAAGAGGCTCAAAGACTATAATGCTCTTGAGTGAGGGAAGGGACCAGGTAATCTCCATTTCAGAAATCTGAAACAATTGGTGCATGAAATTGCAGACTCAGGAACATCTATACTTTAAAAAGACAGTGAAGTGATCTTGGCTTTTTCAGGCTCATTATTCTGACATCTGTAACATACAGTTCTGCGCAGGGGCAAATGCAACCCTGACCTGAATGAAGGGCTGAGCATCTGTGCAACCATGATGCATGTGATGTCCAGAAGCATTTTCCATGCCAGCCAGTGCTAATGGAGTGAGGAAATGAAAGAAATAGAAGGAAATAGAAAGACATATTAGCAGCCTAGATTTAATATCTTTATTTGGATAACAGTTTGGGGTTTTTTTTCTTAAGAGGAGATGTGGTGAATCTCATTATTTGGACAACAGTAAAACTTTAGAGAAGCTCACATTAGAAAACTTGTTAGTTAAGAAGGAAAAGATGAGAATCACTGAAAGAATTATGGTGCAGGAAAGGGCCTGACTAAAAGGTCAACACTCAAGAATACTGGAAGAAAATATATTAGGCTGAAATGAAGTTATTAGTGAAGTTTCTTAAGAACTGCTCTTCAATTCAGCAAATCTTGGTTGATATTTTTATTAATGATCTTGGCACAGGAATCAAGGAAGTACTAGAGAAGCCTGATGGCACTGTTTGGCACAGTGTAGAAACACATTTATTAGCCTCATTTACACATTCCCAGGCTTTCAGGTACCTGGAAGCAAACATATTAATAGCTGAACCTGACCAATGCTATTAGTAGAGAAAACTGCAGTAAAAAATTATCTGTACTGTGGACATATAAATACCTCAGAAAACTGTGGAAGATGGTGGTACAGAATTTTTCTGGAGAACTGCAATCTAGAGTACAGGTCATGTTTGCACACATTAATACCTCAGATTACCTTGCAGTATCTCAAAACAAGATCACTTTTGCTCTCAGATGTTGCTAAATCTACAGGACCTGAAACTTCTAGACTGTGTGTTGCGTGTGTTTTGTTTTAATTTTCCTTTTGGTTACATTCCCACCTCTCTCAGTATCCATCATCACCTTTCCATGCTTCAATTTGTTATTCTTAGCTTTTCTTTTTCAGAATCTGGTTATTTACTTATAGTCATTTCATAAGATTCAGAATTTTTTAGATATTTATCCTATTCTCACTTCAATGCCAGCAACAACAGTGGAACATAATCGTATATACCAGCAAATATATCCCATCTCACTATCTACTCTCTCAGTGTTTAGCAACGTTATTCATATTCATTGCTTTTTACATTAATCTCTCACTCACTCCTTCCCTCTAGCCCCTTACCTGGTTTTTGTTTTGTTTTGTTTTTCTTAGGTGCCTCACGTTTTTGTTGACACTGTTCAGAAACTGAAGATTTCACGTAATAGATATACAATCCAAGACAGGAATTTCAAATGTGCCTGGGGGAATAAGGCATGTAGTAGTCATGGAATTCCAGGAGCATTTGAATACCAACACCTGTGAAAATCCTAATATAAGGCTTTGGGGGACTGATTCTCAATTCCATCGAGATAATCTGTTTGACATATGGATGTCTCAGTGGGTGCAACTCAGATTGATTGCAGTGTATTTCTTTTCCTCTAAATGGCACTAAAAACGTAATTTCCAATTTGACTGGTTGGTTAGTTTGTTTGTTTCCTGATGTTTCCTCCTGAAAGAGGTCACAGTTACCCAAGTTGAAAATCACGTTATTATTTCTGGCACTCATCTTTTAACCCTTTGCTTTTTCCGTATATTCTTTCACAGTCCAAAACACCCCTTCATACATGCTTCCATGAATCTGTTACTGCAATATTTACTGCTTTCTCACTTTTACTTCAAAAACCAAACCCTGTAGACCCATGTGTTAAGTAAAACCTACATTTGTCTTTATGTTCAATCCAAGATTATCGCCAGCCAGAGATCATGGTATAGATTCAAACCTACAGCTAATGGGCACAGTATGTCAGTACTAATCCCATAAGCAGTTTAGTGCCCAGTAGCATATAATTTAAAATTGGTTGGTTGGTGAGCCAAATCCTGAAAACCTTCCTGTNAAATCCTGAAATCCTTCCTGTGTTGCCATTCAGTCTTTTCTCAGGCAAAATGTTACAATCTTTTTTTTTCTTTATGGCCAAAACTGAGATATTGTATAAGCAGGAGTTTCATGCAAAACATAGCTGCACCANCATATAATTTAAAATTGGTTGGTTGGTGAGCCAAATCCTGAAAACCTTCCTGTGTTGCCATTCAGTCTTTTCTCAGGCAAAATGTTACAATCTTTTCTTTTCTTTATGGCCAAAACTGAGATCTTGTATAAGCAGGAGTTTCATGGAAAACATAGCTGCACCGACCTGGCTGTACCTGTGCAAACCACTGTTGGAGACTCTCAGTGTAAAAAGTTAGTTGCTTCAGCACAGCTTGCCATCTTCCTAAGCCAAAATGTGGTGTTTAACACAAGCATTATGCTGCTTTGGAAGTAGTGCTACTTCAAACTGCTGATCCTTTATGTCAGGCACCTTGATCACTTTTGTTCCTTGTAATGGCTTCACAGAGGGTCTGGTAATGTCCCACAGGACAGTAACATCCCAGGCATGGAGTGTCTGGGTGATCAGGCAGGTACCACCAGCTGTGCCTGAAGTCTCCTCTGCAAAGCAGGAGATTAGGGACAGCCACAGCCTTCTGTGCACAGCTAGCACAGTTGCTCACAGACTAGCCAGCCCATTCAAATCCTTCTGATAAGTAAAGATGCTTCTGTCAGCATCTTAGGTCACAGCTAGTGTTTACAATATGATTAGGTGTGTGTAAATGGTATGAAATAGATCAAATAATAAACACACTTTCTTTTTTCACATGGTACCTAGGCATGCGGCTTGTAAGCCAGTCTTTCCAGATGTTATCTAAAATAGCCAGCTTACAAACCCTTGAAAACTGTGGTTTGTAATACAAATGTTGACAGCTTCTTAACTAGAGCAGAACACCAGTTCATTTGGTGTACATATACTGTCATTTTCAATACTGCTGTGCCATCTGTTCACTCTGCGAATTGTAAAAGATTTTTCATCTATTGGGTTTAAAATCTGTTGGATAAATTGAGTTGTAAAAGGTGAAGTCATAAATTGATGGCACCCTCTCTTTCTCTTCCCCTTAATTACACTATCTTTCCTGGCAGTGTCCAAATGCTGAGAATGGAAAGATTATTGAAAATTGTCATGTTATCTTGCAGTAAATCATTATTAAAGTTGTCACTTAGGGGGAAATGCTATCGTTAGGCTTGCAAAATATATTTAATAATCACACCCTGTTTTCTGACAGTGATAACTTCCTGATAGTTTTCCTTCTGGACTGAAAATTTCCATATTGCTTCCTGGCCAAAGATGATTTCTTCAAAGGAATTTAAATTAAGTGCTTTCAGTAGTTGTGGAGTTTTCCAAGTGTGAGGAAACTGCATGTCTCTATATATACATGTAAAAAAGCTGTAACTTAAGCAGTAAAAGCAGAGTAACTCAAAAATGGCAGAGCTTCGAAACCTGCAACACGGAATATAAATATTTCTCCTTTAGGATGGTTTTATGTTAACAAAATAAACTCTAAATGAAGATCTCATATATATATTGGGAAATCTGTTAAGGCTTAACGCTGAGATGTTACCTTTAAACTGCCTGCTTGGATTTAATCAGTTTCATGGTTGTCATTAAGCTAGTATATCTGGCAATGGAAGGATTCTTGTGACAGGAGAGAAGCATGCTCTTGTAGGGCAGCAGTATCTATCACTGTATTGATCCTTTTTTCACTCTTCTTATATACACTCTGAAGTCTGGGATGTGGCTAGAAAAACTGAGCAAACTGGAGCTTGAGAAACTAGAACATGAAAAAGCATGAGTTTAGCACAGCCATTCAGACGGCTGAACTTGTGCCTCGGGGATGGATGAGGAGCGCCTTAGGGAAGGCAAGATACAAAGGTAGCTGAACATCTGATTTGTAATAGAATGTGTGAAACCTTAATTTAAAAGTTTTTGCAGATGTAATTGATAGTGAAACCAATATACCCCAAATCCTTTTGTTATTTAATCTTTTTGGCAGAGGTTGGGGGTGAGGGGAAAGTGCCATAATATGTGCTGCATGAGTTTGCCTGGGAAACTCTTGAATCATACCCACATTTTTAGGTCACTAAAAAGCTGGTCTGTACTGACCTAGCATTCATGATGGTGATATCTAGGGCAAGATCAGTTAATCTCTCTCTCTTGTTTGTGGCATACATCACTGAGCTTTGTCAATGAATTAGTATGTCTCCAAACTACACAGTACTGATTTACAGATATAAGCTGACTTTTAGTAGGGAAACTTATCAATAGCATTAGTTGAGTCCTTCTTGTAATATATCACTGTGGATTAAGTATTTTTTGTTTGGTAGTTGGAAAAAAAACCACAAACTTTGACAACCACCAAATTTGGCTTTTCAGCATTCTAAACTCAGGAGACTAAAATAAAACACCAATAAAGAAAACAAGAATCTTCTGTTCTCTTTGCTAAGGGATTATTCTGACTTTTTTTCTCTCTGTCTTCTTTTGTTTCTGCTGCATGGCTGGGTTTATTAAATATCCTGAGGGTAATTCTCTTTCTACATCTGTTATTGCAGCCCAGAGCTTGTTTTCTAGCAAAATCTGAGTTAGCAAAATGATTATAAACATTGTTATTCCAGGGATAACCAGTAGCATAAAAGGAAAAGGTACAAAACAGGACCTCCTGCAATAACTGTTAGATGGCAGATATGTATGAGAGTGCATAGCTTGACATTAACATTTTTTTCTTGTACCTATATTTATTGCCTCAGCTGAGACTTTAAGCAAGACCCTCAGAGTCTAAAGAGAATCTAAAAATAAGCCTCCCTATGCAAAGCTGATGGGATGCTTATCTCGTCGTTAAGTATCTATTTGTTAATATTACATCTCAAAACATGTTATGATGGGGTAACTGAGAGTAATGACACTAAATTAGGATAAGGAAAATTTAGGTTAAAAGGCAGACTGATAATCTTGACAGTGAGATCTCTGAAATCACTGAAAAGTCTCCCATGAGAATAGGTGGGAGCTACACTGCTTGATGCTTTTGAAAAGGAGCTGATAAAGCACAAGATGTGTACCTTAGGGAACAGTTTTTCACTAGCAAGGGATGAATAAGGCGGGTGAACAGGTGTCTCTCTTTCCATCATTCTATAATTTTACCTGTGGTTTTGGTTCTGTTTACAAAGATACCAGTAATGTCTTTTTAAAAGGATATTTTTAATAGCATTTACTATGTGACAAAATATTTTAACATACTGAAAACAATATTTATGATAGTAGGGTGTTTTTGGAGGGGAAAGTGTTATTGAAAAGCAGAAAATATTACTTTCTCCAAGAAGTTACAAAACAATGCTGGGTTAGTTCTTTAAACTACTATACCTTATTAATATTCAGCATGAAATGGACTTTTACTCAAGAAGAACGTGAATAGATGTCTACAGTATAATTTGTCATTTATGGCTTGCACAGAGATTGGAAACTGCCAGAACTCTTCCAGGCTGGAAGAATGGTTAAAGAAGTTTTGCGGTTTTTTCGTCATAGTATCTACTAGTAGGTTGAACAGCTTAGACAACATGTGATCACCGCAACTATCCATGTGTTTCCTGTCTTACTGGAAAGTAAACTTTAGTTTTCCAAAAGGCTTCAGGGTGGTTTTTTTTGATTATAAAAGGAAACTAAACTTAGCATGCAGGTGGGTTCTTTTTGGTTGGCTGGTTTGTTTTTTTTTATTTTGTCCTGCAGAGTTTGATTCTTCTGTATGGTTTGTTGAAAATACACCATTTCATTTTTGGCTTCCACAATTAAAAGTCTGTTCCCAAGAACTCCAGTTTACACTGCCACAGATTTCTGTGAAGTGTGAAAAATCCTTCCACTGCTGACTGAGACTAACATAAGTCCTACAGGTGTTCACTGTTGTCTTCTGCTGGATGCTACTCTTCAATTAGTAACAACGGTCTGATGAGAGCTAGCAGTAAGATGACAAGACCCTTGATGTTACCTTTTCGGAGGGCATGATGAAAACTGACAAACATACCAGTTGTCAGTGTTAGCCCACATTTCTAAGGTCCTGATAGTATGGCAGGACCTGACAGTATGGAAAGAGACTCAGCATCATTGGAGCCTTTGTTCTATAACTGCCATGTTTTGTGGGCAGATGAGAAAAGCAAACCTAATATGTTTCTCCCAAGACTGAAGGCTCTTTGGCCTGGCAGGAAACCAGGTAAGACTTTTTAAGGTAACTACCAAAATTAACTTGTCTTCATAAAGCATTTTCATTGTGTCCAAGTGGCAAATCCTAACTCCTCCAGAAGCATGCTCAGAACTGTGTCCAATCTTCCCTCAGAGGAGACTCTTGACAGCTTTTAACCCAAGAATAAAGTGCAGGATGGAGAAATCATGCGGGAAAACCCCAATGCAAATATTGCACATTTTTATCTAGAATTGAAGCCCTCAATTGTACTTTCTTGGTTATGCCACAGGAAAAGTGTGTGGGTTTGCTCCAGTTAAGAGGCAATGCAATAATTTGTTTAGAGGTAAAAATAGCCATGCTGGGTCAGATCAAAGCTCCAGCTAGCCCAGGATTTGGTCTCTAAAAGAACCCATAAGCATGCACTTAGGAAGAAGAAGAGCAGGACAAGTATGCATATTTTCCCTGTATCTTCCCAGTTTCCAGGTATTTTCATTTCAGGAACTGAGATGGATATGTTTTCTCTTGCAACCCAGCAAATGACTTTTACTATTTCTAGGAGGCGGCCATAGGCATAGTACCGACTTGATAATGCATGGTCTCACCACTGGTCTGAGCTTGCCTACACGTGAGCTAATTTTTATTTGTTTCAACATTATGTTAGCTTAAGATCTATGAATACCACGGTGGTATGAGTTCTGAAAAACCTGGCTACTCACTGCGTAACAAACAGTAGCAATTTCTATTAATAAAGATTGTAGAATGCTACAGCACAACTTTCAAACTTTGCCTGGGAACCAGCAAAAGGGAAACAGCCTGTGCTAAACATAAAAACAGGTCTAAGAGTGAGGAGAAAGTGACTCCTGCCACCAGCACATTGTTCATTGCAGCAAAGAACTGGGAATGTCACTGATACCCTCCTCACTGCTGTTCTGCCTCAGGAAGCCTGTTTCTGTCAGCCTGAAGATCTGCAGGGATGCTGGAAGGATGATCAAAATGCAAGAAGTAATGGGTAAATATTAGTAAGATTTCTTGTACAACATTTTTAGGGATATTATTATTAATGCAGCATTTCTGTATTAATTTGATCTATCAGTATTGCATTATTGTAACTGAACTAGTAACTTTTTGTTGTATTTTGATGATATTGTTAAATTTTAATTTGGCTATCAGTAAATTCTTGGCTTAACATATATGGCATATTGCCTTTTGCCATAGCAACATTCTGAGTGTCAGTTTGCACATTAGGTAACCATCACTAAATAATTTCAATGCATTTGCCCAGTTTTCCTTCAAGACACAAATTTAACAGCCATGGAACCCTGAGACAAGAAGTGACACAGGTCTGCTGTCAGCAAAATCAGATCCTTGGGCTTTGAAACTGGATGCTACTGGCATCTTCTGTCTCACTATTAATTCTTGTGCTGGAAGAGAAAATGAACGATAATGTGTTCACCATGCCACTTATGGTTTTGTAGACACCATTTAAAGCAAACTTTTCCATGCTGATAACTCTTAGTTCAACTGCTTATTCCCCATACATAGTCCGTTCCATGTATTTGATCAACTTTGTCTTTGAATCTTTTTGACATCAAACATGTCTTTCTTGAGACAAAGATACCAAAACACCATTTCACACTTAAAATGGAAATTAATTATGGTATTATGCAGTGTCATGATAATAAAGTTCTACATTTATTTCTCTATTCCCTACCTATGGGCTTCATGAAAACTTCAACTTAATTCTGAGCAGCAGTTAGTAAAAGAAAGAGTATCTTAGGAATCATCCATCATAAAACCCAAGAAGTTATATCTGAGTGATAATTTCAGCTGAGTAATAATATCAGCTGAGGTAAACCCTGAGCACATTATTTATGTGTGGAAGGAGTTTTGTTTCTCACCTGACCACTTACATATACATTGCTCTATGANTGTGTGTGGAAGGAGTTTCGTTTCTCACCTGACCACCTACATATGCATTGCTCTATCCTGAATTTCTTCTGCCATTTTAATTAGTCAGGGAGTACTGTAAGATCCTTCTCCAGTTTTCTAGAATTGTCCTTGTCCTTAAAACAAGATATTCATGTCATCAGTAAAATGCTTTCACCCTGTTATATATTCTTTTCTAAGGCAGTGTATGAATACAGCATAAGTCCCAGCACAAGATATGTGTAGAGTTCCTGTTTTCCCTACTTTGTGAAAACTCATTGTTTGCTATCTTAACCATGATTGTTTCAGTTCCTTAAAAGCCTTGGTGTTGTTATGTCAAAAACCTTTCAGGAATTCAAGGAGACTGCAGAAACCTAGTCACCCCTGTTCACCTGCTGGAGTCCTATAAATTTCACTAGGGTCATAAAACAGGAATTCCTTTTGTGAAAGTCATGTTGAACCTTTCATACAGATTATATTTAAACCAGTATCTACTACTTCTTTTCTATCCTTAGAGTTTCCACTAATTTACACTGAACAACAGGATTACATGGCTCCAGTTCTGGGAGAAATCTGGGAAAAATTCTTTAAACAAGTGAATCATATTCCCAGCACACAGTCACAACTACCAAGGCAGGTTAAAAGTGAGGTTGTGTACACCATTATTGCTTCAGCTATCCACCTCTCAGGTCTTGCAGACCTCTTGGATTAATGCTATGTGGCCTGAGCAATTTTTTACTGTCAGTTTTTTGTCACATCTTCTACAGATGTTTCAGTTTCAGACAGATCTGCTGCTTCTACAATGGAGGAGTCTGGTATGGGAAGCTCCTGAAGTGAACAGTGATGCAAAGAATTAATTTAATTTATCTTAATGCTGTTTTTATGCACTGTTAAAAGATGCCCTGACAGGTTTTCTGCTCTGGGTGTGTTTGAAAACAGATTTATTATTAATTTTGGCTCATTTTTGCTATTCTTAGACTCTCTTTTGGCCTGCCATATTGTTTTTTCTTTCCATATTCAAGAATTTACAGTTGTCTCTCTTGACTGCATTCAGACACAGAATTAATTTTTAGAGAACCTTTACTCGCTTCTAGCAACATCCTTATGCTCACTGTTTAGTTGTACTGGCTGCACTTCATCTCTCCTCTCGCCTTTTTAATAGGTGGGGTGCCCAGTGAGTAGTATTACTCGTAGCCTGCTATTTAATTAATGAATATTCCTCAAGGAACTCTATTAGACTCTTATTCAGTAATACTGGTACACAAGTTTGAACACAAGAGTGGTCCCACTTACTTCATTAAAAGTACTTATGTTCAAGTTATGCCCGTGCTTAACTGGCATTTTTGAACTGCAACAGGAATGAAGATTATTTCAAGATCTTTTATCAACATGGAGTAGTAATCA